>CM053625.1:211170329-211192575 GCA_028646595.1 Phalanger gymnotis
TTTTCCTCTACTTCTCTAAATTGCTTTTCCAAATCCTTTTTGAGCTCTTCCATGGCCTGAGACCAGTTTGTGTTTTTCTTGGAGGCTTTTGTTGTAGTCTCTTTGACTTTGTTGACTTCTTCTGGCTGTATGTTTTGGTCTTCTTTGTCACCAAAGAAAGATTCCAGAGTCTGAGACTGAATCTCAGTGCATTTTCACTACCTGGCCATGTTCCCAGCCAACTTACTTGACCCTTGAGTTTTTCAGCAGGGTATGACTGCTTGTAGAGTACAGAGTTCTATGTTCCAAGCTTGAGGGTATGTGCCAGCTCTGTCACTCCAGCACTCCTCCTTCCCCCAAGAACCCCGAAGCTGGACTCGACTTAGATCTTCAGCAGGCTCTGCACTCCTGCTCCGATCCACCACTTAATTCCTCCCACCAGGTGGCCCTGGAGCCAGAAGCAAATGCAGTTGTAGTTCTAAAGCTGCCCCACCTCCCCTGCCCCTGGGCTGAACTGCAAACTCCCTGTCCCTAGCAGCTTTTCCCACTAACCTTCTCTGTTGTCTTTGGTGCTTGTGGGTTGAGAAGTCTGGTAACTGCCACAGCTCACTGATTCAGGGTGCTAGGGCATGCTCCGCCCGGCTCCTGGTCTGGTTGGTCCAGGCCACCCACGCTGGGCTCTGCTCTGCTCCGCTCAGCTCCCAGCTCCTCCATGCGAGATAGACCTTACCCAGAGACCATCAAAGCTGTCCTGGGCTAGTGTCCTGCTTCCCTCTGCTGTTTTCTGGGTTCTGCAGCTCTAGAATTGGTTCAGAGCCATTTTTTATAGGTTTTTGGAGGGATTTTGGCGGGGAGCTCACGCTAGTCCCTGCTTTCCAGCCACCATCTTGGCTCCATCCCCCACTTAAATCGAAAACCTCCCTTTCAAGAGCTAAATTGATGAGTTATTTCTAGAACAGAAATAAGGGTATATTTTGATTTTCATGGTAAAAGTAAAATGTTTCATTTGGTTGCTGGGCACCGCACTGTTTAAGGCTTTTACATTTCTAAAGGAGTTGGACTCCAATGGAGTGTTATTCCATAGCCGGATTACAACTTTAACAAAGTCACTGCTGCTGGCTTGGCTTCTCCCCCTTCCCAGTGCCTGAGTGCTGTTTATAAAGAAAACCCAAGTCAAGAGAGGCAAGCAAAATCACATGGAAGAAATGTCATAGGTGCAGATGATGGAACCACAGATCAACAGTTGGAGCTGCAAAGGGCCTTACAGCACATTTTAATATTTGAAACTGTATTTCAAGTAATTTCCTTTGTAATATTATATATTTTATTTTATGCATTCAAAAATATTATTCTGATGAAGTGGAATATAGGCTTTACCAGAGAGTCAAAAGTAGACTATGACAAATAATTGGTTAAGAATTCCTGCTTTAGAGATCTTATAGGACAACCTCTTGATTTTGCAAATGAGGATGCTGAGGCCCAGAGAGAAAACAAAAAAAAAACCCCAAAACCTACCCAAAGTCATACAGATTATAGATGGTAGAGACAGAATTTGACCCCAGATAACGAGTCCAAGCCCAGAATTTTTATACTATCCCAAACTGTGCCATGAGTGAAAAACATCTGTATTCTTTGATCTTACCACTAATACCTTCTAATGGTCTGAATCACTGCTTAATTTAAATACATTAGTATTTTGTAAATAAATACTTCCTTTCCCCAAATGATTATTACCCCTTCTTATCTATATAATAGTGCTATGTTAGTTACAAGTTTTTTTTTTAAATTGTTATTATTAGAAAATGATGACTTTTCCACTGACTTTATATGATAGGGTATGTTTCTTTGAGATAACAGGCAGTCAGAAAGCACATGATTTTTCAAAACTAACAGAATGGTAATGCTACTTTGAATCTGCAAGAACAAGAGGTGGGACAATGTTTTCTACCGTAAATAATGAAATAAAAAAACACGGTATTCAATAGCATGGCTTAACTAGCTTCAAAAGAGAAGACTGCTATTTGTCACCTTCAATAATTGGCTGGTTATCAAAGCAGATTTTGCAATGTAAAGGAACGTGTAGCTTTCTATACAGCCATAAAAAAGGGTATCAGTAAATGTTATGCCACAGAAATGTTATACATTAAAAATCAATGAAAGCCAATCTATTTGAATTAGAGTCCACTACTTTGAACTAGCAGCTTTCATTTTCTTTCCATTGCCTTCTGGACAATTTCAGTGTTTGCTCTGGACCCCAGTGACAGCAGCCATATTTCATCGTGTTCCTTCAGTGGTCTGTCCTCTGGTGATAAGCTATAATGGATCTGTCTGTAAGAACAGCTGTTTCCCCTTGTTCCCAAGGAGAGATGAAAAACAGTTTCTGCTCTCAAATACTGGATTAAACGTGACAATAATGAACTGTGTAATTAACAGCTTTGCCCTAATAAGACTTTGCATTTATGATCTCTAAAATGATTGCACCTTGTGTGATTTTAAAGAATGCTTTAAGAATCTGCTCTTTGGAACTAAGTTTCTTTTGTTTTGTTTTGTTTTTTAAAGGCATCACCTTCACTGTGACACAAACCATAGCCCCCGACTTTCATGTATGCCTATAAGCAGGTTGGATAAATTTCAGTTATCTCTTTTCTTCACTTTGATTAATGCATGGCACTGGAAGGGCCTAGGTGCAATGGAAGCAATCTAAATTCTTTGAGAAATGGCATCCTTAGACCTCCTATCAGAAAAGGTTAAATTCCAGAGTGAATTGGGGAAGTTCACATGCCCCCAGACCTGCTTCTTATCTTTTTTTTTAAAGCTACTCTCATGGCTGGCTTTTGGTGAAAGTGGCTGAGAGAGGCCTTTGGATGCTGTGGGGGTTGGGAAAGAATTTCTCACCAGAGTTCTTGTTCTTCAGACTATCTAAGGTACCATGAAAACAAAAATGCCATAAAATATCGATTAATAGGAACTTCAAATAACAATAACTATTGAATTAAGAGGAATTTTTTGCTGTCTTCTATTTTTAGGAGAAAATAGGCAATTCAAGGAAAAGCATAAAAATAAAGCAAAATAAATTCCAATCAAGGATTTGGCAGTGGGAGATGAGAAGACTCTAATAATAGCCATAAAATGACTTGTGGTCAGTACCCCCAGCTAGGCCCAGTCTCTTACTCCTCAATACTGCTTAATATTGACAGCTAGAATGTAGAATGAGACCTTTCAGAGGCACTAGAACATTCTTTAGTCATCCATGACAAAATTCATTTATGCTCAATATCTTCTACTTACCAAGGCAAGAAAGAATTCATACCATTTTAGATTTTATTAAAAGCTACCTCCTCACCTACTCTCTGCTTCCAAAAGTTTAATAAGCTGAAAATGTGATTAATCAGGAGAAACCAATAAATCAAGTTTTGTTCCATGAAATTATTTTGATTTAATAAACACACACGCACAAAATAATTGTTCCTGAGCCATTCACACAAGGTTCTTTCTGTCAAACTAATTAGTTATGGCCTGTCTACATAACAATGTGCAGGAAATAGTGGCTATCTCTAGTCTCTGTCATTCACACCATCATGATAGCTGATTAATTTAGCCAAAAGTAATACTCAGAATAGCTCTGGTTGCTGAATATGAAGCTGATTTGAGGAACTGAACAACTGAAATATATTACTGATCAAAATTTGGTGATGATGGTCTTGTTCCTCTGGAGATTGGTAGGCATACTGGTTTGCCCTAACAGAAACATGAGAGAGGATTTAAGAATTGGACATAGACATAAGGGCAGAAATTTGGCAAAAGACAAGCCTGGACATCTTGGTGGTAGTATAGGACTCTTCGGGTTCTCTACCTCGCCATCAATCAGTTATTTGTTCAATCACCCATTCAAGAAAGTGAATCAAGCAGGAGACCACTGTGGGCTTGAAACCAGTGTCTATCAGTGTGGCCCAGGGATGCCAGGGCAAGAACTTCACCTGAACCGGATCCATGTGAAGGTATTAAGAGAAGCGATCTAAATTACAGAAGGTCTAGCAAGATCCTGACATTAAAAGATGGCAATAAAAGAAAGTATATTTAGAATATGCAATATTAATAAAAAGGTCAGTCCTTGCCTTCAAGGAGCTTACAATCTAAGAGGAATACAACATCCAAAAGGAGGAAGGAAGGTGGGGGGGGTGGCGCGACAAGACACCAGGGTGTCAGTGTGTGTGTGCATGTGTATTTTTGGCAGAGAAGTATTCACTGTCATTAGTGGAACTATACTATGATCTTAATAAAAGGGCTCATACCTTACAGATAAAGGTTATACATTTGGATCTAAAAATAATAAACATACATGACGGTCAATATAGACATAAAAATACAGATGCTAAATCATAAATAAATCATCAAATCTTATGAATCATAGGATGACTATGACTATTGTGATGGGGTGATGGGACCTGGACCCCTAAAGGTAAAGGCTGTGTCTTTGAAAGCAACCCAGTCCCTGAATTTTCCAACACAATTGGCAGCTGAAGGCATCTGGCCCACCCTAGGCCACCTAGATACTTGGCAGTCCTTTTACAGTCACTCTTGGTGCACCATAGACTACTTAATACTCCTTTCACCACTGCACCTGGCCCACCCCAGGCTACTTAGCGCTCCTCAATCTCATCCAGATCTTTTCACTGTCCTTTTTTTGTATATAAGTATCAGCCTCACCCCCTTTAGATTCACTAGGAACCCTGCCTGCTTCTACTGGGGTTACCATAAATTACTCCTTGACTGAAAGATGGTTTGAGTGCATGAATTCATTCTTGGCAGATGCCCCCCTCTACCCTGACATTTCTGGGTTTCCAATAACCCAAACCACACCATTTTGGTGGTCTGTATGGGGAATTGCAAAGAGTTGGACACAAATGAAACAAGTGAACACTACGAAATCCATTGATAAAGTTTTTCTGAAATAAAATTAATAATAATAGCTAACATTTATATAGAGTTCTGTGGTTTACAAAGAACTTTGTGTATGTTATTTTATTCTCACAACACCGGGAGATAGGTACTACTGATTATTATAATTTTACAGATGAGGAAACAGATGAGGCAGACAGGGGCTAATTGATTTGTGTGACTGAATTAGGCTTCAAATCTCCCTTACTCAAAGTTTGAAGTCTTAGGAAAGCAGAGAGTTTTAAGAATTATTAAGTACTAAACAAAATTATATCTACACAATTATAAAATTACAATATCTAATAAAATTATAAATACTTTTTGTTGCTGAATCATTTCAGTTGTGCCAGACTCTTCATGATCCCATTTAGAGCAAGAGGTTATCTTAGAGACCATCTAGTCAAACCCTCTCATTTTACAGAAGAAGAAACTGAGGCACAGAGAGGTTAGGTCACTTGCCCAAGTCACAAAATAAGTATCAGAGACAGGATTCAAACGTGACTCTTCCTAACTCCAAATGTAGTGCCCTATTCACCACACAACACTTCCTCTTGATTCATTCGTTTGGGAGTATCCATTTACATTTCCCTGCCATTTAATATAGATTTACTTCATGGAATCTAAAGAAACTCAGATCACTCGGTCCAACCCATACTCAATTAAAGATCCTTCCACCAACATCCCCAAAAGTGGTGAAATTCCATTTGAAGACCTCCAGTGAGAAGCAATCCACTACCTGTTAGGTCAGGCCATTCTACTTTTTTTATAGCTCTGTCAGGAAATAAAGCCAAAATGTACTTTTTGGCAAGGTCTACCCAGTATTCCTACTTTTGCTTTCTGAGGTTAAACAGCACAAGTCTAATCAATCAATTTCCTCCTTTAACAAGTATGTTACAGGGTAAGATTATAGATATAATTAGATTAATATATAATTTTATATTTATAATTTTGGTGCAGTTAGGCAGCACAGTGAATAGAATGCTAGACTTGGAGTCAGAAGACCAGAGTTCAAATCCAGCCTTGGATACCTATTAGCTGTGAGCTCATGGGCAAGTCACTTAACCCTGCTTGCCTCGGTTTCCTCACCTGTAAGATGAGCTAGAGAAGGACATGGCAAACCACTCCAGTATCTTTGCTAAGAAAACTTCAAAAAGGGTCACAAAGAATCAGACTAAACTGAAAATGAATAAATAACAGCACCTACCTCTCAGGGTTATTTTTTAATGAGAAAATGAGATATCTGGTGTTACTGTTATTATTATTATAAATAAATTTTTAAAGTTTCAAAATGATGAAATGGGGAAAAACTCTTTTGCGCAACACTTTATATAATGTATTTATCACAGCAACCTTGAAAAGTAGGTCATGTATAATCCTCCCCTTACCAATGAGGAAACTAAGGCACAGAATGATTAAATCTCTTGACTAGGGTTCCACTGCTATAAGGCGGAGTATTCAAATGACAGTCATTTTTCTGCAAGTCCAATGCAGACACCATTATATCATGCTGATTTGCCTGATGATACACATTTGTAGTGACTCATTAAAAAGGACTAGAGACTAGGGAATCACAGTTCATGGAGTTGATGGAAATTTGATTTATTCAATATCTCCAAGCTCTCTGCTAAGGAGCAATGTTCTGCTTCTTACTCAAGTACTAAAAAGTCTTGCCGAAATATAAAACAGAGAAAGAGATACAATTATTCATATCTGTCAAATGGCTGTGGGTGGACAGAGTTGGAGTGTTCCAAGTCAGGCTGATGAGTCAAGGCAGGAAACTCAAGGCCGAAATCACAGCAAAGCATCTCTCGAGAGATAAAGAGAAAACACAGGTTTGGCTGATTAACATATGTCTGTGTATTTGTAGAAGATGAACATGCAAACAAAAATGTGAGCCAAAGGGCTGAACCAATGCCCTCTTATCCTGCTCAGCAGAAGCATGTAAGCAGGTATAAACAAATTTGGAAATACTAAGAGTAACATTAATCACCATTTTTGTGAATTTCTACATACGTACATACTTATAGGTATGTAGATACATATACATATACATTTATATAGTTTTTTTTAAGTTTTTTTAGCCATTTTCCTTGGCTTTGTCTCTGAAGGTTTTCATTATTTTGCTACAGAGTTGATTCATTTGTTTTGTGAATTACTAATAATATCCACATTTATATGGTATGTTGGAATTTATGGAGTGCTTTTTTCAAACAACCCCTTGAAAAACAGCCCATTTTACTGATGAGATAACTAAGGCTCAGAGAGATTGTGTGATTTGTTTTATTTCTCACCTAGCTGCTCTCTTGGACTTCATCATTGTCTTCAGAAATTCATTTTCCTGAAAGATCACATCAGCTCTGAATCTCACAAGTCCTCCTTAGCTCCCCTGGGTCCCACCCCCTTGGATCCTTCCCCTCACTCTGATTGGAGGAGGTGAAGGATGGATATCACCAGGTCCTTTATTAAAGGAGGGAAACTAAGGCAGCCATTTCATCTTTCCCAACCTGCTGCAGCACTTTATGACCAGGTATCCTCCCTCTATCCTTCTTTCCATATATTATCTTCCCCCATTAGATTCTAAGCTCCTTGAGGGCAGGGAGCATATTCTGCTTTTCTTTGCATTACTACAGTGCTTGGTAAATAGTAGGTTGGTTGATTGTTGTCATTCTTGAAGAGGACCAAAATGATATCACTATGTTGGAGTCAAGGTACAGTGTGTCCCACTGTGTTTGATCGTACTGTAACAACAATGCTACTAGCAGCTGCCGTGGAGACCAACAACAAGGATGAAATCACAGCAAGCCATCTCTCAAGGGATAAGGAGAAAACTCAGGCTTGGCTGATTAGCATATGTCTTTGTATAAGATGCACATGCAAACAAAAATGTGAGCCAATGGTATGTGTAATGGCAAGCAAAGTGGGTCTTTTTGTTTTGCTCTTTTTTCTTTTGGAGTTCTAGTTCTTCTCAGCACTCAGGTGTAGATGATAATCGTCAAAATGCGTATGTATGAACCAATGCCCTCTTATCCTGCTCAGCAGAAGCAACATCAGCACACAGGAGGGCTGCTAGCACAGGCTCTTTGATCTGCTTTTCTAAGGAAAGCAACTTTCAGTGGTTTACAATCTCACTTTAATTAAACATACATATATCATTCACTTCATTCGGGGGAAAAAGTCAGCACCCTGAACTTCAGAGAAAACACAGAAACCACAAGCAGAAATTACATAAACAGAGCAAATAACACAAATCAGCAGACAGGGCTTCCGTCTGTCCACAGCCATACATACATAGTTACCGGAGAGAGAAGCACCCACATCTGGGTTTTCAAAGCTGGGGGCGGGGCTCAACAGCTACCCAAGGTCTCGTCTGGTGAAATCACAGGAGTGAGCCCCCCAAACCAACTGCTAACCTCAGAGTATATGTACACTTCTTCAGGGTCACGCATCACAGCCATGTGACTCAAACTCGCGTGACTTAGGCTTTCCTGTTACTTAAGTACATCAAAGACTCTTGACCGAAACAAAGGTAAGTCTCAATCAAAGGCACTTGATGACCTGACGTAGTAGCAATTTAGACTTGAAGATCTTTCCCCGCCATTAATAGGCCATGTGACCTGCTTATACCACAGGAAGCCTAAGTCACATGTTGTGGGAGGAGCTTCCTGACAGGAAAAGGAAGTTACGTCACAGGAAATGCTGTGAGAGAGAGAGAGAGAGAGAGAGAGAGAGCGCGAGCGCGAGCGCAGTTATGGCTGCTAACGGCTGCTAATTGCTAATGGCCACCGGGCACTGTGATAGTGAGAACTGAACAGGCTGTGACTTAGCCGTACTGTGAGTTCGTTTTGGGGAAGCCCCCAGCAGAGGGTCAGAGAAGTCTTGGGATGGCCGGGCTCCATGTTGTGATGTCGTGTGCTGAATGTTTTACTGCTCTGATAGATTGTTGAAATGGTTTGTGGGATCTGGTCTCTGGTGTCTGAATAAACGGTTTACTTCTTCTGCCTTCTATGTGGAGAGTCTCTCATGCTTTGTGATACAGAACTACACAGGCATTTTGACGATTATCATCTACATTGTCATTATTGCCTTGCTTACACACCCGAGTGCTGAGAAGAACTGGAACTCCAATAGAAGAAAGAGCAAAACAAAAAGTCCCACTTTGCTTGCCATTACTCATACCAAAATGCATTGTGAACACTCTATCCATTCGGGCACAATTAGTCCATGTGAACGTTTGGAGCGGAGATGTCTCCAAATACGTGCATCTCATATTTCTTTTGAGCTACTGCAATTCTGCTTCTCTCCAGCACCTTCTTTGATGTGGGCATACCATGCTGGGTGGCCCTTTGCCAATGTCCCACATGTCATGCAACTGATTCCAAAGTTCTTCAGAGAGACTTTGAGAGTGGCCTAGTATGGCTTCTTCTGACCTCCATGTGAGTGCTCGCCTTGTGTGAGTTCTCTATAAAATAATCTTTTATGCAATCATACATGTGGCATTCAAACAATGTGGCCATCCCATAGGAGTTGGGCTCTCTGCAGTAGTTTGAATGTGCCTTCTTCTCTTTACTCTGCCTTCTAGTTCTGGAACTAGACCGGAGGTAATGAAGTAAGTCATTTGGACTATGTGGTATCACTAAATTGTAGGATCAGAAGGCTAAGGGTAGAAATCAGTACATTCACTGCCAATGCTTATAAACATGTTCTCATGTAAATGGTTCACTGTGATGGTGAAGTGATATAAATAAAAGAAAGGGAACACACCAAGGACTTCAGTCATTCACCTTCTAATACAGCCCAGAGGTTAGAAAAGGGAGAGGGGGAGGAAAGTGCAGAGGTAGAGAGCTGTTGTTTTTTAAATATACTGTCATTTTAAAATAAACACATATATCTCTAAGAATGTAGATCCAGAGAATACTTTGAAATCATGATTTCTGCCCACCTTAATGCTCGTAACTCTCCTTTGTTCACAGGGAAGACAGGAGAAAATTACAAAATTCTAACTTTAACAGAAAATAAGACAGAGAAAGGATATAGCACTTTGCTGGTCTTAGTTTTTCTACTTCCCTGTTAAAATCAATCTCTCTCTCTCTCTCTCTCTCTCCTTCCCTTCCTCTCTCCCTCCCTCTCCCCTTTTCACACACACACACACACACACACACACACACACACACACACACACACAATATTTATTAAGCATGGGCATAATTAAGTATAGGCTAAATAATGTACATTTTCTATCAGAAACGTGTTTCTGCACTCCACTAGTAAATGCTAAACCTTACAGTGTTTTCATGGGCCAGTTCCATTCAACATTTCCTCTTGCTTGACATTGTACCTTCTGGACCTCTGGACCTTGCCACCTGTCCTGCCACCTTGTGCCTTCTTCTCTTTACTCTGCCTTCTAGTTCTGGAACCATAATTCATTCAATACTGACACTGATCTTGCAAAGGATGTGTTAAGTCAGCTCCCCTATGGCTCTCCTCATGGTTCTTGTGGCTTCTCAGATCAAAATGCTCCATTCTGACAACCACTCCCCTATATGTACTATCTCCCCATATTAGAACGTAGGATTCTTTAAAGCAGGGGATTTTTGCATTTGTATCCTTACTGCTTAGAATGGGGCTTGGCACAATCTAAGCATTAATAAATGCTTTTTTCATTTGCATTTATTCAGTAGCTATTATGTAAAGGGTACATAGGATTGTTGCTGTCCAGTTGTTTCAGTCATGTCCAACTCTTCATGGCCCCATTTGAGGTTTTCTTGGCAAAGATACTGGCATAGTTTGCCATTTCCTTCCAAACTGAAGCAAACAGGGTTAAGTGACTTTGCTGGAGTCACATAAATATTCAGTGTCTGAGGCAAATGACCTTTAAATGGTTCTCCCTTATCTATCCAATAAGGTACTACCAAATCCAAGGCCTTCCACAATTGGACTCCTACCTATCTGTGAAGCCTTTTCTCAACTATTGCTCTTTCTACATTCTTCTTTCTAGGCAAACTGGCCCATTTTTCAGTGCTCACAGCTTTGGTTTATGATATCTCCCATGCTTAGAATAGACTCCATAACTTAGGAGTCACATTTTTTCATGAAGACTTCCTAGATTTCCTCTCCCTCAAGCCTCCTAAAACTAGTTTTTCCCTCCTTTAATTTCTCATAGTACTTTGCCTTGGACCTTTCTTTCGTGCTTTTTTACCTACCCTTTTATATTACAGATATTTCTATAAATGTCTCCTTTCCTCCAGCCCCCTCCCTTTGCTAGAGTGAAAACTCCTTGAAGGTAGAATCATAGAATGAGGATAGTACAGATAGATTGAATTGATTAGCTCAATAATTACATCACCTTTCCCCATTTAAAACAAGTGATAAAATTCCCTAGTACCTTAACCAGGTAAAAACAATCAATATCAATCACAGGTTTTGGACTAAATTTAAAAAGTCCTAAGTTTCCTTTCCATATCCTCTTTGGCTGAAAGAGAACCTTCTGAATTTCAAAAGGCCTAGAAGATATTAGACTTACTATCTTCCCAAAAGTGTCTCATCAGCATCCCTTACATTTTAATGGAAAGGACTTGAAATAGTATGCATAGATGGCTTAAGGATCATAGATCTTCTCTGAAAGCATGTCAAGTAAAACTAAAACAAAAACAAACAAAACAAACAAAAAATAACCCCAACCCTCAATACTATTATGTGAATCAGTTCACAGCTCCAAGAGTGAATTAGTGTCTCAGTTTTTCTGTATCCCCTTCAACATTTGTCATTTTCCCCTTCAATCATTTTGGCCAATGATAGGTATAAAATGATATCTCAAGGTTGTTTTAATATGCATTTCTCTAGTCAATGATGATTTAGAGCATTGTTTTATCTGACTATAAATTGTTTTGATTTCCTCATTGGAAAAATGCCTGTTCACATCCTTTGACCATTTATCAATTGGAGAATAACTCATTTTTATAGAGTTGACAAAGTTCTTTATATATTTGAGATATGAGACCTTTATCTGAGAAATTGTCTATAAATTTTTTTTCCAATTTCCTGCTCTCCTTCTGATCTTGGCTATATTTGTTTCATTTGTACAAAACCTTTTAATTTAATCTAATCAAAATTATCCATTTTACACCTCACACTGCTCTCTATCTCTTGTTTATTCATAAATTGTTCACTCATTCTGATAGGTAATGTGCTCCATGTGCTTCAAATTTTCTTGTAATATCTCTCTACATCTAGGTCATATATCAATTTTGATGTTATCTTGTTAAATTGTGTAAGATATTGGTCTATGCCCAATTTCTTCCAGACTGCTTTCCAGCTTTCCCCACAATTTTTACCAAATAATGAATTCTTATCCCCCAACCTTAAATCTTTACACTTGCCAAACATAAAGTTACTAAAGTCATTTGCTGCTGTAGATTGTATGGCTACTCTGTTTCACTGATAGACCCTTCTATTTCTTAACCAGTACCAGGTAGTTTTGATTATTACTGCCTTATAATATAGTTTTCTTCTTCCAAATGAATTTCGTTATTATATTTTCTAACTCAATAAAATATTTTTTTTGATAATTTAATTGGGATGACATTGAATACATAAATCAGTTTAGGTAAAATAGTCATTTTTATTATACTGGCCCTGCCCTGTGAGCTGATCTAATATTTTTGAAGAACAACATGGAATTATGCCCAAAGAGGCATTAAACTGCCTCTACCCTTTGACCCAGCAATACTAACACCAGGTGTGTTTCCCGCGATGATTAGGGAAAAAGAGAAAGAGCCTATATGTTCTTAAATGTTTGTAGCAGCTCTCTTTGTGGGGGCAAAGAACTGGAAACTGCAGGGACGCCCATCAGCAGGGGAATGGTTGGACAAATTATGATATATGATCACGACTGAATACTACTGTGCTACAAGAAACGATGAACTTGATGATCTTAGAAAAATATGGAAAGAATTACACAAAACAGTGAAGAGTGAAGTGAACACATCCAAGAGAACATTGTATACAGTAACAGCAATCTTGTTTTAAGAGCAACTTTGAGCTTAGTTTGGCAACTAAGTCATTTTGACTATTATAAACACCCAAATTAACTACAAAAGACTTATGAAAGAAAACATTACATGCATCCAGAGAAAGAACTGAAAAATAGAAGTAGGTAGGAGGAGGGAAGAAAAAAAAAGAAAAAAGAAATTACGTGACAACTTTAATATATATTTAAAAGGAATAGTAAGTTGTACATAATAGATTTGTAGTTTCATGTGCAATCAACTTTTTTCCTATTCTACCATGTTATGGAAATGCCTGTTTTATTTCTTAAGTTCAGAATTAAAGAAACAAATAAACAAATAAATAAACACGATGACACGGAAATAATACAAGAAATGCTTTCAGAACGTCTGAATAGTGACAAAAAAAAGTGAAGTAGAGAATTTATAGATTGTCTTTCAGAAAGATTGTCACTGTATGAAATGCAGTGATAGAATTTCACAATTCCAGTAACAAACAACAAATTTTGAAATCAGCCTACATAAATAAGCAAAGTTCTTTCCAAGGGGATATTCTGGAAATAGTTGTGACCTTTAGGGAAATATCTGTGAATCATAAGGTAGTCTATGACTATCTTATGCTCCATTCTCAGCTAATGGGACAGAGATTGATTTTAGAAAAAAGAAACTTCATACATAGGAAGTTTTAGAAGATGAAAAAAGTGAGTGATAATCTAAGGATATGGTATTATCCTTAGATTACATTGGTGAGACTAAATTGATGAGGCAATCTTCACGTGAAGGGAAATTCCCCTTACCCCAGCTAGTACTACAAGTGTTAGAGGCACAAGTCAAGTGACCTTGAGACCTTTGCCACCTGGATCGGTATCTCAGTATCTAATGCAGTCTGTTTAGTCCAAGTCCAAGCCACTTCAAGGAAAATTCAGCAGATGTGCCTCGAGTTCCTAAGTCACCCTAAAAAGCTCCAAGATACATACCTCGCTACTCCCCATGAGAGTATCTGGGAGGGAAGCTGAACTAAGTTTTTTGGCTTGCCTGACAGATCTGCTGTCTACTCTCAAGCTGATCATGTTAGCAATGACACTGGCTTAATCGGCAGTATACTGATTAACATTTCATACAATATGCTTTGTATGTGAATTGAAGAAACACATAATCAGTAGCTTAGTGAATGAGAAGAACCACTAGGTAGGGGCTGAGCCAAGCTCTGTATGGATGAAACCACACTTAAAATCCCTAGGCTAAGGGGACATACTGCTTCCTACAAAGGAGCAGAGGTAAGGAAGTGAGAGGTAGTCAGTTCTCTGAGAGTTCAGAGAGAGCTTGGCAATTATCTCAGCACAACCTCTTTTATGTGGAAGAGTGCATAGGAGGTAGCTATGAGCATCTGACTGACAACACCTGACCTTTGTGACTGGAAAGGTTCCGACATGAATTTCTGTACAGATAGCTGACTAATAACCCTTTTAAAATGCATTTATGGATTATTTCCAAGCTATTTTGACACCTGATTGGTACCACTTTATACATGGACATAAAATAGCTATGGTGGATCTACAAAACAACATAAGTACATTCAATGTTCATTGTTGAGTAGCCTAAAAAACAAATGGGATCATTTAAGGACAAAACACACAGTCTTACTAGATGTAATCAGAGAAATGTCAGTATAAACATTTAAGTGATAACATGTGATCTTCTTAGCAACCCAACTTCTTCATAAAGTATTGAAAAGCTTGTAAGAAGCAAATTGTGGGGATTGTAAAAACAATTGACCACACCTACACTATTCAGATTGTAAGATTTCAGAGCAGTTTCCAAATAGAGTTGCTATGACGACACAAGAAATGTTTTAATATCATCATAGTTGTCTGAAACTCAATGACGTTTAAAAATAAAAAGAAACCCTCTAATGAAATGTTTAGTCTTCATGCCAAATGTGCTGTACCTTTCTGAACACAAAGTGATTAAGACTTAAAAGTCGTGGATGAGCAACATTAAATGCCAAAAATAATCATTACTTAGTGGATTTTTGTTGGTTGTTGAGAAACATAGCATATTCCCCCCCACTCTGGCCAACATAGTTTTACCTGAGTATCTTAACCTTTTAATTAGGGTAAAAGTTTTCAAAGCCTGATATTTTAGGAACTCTTTATAAACAAAGAAACAACTCAATCTCTTTAAGGCATAACAAATGTGAAAAAAAACCATAAATCTCAAAGCAATTTTTCCTTTTACATAGCAATATTATTAAATAACATTTAAAACATTGGAACAGGTGTTGCTGCTAATCCCAGCAACTTACTGAGTCTACTTTCTTAGGACAAGAAAAGTATGCAGAGGCTCCTTACTACTAGGCTGGTGATTAATTCTTGGGCCTTGACAATCTAAGAAATAACAAAGAATTAAACAAAATAGTGCTTGGCCCTGTGCATCCTCTTCTACCTCTTCTGTGATAGTGGCAGAGTAGTAGAAAATTTGGGTAGAAAGAGGTAAGAATTATACCATCCTTAGGCTGTCTATGAACTGTAATTTTACTAATAAAAATCATTGTAAGATTCCAGTCCAACAGTCAATAAGTGTATACACTGGTGAAGAAACTGAATCATATCAGTACTGACCTTCTATCTCTAACAAATCCAGAAGGCAGAAGGAAATTGCAGCTAACCAAAAGGATGAATGTTCAGATTTTCCTTGGATGGCACAAATAAAGGAGTTGGAACTGGCTTTATCATGCATCCAAAAGCAACAACGAACATCCTTTCACAGGACATTTGCCAAGCTTGTATTGCAGTGCTCAGGACAAATACTTGGAAAAAGACTACCTCCTACAGCAGCCTCACTGTTGACTGCAAAACTCCAAAATTAAAAAAGCAGGTCAAGGGAGATTGTATCAAGGAAGAGAACAATGATTCTGAATGACTAAGCTGAATAGTAGAGGGCAAACTTCATCTCCTTCACAATCTTACCTTGGTCAGCCTTACGTTTATCAGATATTGGGGAACTAGGTGGTGCAATGGATAGAGTGATAGCCCTAGAGTCAAGAGGACCCAAGTTCTAATCCAACCTTAGACTCTAACAAGCTGTGTGACTCTTGGCAAATCATTTAATCCTGTTTATTTGCCTCAGTTTCCTCACCTGTAGAATGAGCTGAAGAAGGAAATGGCAAAGCACTCCAGTGTCTTTGCCAAGAAAAACCCAAATGGGCTCACAGAGAGTCGGATAAGACTGAAATGACTCAACAACAAATCAGATATTATTGGCTTAGAGATTCATGTTAACAGGACAGGGACTCCATGAATTTCTCCATAATCTTCTGCATAAATATCAGGAAGCTTTTGTTTCAGCATCTACCCAGTACAAAAGATTCTATCAGCTTCAGATAAAATATGTCAGAGATTGACACTTTCAACCTTTGCTGTCTTTACAATGGGCTGCTCACTAGTAGAGCTGGCAGATGTTACTGGATATGACTTAGAAGCTCTCATGCCGCCTGCCTCCCCCTTCCCCCACAAGTCATGCTCATTGTGTTCCACAATGAACTGAAGTCACTTCAGCTTCTGGTCACAAAAATCTAAAGTTTCATTCATTGTTGAGTGAAATCTTCCCCTATCATTGCTCACTCAGTCTCCTTCTTATAGTCTATTGGTTGCACATTTCACACTTTATCTTATAGGTAACTATAATAAAAGGCTTAATTACAGGCAACATCTGATCCACAAGGAAATTTGACTGAGAGCTTTGCTGAGTCAGTCAGATGCAACCACAGCATCTGTGCAGAATACAGCAGTGAATATTTGAGAGCTTTCCCTAACAGCAGGAGCTCAGGCCTCCCGGTAATATCCTAGAATGACCCTGCAGCATCCAAATCTACTTTAAGAACTGCCACTAATGTCAGTACTGTGGAGCCTTATTAGCCAAAGCCTCTAGCAAGTATTTTTTTTTACAATTAAAATATTTTACCCCAAAAAGTCCTATCACTTTGTCCAATGGTGGGGCTCTGAAATATAGGATGACTTATTTGCAAGACAGCTAACTCAGAGTTAGTTATTCTTGGGTTTCACACGAACTCTCTGCTATTTAATGGTTATGTGATCTTTGGCAAAACATTCATCAACATCAAAGTTTAGTTTTTTCAACTGTAAAATGGGTATCTGATTATGAGCAGTATCTGCCTCATGTGTTATTGTGAGGAAAGTGCTTGGAAAAAATAAAGTGCTATATAAATCTGAGCTATTTGTGCATGTGACAAAGGAATATGGTCAAAGAGGCAAGGCTGCACAATTTGCAAAACCAAAACAAAATATATCCTTAGATACCAAGCTCCTCACCGGAATTTCCAGAAATTATATATGGTCTTTCACTGCTCACATTCTTCCACCTCTTAAAGTGGAGAAAATCCAAGTTAGCTCATTAAACCATAAGATTGACTCTGAGGTAGACAGACCTTGCCAGGACTTGAACCTCTATGGCTTTTTAGCTTATTTTCCAGTTCGGCTCAAATGTTTGGTTCTTCAATGCTTGCATAATTAATGAATTCTCTGCAATGAAGCTTTTCTATAATGAAATTGGCTGCTAAAAATAAGAACAACAACAAACTTTCACAACTTACAAAGCCAGGTAGTCTGAGTGCTGAGGAAGTTGAGAAATTTCATTCCAATTTCCTCAGTCTAGGTTAGTAGCAGCAGCGCTGTCCACCAGCAAGGTGCTGAAAGAGCTCAGTTGATAGCTGCCTGTTTGGCATGGGAAAGATGCTGCTCAAACTGAAGATAAACACAACTTCTTAGCTAGGCATAGGACTATGGAAAAAATGTGGGAGTGTCTCCACATTGCTAAGATGATTGAGGACCCTCAGTCTTCTTCATGTAGAGAGAAAATTGTCTGCCTATTGCAAGCTCCTTTCTCACTTACTTTCCCCCCTGTAAGAAACCTTGGACAGACTGGATTCAGAGAAGTACAGAAAGACTTAGATAAATTGATGCAAAATGAAGGAACCAGAGACAAGAAAACAATATACACAATGAATGTTATTGTTGTTCAGTCATTTTCAATCATGTCTGACTCTTCATGACCCCATTTTCAGTTTTCTTGACAAAAATATTGGGATGGCTTGCCATTTCCTTCTCCAGCTCATTTTACAGATGAGGAAATGGAAGCAAACAGGGTAGAGTGACTTGCTTGGAGTTACACAGCTAGTATGTGTTTGAGGCCAGATTTGAACTCAGGAGGAGGAGTCTTCCTGACTCCAGGCCTGGCACTTTATCTACTGTGGCACCTAGCTGCCCCACACAATGACTATAAGAGTATAAATGGAAAGGACAAGTACAGAATAATCAAAGATGAATGTCACACAGTTGCAAACCACAAGCTTAGACCCAAATAAGAGACAAGAAAGCACCTTTCTCCACTCATTTGCAGGTGTGTGTGCATGTGTGTGTGTGTGTATTTCCATGGATGCAGAATGTTGATTATACTGTCAGGGTTTTTGGGGGGTGGTGGTAGTGAGGGGAATGTATTGATCAGGTTCGTTGATTTTTTCTGTCTTTTTTATTTTTAAAATAATTTATTAGATGTGTTGGCTCCCAGGAAAGGAGAGATTGCATAAAAAAATTAAAACAAATATCAATAAAATTTATTTTTTATGAAAGAAATCCTGGAAAGGCATAATCCTTTATACTATCTTTAAATAGGAAGCTGCCTATTGGACTCAGCCTTACTCTACTTAAACCCGTAAGCCTGGTAGTCTTATCCACACAGCAGAAAGCATGAGCATAAGCATACAAGCAAGATAGAAAGCAATGTGCTCTATCTAGGGTTGAGTGGTCACAGTCTTTTATATAGTAGTATATTTGTTGACCCTATTTGTTCTTCCATGACTTTAGTAACCTTTCTGAAATCAGTTTCTGCTTGCTTTAATTCAAATTCAGATATCTATCTTCTACTCATTGCTAGATTTTCACTCTCTTCTTCTGATCTATGGAACTTACATATTTCAGTATTTACTGTGATCCTAGTTTGAATCCACTATCTACTTAGATCTGTGGTATCTTCCAGACCTCATCTGCTTAATTAGACTTGTAGCCCTGACTTCTTCTAAACCTCCCTATCCTTTTCCTACTTACATCCTGGATCCACACTTCTCTTTTCCTCTCCAATCTATTTAATTCTCCTTCTCTGCCATCCTTTTCCTGTCCCTCTCCCTCTTTCCTGAAAGTCTTAACAGCCTCAGCCCTAGTAGTCTTGCTCTATGATAATTTTGCATGTGATAGAATTTTACTAAATTCTGAGGTTCTCAAAAGTACCTGGAAAGAGTTCCAAAGACATGAAACCCAGTACATGAACTGAGGCAGCATGGTAAGAAAGTGTGCTAAAGACCTGAATTTGAGTCCCAAGTTATTTACCTGTAATTTCTGTGACCTGAAGCAAGTCCTTGTTACCACTCTATGGATCAATTTCCTTATCTGTAAAAGGGAGAAAATTATATCTGCTTCATCTATGTCACAGGGCTGTTGTGAATATCCAATTCATTATGGTACGAAAAAGGTGTTTTATAGTCATACAACACATATGCCAGTTAGCACCACCAGCACCACCACCACCACTACCATCATCATCATCATCATCATCCCTCTACTGAAAGGAGGATCTCAGAGACTGTTTGCTGGGGAAGTGAAAGCTCAGATAAGTTTTATGCCAAACTGGAAAGATTTCAACTATAGGCCTAGTGATAAACTGTGTATCTGATATACAAGGTCCAGTCTAGTTGAGTCTGGAAAGGCTCATCACCAGGTTGGCCACAATGTGACTAATTTTTTGGTAAAAGGTATTCACAAAGACTATCTGTTATGTTATGGATGGGTTGCAAGGTATTTCAATGGAAGGAATCCTCACAATTATAAAAAATTATAAAATCATAGATCCTCAAAGTATGCATATTGGGCTGCCTTTACTCAGAATTGATATATACATATATATATATGCATGTATACACACACACACACACATATATACATATACATATATATATATATGTATATATATTTACCATCAATCCTCCATGGCCAATTTGGAATTTGTGTTCACACTCTCATGACTTCATGGAAAACTGTATGAATGAAATACAGGACCTATACGATATTCTCTACGCAACAACAGAATTCAAGGGAAGATATCAGGCCCACTTTACTGTCTTTTCACATGTGTTTCCAAACCCCAATGTTTAAAATCTCAAAGAGAAATTATTTTACTCACCAAATATCTTCTCTGAGATAGTCAAAGGATATATTTATGTATGTATGTGTATATATTTGTGTGTTAACACACATATATACACACACATATATATGTACAATTTTAAAAAGGATACAAAAACAGGTGTGAATAGATACAGAAATTATATTGAGGATTTTATATGAGACTATGAAAGTAATCTGCATTAAGCTGCTGAACTAATTCTGGAATAATTTAAATTAGATTTGGTTTGCTGGACAGATCCACTTTCAGCTATTTTCTAACATCAGTGGTAGATTGGCCCTGACGCTCTTAATCAATTAAACTGTCCAGCTGACAAGGCATACAAAACAGCTGCTCCTTAATCTCCTATTGCTTGTAATTGAAATAGGAGTACAAAACAAAGAAAAGGGTAAATGTGGTCATTGTAGCATTCACAGTGCACACAAAAACTAAAAAACAAAACCTGTACATGAAATTAACAGATTAACGATACAAGTGTCAAAAGCGATACCCTGTTGGCATAAAAATGTTAATATTCCACCAAAAGCAAAAGTGAATAGTAGGCATTCCTTTACGTTGTTAGAGCTGTTTTGTTATTATTGGCAGCTAGGTTGTGCCATGGATAGGTGTTGGGCTTAGAGCAGGAACAATTTGAGTTCAAATCCTTCTTCAGACCCTTAATAGATTTATAACCATGGTCAAGTCACTTAATCTCTCTCATGCTGTTTTTCTCATCAGTAAAATGGGGATGATAAGTGCATCTACAACATATAGGCGTACCTTGAAGATACTGCAGATTTGTTCCCAGACCACTGCAATAAACAGAATATTATCATAAAGCGAGTCACATTAATTTCTTGGTTTCCCAATACATATAAAAGTTATGTTTATACTATATTATACTCTATTAAATATGTAATACTATGTCAGAAAAACCCACAATGTACATACTTTAATTAAAAAGTACTTTACTGGCCAAGATGGCGGCTGGAAAGCAGGGACTAGTGTGAGCTCCCCGCCAAGTCCCTCCAAAAACCTATAAAAAATGGCTCTGGATTCTGTTGGGAATAAATGGAAATGCTGATAATTTGTGTGGGTTTCTTTCTTTTTTTTTTCTTTTTTTTTTTGGAGGTGGGGAGGAAGGGCAATTGGGGTTAAGTGACTTGCCCAAAGTCACACAGCTAGTAAGTGTGTCAAGCGAACCAATTCTAGAACTGCAGAACCCACAAAATAGCATACGGAAGCAAGGCTCTAGCCCAGGACAGCCTGGATGGTCTCTGGGTAAGATCTATCCAGCACAGAGCTGGGAGCAGAGCTGAGCAGATCGGAGCCCAGCATGGGCGGCACGGACCGTGCCCTAGAGCCCTGAATCAGTAAGCTGTGGCAGTTACCAGACTTCTCATCCCACAAACACCAAGGACAAGAGAGTAGGTTAGTGGGAGAAGCTGATGGGGACTGGGATACAGTTTGTGGTTCGGCCACCACCCCCGGGGCAGCTTTAGAACAACAGCTGCAGTTTCTTCTGGCCCCAGGCCCACCTGGTGGGAGGAATTAAGTGGTGGATCAGAGCAAGAGTGAAAAGCCTGCTGAAGATCTAAGTCCAGTCTGGGTTGGGGGTTCTTGGGAAAGGAGAAGTGCTGGTGTGGCAGAGCTGGTGCATCTCCCCAAGCTTGGAACATAGGACTCTTTAGTCTACAAGCAGTCATACCCTGCTGAAAAACTCAAGGATCAAGTGAGTTGGCTGGGAACATGGCCAGGCAGTGAAAACGCACCCAGATTCAGTCTCAGACTCTGGAATCCTTCTTTGGTGACAAAGAAGACCAAAACATAGAGCCAGAAGAAGTCAACAAAGTCAAAGAGCCTACAACAAAAGCCTCCAAGAAAAACATGAACTGGTCTCAGGCCATGGAAGAGCTCAAAAAGGTTTTGGAAAAGCAAGTTAAAGAAGTAGAGGAAAAATTGGGAAAAGAAATGAGAAGGATGAGAGAAAATCATGAAAAACAAGTCAATGACTTGCTAAAGGAGACCCAAAAAAATACTGAAAAATATACTGAAGAAAACAGCACCTTCAAAAATAGACTAACTCAAATGGC
>CM053625.1:211193075-211209207 GCA_028646595.1 Phalanger gymnotis
GGTGGGCCTGGGGCCAGACACAGCTGCAGCCTAATTCTAAAGCTGCCCCACCTCTGCTGCCCCAGGGGCAAATGGCCGGAACCGCAAACTCAGTCACACAGCTTTTCCCACTAACCTTCTCTGCTGTCTTTGCTCTTTGTGGGTTGAGAGGTCTGGTACATGCCACAGCTCGATATTTCGGGATGCCAGGGCACTTTCCACTCGTCTCCTGGTCTGGTAGGTCCGCGTCTGGTCTGTTCGCGCCCTGCGCGCTGTTCAGCTCCGCTCCCCTCGGCTGGGGGCTGGGAGGTCCGTGTGGGACCGACCTTACCCAGGGACCATCCAGGCTGTCCTGCGGTGGAGCCCTTGCTTCCCTCTGCCACTTTGTGGGTTCTGCAGCTCTAAAATTGGTTCAGAGCCATTGTTTTATAGGTTTTTGGAGGAACTTGGTGGGGAGCTCACGCCAGTCACTGCTTCCCAGCCGCCATCTTGGCTCCGCCCCCCTCTTGCCACTTTTATGTGAGATAATTTATCCCATTCTATCTCTCCCATTCTCCCTCTTTCAATATATTCCTCTCTCACACCTTAATTTTATTTTATTTTTTAGATATCATCCATTCACATTCAACTCTCCCTGTTTCCTCTGTGTATGTATGCATACACACACACACACACACATATATTCCCTTCAACTACCCTAATACTGAGAAAGGTCTCATGAATTACACACATCATCTTTCCATGTAGGAATGTAAACAAAACAGTTCAACTTTAGTAAGTCCCTTATGCTTTTCTTTCTTGTTTTCCTTTTCATGCTTCTCTTGATTCTTGTATTTGAAAGTTAAATTTTCAATTCAGCTCTGGTCTTTTCATTGAGAAAGCTTGAAAGTCTTCTATTTTATTGAAAAATCTATATTTTGCCTTGGAGCATTATACTCTGTTTTGCTGCATAGTGATTCTTGGCTTTAATCCTAGTTCTTTTGACCTCCGGAATATCATATTCCAAGCCCTTTGATCCATTAATGTAGAAGCTGCTAGATCTTGTGTTATCCTGATTGTGTTTCCACAATACTGGGATTGTTTCTTTCTGGTTGCTTGCAGTATTTTCTCCTTGACCTGGGAACTCTGGGATTTGGCGACAATATTCCTAGGAGTTTTCTTTTGGGGATCTTTTTCAAGAGATGATCAGTGGATTCTTTTAATTTCTATTTTACCCTCTGGTTCTAGAATAACAGGGCAATTTTCCTGGATAATTTCTTGAAATATGGTGTCTAGGCTCTTTTTTTGATCATGGCTTTCAGGTAGTCCAATAATTTTTATATTCTCTTTCCTGGATGTATTCTTCAGGTTATTGGTTTTTCCAATGAGATATTTCACATCATCTTCCATTTTTTCATTCCTTTGGTTCTGTTTTATAATATCTTGATTTCTCATAAAGTCATTAGTTTCCACTTGCTCCAATCCAATTTTTAAGGTAGTATTTTCTTCAGTGGTCTTTTGGACCTCTTTTTTCCATTTGGCTAATTCTGCCTTTCAAGGTATTCTCCTCATTGGCTTTTTGGAGCTCTTTTGACATTTGGGTTAGTCTATTTTTTAAGGTGTTAGTTTCTTCAGTATTTTTTGGGTCTCCTTTAGCAAGTCATTGACTTGTCTTTCATGATTTTCTTGCATCACTCTCATTTCTCTTCCCAATTTTTCCTCTACTTCTCTTAATTGTTTTTTCAAATTCTTCTTGGTCTGAGACCAATTCATATTTTTCTTGGAGGCTTTTGATGTAGGCTCTTTGACTTTGTTGACTTCTTCTGCTATATATTTTGATCCTCTTCATCACCAAAAAAAAAAAAAATTCTAGAGTTTAAGCCCGAGTCTGAGTCCTTTTTCATTGCCTGTTCATTTTCCCAGACAACTACTTGACCTTTGAGCTTTTTGTCAGGGTATGACTGTAGAGTAGAGAGTACTTTCTCCCAAGCTTTAGGGGCTATTCTGTTTTCAGAGCTACTTCTACTCCACTGTCATTGTGAGTTCTACCACAACAGCGCTCTTCCTCCCCCAAGAACCACCAACCAGGATTGCCACCCAGATCCAAGAGGGCAAAGCTGCCCTGCACTTCTGCTCTGGTCTGCCACTTGATTCCTCCCACTGTGTAAGCCAGGGACTCTGGAAGCAGCTGACACTGGAGCTCTGGAAGCAGCTGCAGGAGCTTTCTGCTGCTGCTGCTGCCACTGCCATGCCACCTCCACTACCCCTATGGCTAGGGACAGACTGTTCTCTAACCTCACCCAGCAGTTTTCCCACTAACCTGCTCCATGGTCTTTGGTGTTTGTGGGTTGTGAAGTCTGGTAACTGCCACAGCTCAATGATTCATAGCCTTAAGGCCTGCTCTGGCTGACTCCTGGTCTGGTCTGTCCTGGTGTGGTCCACGCTGGGCTGTGTTCTGCTCCCAGTACCATATGAGAGACCCTTTCCAGCGACCATCCAGGCTCTTCTGGGCTGGAGACCTGCTTCCCTTTGCTATTTTTTTGGGTCCTACAGCTCTAGAATTTGTTCAGAGCTATTTTTGTAGGTGTTTGGAGGGATTTGGGGGAGAGCTTAAGGAAGTCCCTGCTTTCCAGCCACTATCTTGGCTCTGCCCCCTAGAGTGCATTTTCTAGCCCCTTCCTCACACCAGGAGGTTAGCAGTTTGATTCTTAAAAGGCTGCTCAGACACCCAAGGGGCTGCCAAATCCCACTGCTGCTTGCTGCTTCCAGTGAGAAACGACCTTATGGCCTTGACTTCCTGTATGCAGGATTGTGACTACAGCTCTCAGTTAACCACACCTGCTGCTTCGTCACTTGCCTGTTGCCACAGGGCTTTAAGATAGGTGTAATGGTAAAATGGTGTAAGTGATGTTTTTTGATTTGTGGGTGAATTGGATTTAAGTGAGGGAGAGTTGCACCAAGTCCTCTGCCTCACTCTCTCTTCCAAATTCATTACAGTCCAGTGGCAGAAAAACATCAAGACAATTGGTAATGGCTCAAGGCACAGTTAATGACCTTGGCGTCTTTGATGTCTAACCCAGCTCTAAGTGCTCCACAACACCTGTTTTAGTTGTCTTCATGGCAGTTGGAACAAATTGTTCTCATCCATCCATTCTACCAGGGGAAGTGTTTACTTGCCTGGATAGATACCCACCCCCCCAACTCACCAACAGGTTCGAGACCCCTTGGTTACTCTCAACTTAGTTTATACTGTCTACCAAAACAGTGTACCAGGGTGTGGCCACTGCGCATGCTACACCTTAGAACCATAGGCAAGAGTTAGGTGGAACAGGTAGACAACAAAGATGGAAACCCTGAAAAGGGTTCAGAAGCCTTCACACCAGAGGTAATAGTCTTCCTTGAACACACCCTATACCCCATTTGGGTATAACAGTGGGAATGAAGAGGAGTATGTGTATTGTTCACACTTATTTCCAAAAGGTACAGCATCTCATACTCTTTGGACTCTGAAAAATATTCATCTAATTGAATTGAATGACTACACCTTGACAAATAGGAAATGAGTGGTTACAGACAAAAGGATCATATTAGAATTAGATTTCTGTATAGTTAGACATTAGACAATTAGAGCAAAGGTCAAAATCAATATCAAATTACAAAAAGGGATAAAGATGAAAAGAGAAAATCTAGAATAATTGCAATAATTTCAAAATGACCTCTTCAAATGAGTCACTTATGGTGAAAAAAGAAAAATGGAAAAAGAAAAAGCAATTGAATTTGTCATCATTACCTTTAAAATTTAACCCATATGAACACCCCCTACAATAAGAAGGTTCCTCTCCAAATCTTGAAACCATCCCACCCAGCAAAAATGCAATGTTCTT
Source organism: Phalanger gymnotis (assembly GCA_028646595.1). Taxonomy (NCBI): domain Eukaryota; kingdom Metazoa; phylum Chordata; class Mammalia; order Diprotodontia; family Phalangeridae; genus Phalanger; species Phalanger gymnotis. The sequence goes on from CM053625.1 coordinate 211,196,918, forward strand.
ACTGAAGATGTACATATGGTAGCCAAAGGTGATACTCAAAATACAAATCATATCTTTAAAAAAATAAAACACACTCCCCCCGAAAAACAACACACAGAGAGGGATAATGGAAAATTACAATAATATAAATTCATTAAGCAGTGAAAAGCACTGGAACTGAAAATAATTTGGTATGAGACCCATCTAAGACACATCATCTCATGATCACAGAGAACAATAAAAAAATGGAACAGATTTGTGAGCTTCTGTATAATGATCATCTTTAAATAATTAGTCACAGAGGAAATATTACTTCTGTATCATCCCGTTAGCAGAAAAGATCATGCCAACATCAAACCCTAGGACATTAGAATTCCTCATCAATATGATCCAGGAGTACTCATGAGTGACTGGACCAGTAACTCATATAGGAAAAAACTGTGGATGAAAAAAAATCTCTATTAAATAGCATGTTACAGAAAACTGAATATCTTCTCCATTGACCTGGTATATTGATATATTTATACAAGACAGACAATGCAGATAGGCAATGAATTGGGTTTAGAGTTTAATAAAAGGAAGAGAGTGAATTTCACATGAGAAAAAGCCAGTTGTTTTAATGGTACCAACTTACTTCTTTGTGCCATCTTCTTCTCCTCCTCCTTTTTTAAAGCACAAATGCTACTGGAGCGATGCTACATGGCTGTGAATTCTGTAATGCCACAGTCTCCAAAGAATCAAGATTGCAGATGACCACAAAGGTAACTGATTGATGCACAGTGGGCATGAGCTGCCTTCTTATGCATGTCATCATATTTTCAATGATGTCTTAGGCATAAGAAGTAGCAGAAAAGAGAATATGGAGGAGATGACTGGAAAAGGAGGTGGGCTAGTCATGTGGCATGTGAAGGATTGCAGAGATGAGTGTTGCTATGGTACTTATGAAATGTACAAATGGTTCAGAACAAGGCCTCCAGCACAATAGGTATTGATCCTTGGAAGAGGCTCCAAGAGAGAATGTAAAGAACTGATCAAATTGAGAAGGGGGGAAGGGATTGCGATATGTACTGATGTGAGATTAATTCCCAGATATTTGCAAGATTCCTTCCTTCCATATTCTCAATCAAGGTTCCAAGCATAGCATAGGTGCCTCTCATACTTTTGGCAAAAGAATAAATGAATTTTAAACAATCTTTAAAGCTACAACTAAAATCATCTGTCTACAGATTCTGTCAACTTGCTAGTCAATTCCATTCATTCTGATGTATATCACGGAGTAAAAGCATGGGAGAGTGGAAGGACCACAGAATGTTTTCCCCTGACCTTCAGGTACACTTGGGTTCTACCACATATTGGAGTAATGTACACAGAGATGGAGCCATGATACAGTAGCTTGGTTCTTATTTTCTTAAAGATCAGCTTTGCTGAGAAATATTCCATAGTAGTTAGGTGGCACAGTGGATATAGGTTGGGGCCTAGGGTCAGGGAGACCTGCATTCAAACCAGCCTCAGACAGTTACTAGCTATGCAACCCTGATCAAATTACTTGACCTATCCACTTCAGCTTCCTTTTTTTTTTTTTTTTTTGCAGGGGGGAAGGCAGGGCAATCGGGGTTAAGTGACTTGACCAAGGTCATACAGCTAGTAAGTGTGTCAAGTGCTTGAGGCCGGATTTGAACTCAGGTCCTCCTGACTCCAACAAAATGGAGGTAATGATAGCACCTCCCTTACCAGAGTTGTTTTGAGGACCAAATGAAATAATATTTGTAAAAGAACTTACAAAGTGCTTGGCACATAGGAGGTGTTTAATGAATACTTGTCCTCTTCCCTTGTCCCCATGGGCAGCTTAGACCTAGTAACAGTACAGTAAAGACTGAGGAATCAGGTTGAGTGGCACTTTTGTCTGCCATTGCAAAAAAAATGGCAATTGAAGGTTGCAGCGCAATCATGGATGGTATCCTTCCCAGAAAATTCTAGTGAGAATGAAAGAAATTAAACTTAAACTTAAAAAAAAAGAAAAAAAAATTTCCTTGTAGCATATACCATATTACCTAAATCTTTCATTTTATTCTGCCTAAACTCTGGCAAAGAACATAAAATTAAAATCAGCAGTATCATGTATGGTGGCACAGGGTTACTGAAGTCAGGAAGCTGTGTGACCCTGGGCAAGGCATTTAACCTCTGTTTACCTCAGTTTCCTCATCTGTAAGCTAGTGATAATAATAGAACCTCCCTCCCAGAGTTGTTGTGAGGACCAAATGAGTTAATAATTGTAAAGTGCTTAGCACAGTGCCTGGCACATGGAAAGTGCTACATGAATGTTAGCTACTACTATTATTTTTATTAATTACTATTACTCACTACAGCCTCTAGACATAGAGAGACTATAGAGGGCGAGGATCAGGATGACTCTATAGCCACCATTACAGCAGGCATAGATGATTTGTCGAGGCCTTTTTCTCTTCTTCCTTTCTCCAACCACTTCCCCTCCTCCTAGCAGTAAGGTAGAGTGACATTTTGTTTGTTTTTGTCTGAGTTTCTTTTTTCCTCAGAAATGAGTTTCCTCGAGCTCTTGACTCCCTTTTTGTGCAGAATGCTCTGCATTCCACCAAAGCAGGTCTTGTGGAAAGCAGGCAAGGAAAGATTATTTCTTGTAATATAAAATTTCCATCCTGGGATCGTGGGCCTGATGGTATGCTCCATCATGTACTCTGCCATATCACTCTTGAGGGGAATAAAACTCATTTTGTCCCAGGGGGATTTAGGTCAGCTTAGTATTGGGACAATGTCTTGTTTGTGGTCATATACTTTTGGTTAATGGGGTCTGCAATATATCACAAATCAGGAGATACTGGGACTCTGAATATGTTGGATAGGGCCACCTCTTGAGGATACGGACCAGCCAACTGCCAGTTTCAATGAACCTCTTCAGGCTTTTAACATAAGATTCCCCCCATTCAATTCTTCCTAGTACCTTATAATCAGAATCTAACCAATGGCCGTTCTGGCAGAGAGAATAACATAGTCTAGAAATAGGCTATAAGAAACATCAGGAAGAAAACATTCATTGGAGGCAAGTTGGTGGGTTAATGATATCTATTATTTTGAATAGAGTATTTATTGCATTAATTAACATGTGAGTACCTTCAATCATGCTATGATAATATTTTTGTTTGTTTATCTCTGCCCCACTTGATTAAAAAAATTTTGATTTATAACCAGAAACAAAGAAATAACAGTACTTAAACGTGCTAATACATATGTGAATACTGTAGCATGTCCATGATTTCATCAGTTCAGGTGCTCCATCCCCTGATAGAGACTGCAGCCTCCTCCACACTTTAGTAGAAGATCTTAGTGAGATACTGTGGCTGAAAAGAAATCATCACTTGGTGTCCCATCCTCCTGTGATGAGCTCCTCCAAACTTAGCTAGGATATTCTTCAGAATGCCAGAGGCAAAAGGCATAGCGGGGTCTAATGGAAAAGAACACTAGATTTGGTGTCAAGAGGATTCCAAACCAAATCACAGCTTTGCTCTTTAACAGCTGTGTGAATTCGGGCAAGTCAATCACTTAATCCCATTGAGCCTCAGTTTCCTCATCTGGAAAATAAAATGGTTGGACTAAACAATTTATAGTGTTTTCTTCTTTAAATCTTGTACCAGGCTCATCCTCAAAGCCTTGCTGGCTTGGTAAAATATGCCTATACTTTTCTTCTGCTGGCTTTGGTCAATATCTGGTCATAGTGAATGAAGTATTACAGTGATACTTCTAATAGAGTACAAATAAATACCCAATCTAATATTCTGCACTTATCTGTTTTACTTGACTTACCACCTCTTCACTGGCCATAATCCAATGGTGGCATAGTATACTGATTACTGGATTTGAAAGTGTCTTTTGGCCTCGGGCAACTAATTTCCTTCAATATACATTGTGGGGCTTGGAAGAAGTGATTTCTAATGTCCATTCCAGATTCTAAATCCGTGATACTCTGTTGTTTTCTAAGTAAAGCTGTAACTTTCCTTACCAATACTTCTTCAGCATAAAAGCTGAAATCACTTGTGAACACTAGGTGGCAGCTTTGCTTTTTCTTTGATTTTGCCAAACAGAATCACAGTTTTAAAGCTGCAATGAGCCTTAAAGATAATAAAATCCAACTACCTCAATTTACAGATGGAGATTCTTTACAGAATCCACGTCTTGCCCCCACTGTGTGGGTGTGCCTCAGGCTCAATCCTGGGTGTATCTTGCATGTCTCTCCTCTGCCATTCTCTCCTCTCTCCCTCCTTGCTCTCCCTCCTTCACTTCCCCTTCCCTCCCCTTCTCTCTCCCTCATTTCTCTTTTTGACCTCAGTCAGCAGTCAGGGGTTCAAATATCATCTCTATGTTATAGAAGACTCTCACACCTGCATATGTAGCACTCATCTTTCTTTTGAACACCAGCCCTGCATTTCCAACTAGCTGTTTGATATAAGAGGACGTGAGAGGCAATATAAGGTAATAGATAAAGTGCTGGCATCAGAGTCATGAAGACCTGAGTTCCAATCCTGCCTGTAACAGCATCTATGTGACCCTGGGCAAATCATTTTAACTTTCTCTTGAGGCTCAGTTTTCTCAATGGCAAAATGAGGGGGTTGGGTTAGATGGCCTCAAAAGTCCCTCCTAGCTCTAAATTGATATTCTTATGATTTTAAACCAGATGTTCACAGACATCTCCAATGCAATGTTTCCAAAACAGAACTCACTCTATTTCACCTTAAACGCACCCCTCCTCTTTACTGCACTATTTATGTCAAAGGTTCCAAGATCCTTCATCACCAGCATTTGAAGACTCTTTACTCTCACTAATATTGCACATTCAGTCAGGTGCCAAATCTTTTTGAGTTCATGTCCCCAGCATCTCACGCTCCCATCCCCTTCTCCCCATTCATATATTCAGGACCTCTTCACCTCACACTGAACGATTATAACAGTCTCTAAAGGGCTGGCCTGCATCCAGACCTCTCCTTTCTCCAATCCATCCCCCAACTCAACTACAAAACTGGTAGCCCTAGAGAACAGGCTTCACCATGAAACATTGCTCAAGAAATTTCGATGTTTCCATATTGATTCTAGGATAAAATGTAAACTCCTGTTTGGCACCTAAAGCTGCTTATGAGGTGGCTCCAACTCACTTTTCCAGACTAATTTTGTGCTATTTATCCTCATGTTCTCTGTGTGCTAATTAAATGACATCCCAAAAGCCTCTCTGCTCTTGTGCAGTCTGGCCCCCAGGCCTAAAATTCTCTCCTTTTTCACTTCTTCCTCTTGGAAGCCCTACCACTCATCAAAGCTCTGGTCAAGATCTATCTCCTTCAAGAGGTCTTTCCTGGCACCTTCGGTTGTTACTGCCTGCCCTGATATTATATTGCATTAACTATATTAATAATACTATAATGACTGCATTTACATATATGTGTACATACTTATATCTATAACATATAATGCTCTGTGTATATTTTGGTTTTGCCCACTAGAATTTGAGTTTCTAGAAGACCAACTGTCTTCTGTTATTTCTCTTTTTAAATCCCTATACCTACACCAATGCTTGGCATATAGCAATCTCCAAATGAATACTTACTAACATGAATTGAAATCGAGGCTCAGAAAGTTTAAGAGAGTTGCCCAAATGTACATCTCTACTTAAAGGAAAGGTCAGGGCAAGAAGCCATGTTTTTGTTTTTTTTTTTTAATTTCAGGCCAAATATCCTTTGCAAAAAAAACATACCCTGTTCTGCACCCCTCTCCCGCAAAAAAAAAGAGGAAAGAAAAAAAGGTACCAAAGTTAAGAAAAAAGGTAGACATTTCCTTTTAAAAATATCAATTTACTTTAAAAGTTTCAAAAGATGCCACTAAATATATGTTAGGACCCGAAGTAAGACTACATGATTCTTAGTGAGAGTAAGCTCTATAATTAGGAAAAATATTAAAATAATTTTAAATGGCTTTTATTTTCTCAGTATTATAGTGGGTTTTATTCAAATGGTATTTTGACATTGATCCAAAAAGGAAAAATTCAATGTACTCAAAAGCCAGTAGATGTCAGTATACTTCAAGATACATACTCCAAATGTAATGGTAAATACTGAAAGAAAGAAGGAAACCATCCATGAAAATAGCAGTGGATCTATAAAGAACATAGGCAGAGAAAACTCAGTAATATATTATACATAACAGTAAATGCCTTACCTGTACAGTGTACAAAGATGTACACCCTACTCAAGACAAATTGACTAAAAATTATCTGTTCCTGATGAAAAATCATCACTTCCTTAAGAGAAAGAACTAACTGCTGGGTAGATATGCCAAAGAGGTCAATAATAGAAAGAACTTAGCCAAGAACTGGAAGCAAAGTAGATGACCATCGATTGGAGAGGTTCTATATATAAGCGGTGGTACATGAATGTGATAGAATATTGCTGTACTATAAGAAATGACAAATATGATGAATACAGAGAAGGATGGAAAGGGCTACATAGACCCAGAGTGAAGCAGAATCAGGAAAACAATAAACACGATGACTGCAATAATATAAGTGGACCAAAAATAATAGCAAAATAATCCTGTGAAATTATAATGATAAACGTGTTCCCAAAGAAGTTACATGAGAAGGCACCTCATTCCCCTGCTTTACTGAGATGGGGGGCTATGGCTATGGAAAACTGCATATAATGTTAGATTTTTCCAATATGTTGTTTTTCCCCCTTTTATAAGGGATAGCACTTGTGGAAGAGCGCTACACTGGGAAATATAATGTAAAAAAAAAAGACAATATTTCAGTCAGTAAGCATTTATTAAAAACCTACTATGTGCCAAGCACTGGGCTAAGTGCTGGCATCCTGAAGAATTAAGGCACTACAACTGTTGTGATTATTCTTAGGTTCATTAGGCCTCTTTGGTTTAGTCTCATTTATGTAGGGAATGCTCTGATTTGCACAACTGAATTCTGTGTGTGACACAAGTGGCACAAATGAAAAACATAATTTGGTTCAAGAAAAGTTTAGATAAATAGACTCATAGGACTCAGAGAACCTATCAACTAGAAGAAGTGATTGAGATAATCTAATAATAGGTAACACTTATATAGCAATTTAACATTTACAAAATAATGTCCTTACAATTCCTTGATACAGGAGTACAAATATCCCATTTTACAGATGAAGAAACTAAGGCCCAGAGAATAAAAATGACTTGAACAAAGCCACATAACAAATTTGTGGAAAAGCAAGGAATAGAATCCAGGCCTCTCAGTTTCCATTTGAGTGTTCTTTCTGCTCTTCTGGGGATACAGTCTCAGTTTTGAGATAGATGTCATAACAGTTGACCATGTTCTCAAAAAAAAAGCTTTCCAGTTTCACACTTTCAGAGCAAGAATACTGGACGAGCTAGATCTTTGGATGGGCCTCAGATAACGCTTCTTGTATTGCCTTAAAAACATACGAAAATGGTCTAGGGGAGCTTGAGAATTGGATGCTAGCCTGACAGCCTATAATTTAAACAAAAAGTTGTATTTTTTATTACAAGGTTTGAATGGAGTAGTGAAAAAGCACATTTCTTCTATCTCCCAACTATATTCCTCCTCTGCTTCCCTTATCTTGCCTTAGTTGGGCTTTTTGTATGTGTTGGGAGGCAGGGTGGGGAAGAGGAGATGAATTAGAGAGAAGAAAGAATGGGACAGGGAAGACCCTAGCATCACTGAGTCTTCCCATTCAACAAGCATTCATTAAGGATCTGCTATGCAAACAAAGCATAGTCCTGTAAGGGATGGATAGAAAGGATTAAAAAAAAGAAAAAAGAAACAGTGCCTGGGCTCAGGGAGTTTACATTGTGAACTTCGTATCCAACGCAGGAATTCCCTCTAAAACATGCCTAAAACATGGTTATTTAGCTTTTGCTCAAACACAACTCATTACTTTGTGAGACAGCTGATGTAATTGTCAACTATCTTAAATAATGGAAAGGTCTTCTCTATACTAAGGCTAAACCACTTTTGCTGCCTCTTCAAATATAGAGCAGCATAGAACAAAAATGATCCCTCTCCCAAAAGACTATCCTTTAAATATTTGTAAACACTGCTGCATGATTCCTCTTCCCACCTATTCCCTTTGTCAAGTCACCTCCTCTCCGAGTTAAATGTTCCCTAGTTCCTCAAGCTATTCATTGTAAAACATTGTTGCTAGACCCTCCTCAAGTTGGCAGATGTTCAAGTAGACTGTGGGGAAAGAAAAGTTGATGCTTTGTTATATGTGTTCAAGAGTAGAATTTAAGATACCAAAAGACGTTTAATCTTCCTACTATCTCCCTGCTCCATCCCTTCCTTCTGCTTTGTACCCCCTCCCACAACATTACTAGAGCATATGCACAGTTTAGTGACTTTTTGGCATACTTCCAAATCACTTTCCACAATGGATAGACCAAACTTCAGTTCTACCAAATGTGTATTAGTGTGCCTGTTTTCCTTTGTCTTCCCTAACAAATGCCATTTTCTTCATTGTTCTTACGCTTTTTGAAGAATTTTCTATGGTTCTCATGATTTATTCTTCAAGATACCAATTCTTTAAGGTTAAATTACTCTCCAACTGATTTTCAAACTTTTATTTAAAGGTCTTTCACTGAATATAGTTTTTAAAGTTGTATTAAGTTCAACAAAGGATACAATATTTTTGCTCTCCTACATGTTTGTTTAGCTTCTGTGCCCTAATCCAGGATAAATTTTTGTAAAAGTATTCATATATTTGATACTATATATGTATATATACACATATATATGTATGTATGTACATATACATATATAAAATATATATTACTTTCTGTTCCAATTCAATAATCACTAGAGATCTATACAATTCAACTTTTATAAAATTCCAGTCAATTCTTTAATTGCATTCTTGCTTATCTTTTTTGTTAGTGGTTTATATCTTAAAGGGGTACAATAATTCTTTCCTTACTATTATGGTTTAATATTCCTTATTTTCCCTACAATTCAACTAAGTTTTCTTCTAAGTAGATCATGTGCTTTTATGTGCATACAATATAGAATTATCATATACGGTATCTTTAAGTATAATGCAATTTCCCTACTTCTCAATTGTATTTATTTTTACTTTTAACTTGTCTGGAATGAACAAATGAGTTGACCAAAAGCGTACTATAGATTTTGTTGTAGCCTCGGATTATAACTCTATGAACCTTTATGTTTTGAGTATTGTGTGTTTCTTGTGAGCAATATATCATTAAATTCTGCTTTTTAAACCATTCCGCTGTCCTCTTCTAAGGGTGAATCTGTCCATTCACATTTATGATTAATTGTCCATTTTTCTCCATCCTATCCTTCTATGCTTCTCTCTTTTTGGCGCCCACCCTCACTTTTAAAAAGTAATACAAGAGGAGTGTGCTTGAGCCTGATGATCCATAATTTAAGTGGTGTGTTTCTTTTCCACTGCTCCTCTTATTTTCCCCCTCACTCACTTCCCAATCACAGGTTCTTACTCTTTTTTTTCATTCTTTTGAATCTCCTCCTTATCACCCATGCTCCAGTAATGGAGTTTCTGTTGCTTATGATCTACCATTGAACAATCTTACCCTTGCCTCATCCCTGGAAGTTTTAATTTTGGGGTTTCCTTTTAGACGTAAACAGTAGATTCTATTTTCATTTTACTTTCTGGTTCTAATAGATGTGGGAAGTTTTACAATTCCCTTAAATATGGAATTTAGGCTTTTTCATTGGCAATAATTTTCAGGTGGTCAAGTGATTTTTAAATTCTTTCTCTTTGACCCATTTTCCGGGTAAGTAATTTTTGAATGGGGATACCTTTCATTTTCTTCTATTTTCCAATATTTTGGTTTTGATTAATGTACTTTTGTTCTCATGGAGTCACTGATGTTTAATTTTCAAGGAGTATTTTTTAGTTTCCACTTTATCTTCTAAACTATTAATTCTTGATTTGGATCTTTCCTTCACAGCTTTCCTTTTATCCCTTCCTTCATTTCCTTCAGGTACTCTTGTAGTCTCTATGTCCAAGTCATTTTTTGAGATTTTATATGTAATTGTTGCTGTGTTGTTCTTTTCATCTTAGTTTTCCTCTTGGTCAGTGTTTGAACCATATTTCTTCATTGTCTTTAGTGTCTTCTTTTTCCTCATATTTCTAGCCTCAGTTCTTGATTTGGGATTTAATGCCTGGTCCAGATAGTGCCACTTCTCAGACTCTTAGATATAGTAGTCCCGACCTCACTTTCTTGGGTTGTCACTACTGGCTTCTGCTTCTCTTGATGGATGTGTACTCCAAGTTTTGGTGAGTTTCAGTCTTCCTACTCTGGGCTTTGTGGCTGGCTGTCCCAGAGGAGGGTGTTGGGTAGTCTTCTCCCCCTGACTGAGGATTCCTTGATGACAGTGCTGCCTCTTCTGTGGCTCTCCTTGTCAGGATGCTGCTATCATTTACTACTCCTCCAACCCCACTGTTTTCCTCTGTCAGGAGCTCTTTTGTACTCTCTGCCCTCTCTTAGTATAATACCTTGGTCTACTGCCTCTTTCTCCACACCCATTTTTGTTGTTAGGACCTTACCTCTTTTGAGCCCTCTGGATTCTAGCTGGTTAAGGTGCTCCTTCACTCTACTGTCCTCTTCAGGGTTTTCCTTGTCTGTATGCTACCTATTCAATGCCCCCTGAACCCTAGCTGGTCAGGGCAATACAGCATCCACTTGGTGAGACATGTCAGTGATCTTGCTTTGTTGGGGCTTTCTATGGTAAGGGTATTGCCAGGGGCTCTCTTATAAAATCTTCCAAGCTTGTACTTGTCAGATCAGCCACAGTGGGACACATAGCATCTTTTTTTTTTATTTAATATTTTTAGTTTTCAGCATTGATTTTCACAAGAGTTTGAATTACAAATTTTCTCCCCATTTCTACCCTCCTCCCATTCCAAGATGGCATATATTCTGATTGGCCCATTCCCCAGTCAGCCTTCCCTTGTGTCATCCCACTCCCCCCCATCCCTTTTCCCCCTTACTTTCTTGTAGGGCAAGATAGATTTGTATGCCCCATTGCCGGTATATCTTATTTCCTAGTTGCAGGCAAAAACTTTTTTTTTAACATCTGCTTTTAAAACTTTGAGTTCCAAATTCTCTCTCCTCTTACCTCCCCACCCACCCTCCCTAAGAAGGCAAGCAACTCAACACAGGCCGCATGTGTATCATTATGTAAAACCCTTCCACAATACTCATGTTGTGAAAGACTAACTATATTTTGCTCCTTCCCATCCAATACCCCTTATTCAATTTTCTCCCTTGACCGGTCCCTTTTTGAAAGTGTTTGCTTTTGATTACCTCCTCCCCCTATCTGCCCTCCCTTCTATCATCCCCCTTTTTTATCTCCTTCCTCCTTCTTTCCTGTAGCATAAGATACCCAATTGAGTGTGTATGTTATTCCCTCCTTAGGTCAAATCTGATGAGAGAAAGATTCACTCATTTCCCCTCACCTGCTCCCTCTTCTCTTCCAACAGAACTACTCTTTCTTGCCACTTTTATATGAGATAATTTACCCATTCTATCTCTCTCTTTCTCCTTCTCTCAATATATTCCTCTCTCATCCCTTAATTTGATTTTATTTTTTTCAGTATCATCCCTTCATATTCAAATCACCCTGTGCCCTCTGTCTATATATATGTATATTCTCTTCAGCTACTTTCTTGGTTTTACTCCTAGCTCCACTGACCTCCAGAATATCATATTCCAAGCCTTTCAATCCCTAATGCTAGATCTTGTGTTATCCTGTGTTTCCACAGTACTCAAATTGTTTCTTTCTGGCTCCTTGCAATACTTTCTCCTTGATCTGGGAGCTCTGGAATTTGGCAACAATATTCCTAGGAGTTTTCTTTTTGGGATTCTTTCAATTTCTATTTTACCTTCTGGCTCTAGAATGTCAGGGAAGTTCTCCTTGATAATTTCTTGAAAGATGATATCTAGGCTTTTTATTGATCATAGCTTTCAGGTAGTCCAATAATTTTTAAATTATCTCTCCTGGATCTATTTTCCAGGTCAGTGGTTTTTCCAATGAGATATTTCACATTGTCTTCCATTTTTTCATTCCTTTGGTTCTGTTTGATAATATCTTGATTTCTCATTAGGTCACTAGCTTCCACTTGCTCCAATCTAATTTTTAAGCTAGTATTTTCTTCAGTGGTCTTTTGGACCTCCTTTTCCATTTGGCTAATTCTGCCTTTCAAGGCATTCTTCTCCTCATTGGCTTTTTGGAGCTCTTTTGCCATTTGGGT
>CM053625.1:211216952-211263655 GCA_028646595.1 Phalanger gymnotis
GAGAAAATGTATAAATTAATTCAATGCCTAGTTATACCTGGAAGTTATATGGGACTCCATGCCTTCTTGGGGAGGGAGGGGGGGGAGGGAGGGAAGAAAATCTGGAACCCAAAATTATGTAGAACTGTTTGTTGCAATCTAAAAATTAAAAAAAAAAAAATTAAAATAAAAAAAATAAATAAAAAATACACTGAAAATGTTAAAAAAAAAAGAATGGATGAATCACAACTCCACCAAGAGTGCATTAAAGAGCCATCTTTCTCATATCCCTTCCAAAATTTATCATCTACCTTTTCTGTCCTGTTAGTCAATCTAATAGATATGAGTTAGTCCTCAGAATTGTTTTAATTTGCATCTCTCTAACCAAAAGTGAGCTAGAATATTTTTCATATGGCTATAGACAGCCTTGACCACTTCACCTGAAAACTGATCATATCCCCTGTTCACTTCTCAATGGGGGAATGGCTCTTATTTATATAAAATTGACTTAGTTCACTATATGTTTGAGAAATGAGGCTTTTACCAGAGAAACTTGTTTCAATATTTCTTTCACACTCACTATTGTTAACTGTATTTCCCCTTCATGCTATCCTCATTTATTCTGTTCTCTTTCTCCTTTCAACCTGTCCCTCCTCAAAAGTGTGCTTCTGATTACTCGCTCCTCCAATATGCCCTCCCTTCTATCACCCCCCCCCCTCTTCTCTTATCAGCTTCCTCTCCTACTTTCCTGTAGGGTAAAACAGATTTTGTATGTATGTCATTCCTTCTTTGAGCCACTTTTGATGAGAGTAAGTTTCACTCACTTTACCTATTCCCTCTTCCTCTCCACTGTAAAAGCTTTTTCTTCTTTTATGTGAGATAATTTACCCCATTCTACCTCTCCCTTTCTCTTTCTTCCAGTATATTCCTCTCTCACCCCTTAACTTTGTTTTTTAGATATCACCCCTTCATATTCAACTTAGCTCTGTGCCCTCTGTCTATATATACACCTTCTAACCACCCTAATAATGAGAAAAGTCTTATGAGTTATAAATATCATCTTCCCATGTAGGAATGTAAATAGTTTAACCTTATTAAGTCCCTTTCCTGTTTATTTTTTTATGCTTCTCTTGAGTCTTGTATTTGAAAGCCAGATTTTCTATTCAGTTCTGGTCTTTTCATCAAGAATCTTTGAAAGTCTTCTATTTCATTGAATGTCCATTTCCCTCCCCCCCCCACCCCCAAATGACTGTACTCAGTTTTGCTGGGTAATTGATTCTTGGTTGTTGTTCCTGGCTCTTTTGCCCCCTGGAATATTACATTTCAAGCCCTCTGATCCTTTAATGTAGAAAGTGCTAAATCTTGTGTTATCCTGAATGTGGTTTCACCATACTTGAATTGTTTTGTTTTGTGGTTGCTTGCAATATCTTCTCCTTGACCTGGAACTCTGGAATTTGGCTACAATATTCCTGGGAGTTTTCATTTTGAGATCTCTTTCAGGAAGTGATCAGTGAATTCTTTCAATTTATATTTTACCCCCTGGTTCTAGAATATGAGAGCAGTTTTCCCTGATAATTTCTTGAACAATAATGTCTAGGCTTCTTTTTTTTGATCATGGCTTTCTGGTAGTCCAACAATTTTTAAATGATCTCTCCTGGATCTTTCTTCCAGAGCAATTATTTTTCCAATGAGATAGTTCACATTGTCTCATATTTTTTTTTCCCATTTTTTGGTTTTATTGTTTTTTGATTCCTCAAAAGTCATCAGCTTCCATTAGCTCCATTCTAATTTTTAGGGAATTATTTTCTTCAGTGAGCTTTTGGACCTCCTTTTACATTTGGGCAATTCTGCTTCTTAAGGTATTCTTCTCCTCATTGGCTTTTTGGACCTCTTTTACCATTTGGCCTAGTCTGTTTTTAAGGTGCTATTTTCTTTAGTATTTTTGTGTGTCTCCTTTACCAAGGTATTGACTCATTTTTCATTATTTTCTTGCATCACCCTCATTTCTCTTCCCAATTTTTCTCTGTCTTTCTTGATTTTCAAAATCCTTTTTGAGGTCTTCCATAACCTGAGACCAATTCATATTTTTCTTGGAGGCTTTAAATGTAGGACTTTTGACTTTGTTATATTCTTCTGAGTGTGTGTTTTGATCTTCCTTGTCATCATAGTAACATTCTATAGTCTGAGTTTTTTGAATTATTTGGTCCTTTTCCCAGCTTATTACCTAATGTTTAACTCTTTAGGAAAGTAGGGCTCTTCGAGGGTGGAGGGCACATTGTCCCACAAGCTTGAGTGGTTTTGTGTAGCTGTTTTCAGAGATACTTCTAGGACCAGTAAATTTTCAGTTCTTCGAGGTGATGTGACGTAATAAGAGATGCTTACTCCTCAAGTAACCACAAGCACTCTTTTTTTCTGCCCTGGAACTTTGAAGAGGGTCCCCTCACCTTCCAGGTATGGCTGCCAACTCTGGTGTGTTAGTGCTCTTCCCTGCCCTAGGACTGCCACCCAGGACTGTGACTCAGATCCAAGTATGGGCAAAGCAACAGAGTCCTGCCTCTGTGCTAGCAAGACCCTTGTAATCTCCTTCTGACCAGTTGTTCAACTCCCTTACTGCCTATGGGCTGAGCATTCTGGAAGCAGCCACTGATGCTGCCACTGCTAATTCAATAACTCCTAAGCCCTTTCCCAGTTTGTTGTAGCTTGGGTTGTGCTGGAGAGGCAATGACTGGACTGTGCTCCACTCTCACCCAGGTGCAACAGACCTTTCCTGCCCACCTTCTAAGTTGTCTTTGGCGTCTGCGGGCTGAGGGGTCTGGACACCATTATTGTTGATGGTGATTCAGTAACCCCAAGGCCTGCTTCCTGTTTTCTGGGGCCAGTCTGTGCTGGCATGGCCTGCATTGGACTATTCTGCTCTCTCACCCTTATGTAACAGACTTTTCCTGTTGACCTTCCAACTTGCCTTGGGTTGGAAATTTGTTTCATTCCTTCTTTTTGTGGGTTCTGCTTCTCTAAGATTTGTTTAGAGTCATTTTAAAATGTATTTGGAGGGGTTTGGGGAAGAGCTCTGAAAAGTCTCTGCTTTTGCTCAGCCAGCTCAGCTCCACCTCTCCTTCATTAAATTTTTAAAATAAATGTGATCACTAAAAAGCATTGGAATTAAAGTATTCCTGAGATAACCAGAATGATAGCTTCCTCACTGATAAAAATACAGTCTACAGTTTAAACCTGTCACTTGAAATATATAGCAAAGTAGAATTGGACAGTAGTGAAAATAATACCCATAATTGCAATATTGTGTCCTATTTCTCTAAAAAACAAATTTAAAATGAAAATAAAGATTTTTAAACTTGCCAGAGCTTGCAGATGGTGGAGAGATTTAGTTAGTATACATTTAGGAATGACAGAGAAGAGTGTCGAGTGAGAAAATAAGATAATATTTGGAAGGAAAAAATGTAAAATTATAGAGAATGTCAAAGTTGAAAGGCACCAAAGAAGCCACCTGGTCCAACCTATACCAAAATAAAAATCCCCTCTATAATGCTCCCCCCCTGCCCCCCTCCCGTGGTTACCCTGCCTCTATGTGAACACTTCTAAGAAGAGAGAAGCTGCTATATATCACCCACTCTGCCTTTGGATAGCTCCAGAATCGACAAATGCTTTCCAAATGTGAGCTGAAATCTGTTTGTCCACAACTTCTACCAATTAATTGTTCCTACTTTCTCAGTCCAAGCAAAATAAGCGTAATCTCTCTTTTGCATTTTGTGTCTTCAGATGCTTCAAGGCAACTATTTCAAATCCTCTCATCCATCCAGGTTGTCCAACTTGTCAAAATCCTTCCCAAGACTAAATGTTATACTCCAGATGTGGTCTGGCAAGGGCAATGGGAAGAAGAACTAACACCTCTCTCTTTGACATAGCCTGAGATCCCATGGACGATTTTGGTTGTTACACTGACTCATATTGCTGATTCGCAACATCTATATATTTTTTATACAAACTTTTATCTGTCCACATATGGACCGTTCTATACTTGGGCACTGGATTGTTTGAACCAGAACAGAGGAATTCTCATTTAGACAATAAATGTCATGTTATCAGTTTTAGATGATTGGTGTAGCCAATTAAGAACTTTTAAGATGTTCATTCTGTTCTCTAACATACTACTCCCAGTTTTGTGTCACTGGTAGTTTTGATAAATATGCTATCCATATTTTCATGTAGGTCAATGATAAAAAGTTTCAAGTAGAACAGGCAAAAAGAAGAAGATCCTTAGAATACTCTACTGGAGATCTCTCTTCAGCGTGACATTAATGTATTATTGACTACTATTCGAGTTTGTCATTTAATCAGTTCTGAATTAACTCAACTATATTATTGTCTAGACAAGTTGGGGTCTAAAGTGGGGTCCAAGGATCCCTCAGGTATTAAGGCATGACTCCAAGAGGTGTAAGATCAAACAACCGGATGATGATGGGGAAATGTGTTGCAATGCACCCTTTGTGTGATAATCATGAGGTAATTTTCTTTTTTAAAAAGTTATTCATTTTTAGTTTTCAACACTCATTTCCACAACATTGTGAGTTACAAATTTTCTCCCCATCTGAACCCTCCCCCCCACTCCAAGATGGTATGTATTTTGATTGCTCCTTTCCCCAGTCTGCCTTACCTTCTATCACTCCACTTCTCCCCCCACTTATCTCCTTCCCCCTTACTTGTAAAGCCAGATAGATTTCTATACCCCATTGCCTGTATATCTTATTTCCCAGTTGCAATTAAAAACAACTTTTAACACTTGTTTTTACAACTTTGATTTCCAAAATCCTTCCCTTCTTCCCTCCTCACACACCCTCCCTGAGAAGGCAAGCAATTCAATACAGATTATACATGTGTCATTATGTAAAACACTTCCATAATAGTCATGCTGTAAATGACTAACTATATTTCCCTCCATCCTATCCAGTTCCCCATTTATTCAATTTTCTCCTTTGATCCTGTCACTTTTCAAAAGTGTTTGCTTTTGACTACCCTTCCCCCAATCTGCCCTCCCTTCTATCATCCTCCCCTCCTCTCCCCTCCCCTTCTCCCCTACTTTCCTGAAGGATAAGATACCCAATTGATTGTGTATGTTATTCCCTCCTTAAGCCAACTCCATTGAGAGCAATGTTCACTCATTTCATTTCACCTACACCCTCTTGATTTCCATTATAATAGCTTTTTTTCTTGCCTCTTTTATGTGAGATAATTTACCCCATTCTATCTCTTTCTTTCTCCTTCTCCAAATATATGTGTCTCTCTCTCACTGCTTAATTTTTTTATATCATCCCTTCATATTCAACTCTATCTATCTATCTATCTATCTATCTATCTATCTATCTATCTATCTATCTATGTATTTCCTTCAACTACTCTAATACCAAGAAAGGCCTTATAAGTAACAAATATCATCATTCAATGTAGGAATGTAAAGTCCAACTTTAGTAATTCCCTCATGATTTCTCTTTCCTCTTTGCCTTTTTATGCTTTTCTTGATTCTTGTCTTTGGAAGTCAAGTTTTCTGTTCAGCTCTGGTTTCTTCATCAAGAATGCTTGAAAGTCCCACATTTCATCGAATGTCCATTTTTTACCCTGAAGTATAATACTTCAGTTTTGCTGAGTAGGTGATTCTTGGTTTTAATCCTAGCTCTTTTGACCTCCAGAATATCATATTCCAAGCCCTTTGATCCTTTCATGTAGAAGCTCCTAGATCTTGTGTTTTCCTGATTGGGCTTCCACAATACTCAAATTGTTTATTTCTGGCTGCTTGCAATAATTTCTCCTTGACCTCAGAACTTCAGAATTTGGCTACAATACTTCTAGGAGTTTTCCTTTGCAGATCTTTTTCAAGAGGCGATTGGTGGATTCTTTCAGTTTCTATTTTACACTCTGCTTCTAGAATATCAGGGAAGTTTTCCTTGATAATTTCTTGAAAGATGATGTCTAGGCTCCTTTTCTTCTTTATTTTTTATTTGTTTAATATTTTTGGTTTTCAGCATTGATTTTCACAAGTTTGAATTACAAATTTTCTCCCCATTTCTACCCTCCCACCCACTCCAAGATGGCATATATTCTGATTGCCCTGTCCCCCAGTCAGTCTTCCCTTCTGTCACTTCACTCCCCACCATCCCCTCTTCCCATTACTTTCTTGTAGAGCAAGATACATTTCTATGCCCCATTGCCTGTATATCTTATTTCCTAGTTGCATGCAAAAACTTTATTTTGAACATCTGCTTTTAAAACTTTTGAGTTCCACATTCTCTCCCCTCTTACCTCCCCACCCACCCTCCCTAAGAAGGCAAGCAACTCAACACAGGCCACATGTGTATCATTATGTAAAACCCTTCCACAATAATCATGCTGTGAAAGACTAACTATATTTTGCTTCTTCCTATCCTATCCCCCTTATTCAATTTTCTCCCTTGACCGGTCCCTTTTTGAAAGTGTTTGCTTTTGATTACCTCCTCCCCTATCTGCCCTCCCTTCTATTGTCAACCCTTTTTTATCTCCTTTCTCCTTCTTTCCTGTGGGGTAAGATACCCAATTGAGTAAGTATGTTATTCCCTCCTCAGGTCAAATCCAATGAGAGGAAGATTCACTCATTCCCCCTCACCTGCCCCCTCTTCCCTTCCAAGAGAACAGCTTTTTCTTGCTACTTTTATGCGAGATAACTTACCCCATTCTATCTCTCCCTTTTTCCCTCTCTCAATATATTCCTCTCTCATAACTTAATTTGATTTTATTATTTTAGGTATCATCCCTTCATATTCAACTCACCCTGTGCCCTCTATGTGTGTGTGTGTGTGTGTGTGTGTGTGTGTGTGTGTACATATATATATATGTGTGTATATATATATATATATACACACATATACATACATATGTATGTGTGTGTATATACATATATATATATATATATATATATAAAATATATATTTTCTTCAGCTACCCTAATATTGAGGTCTCATGAATTATACACATCATCTTTCCATGTAGCAATGTAAACAAAACAGCTCAACTTTAGTAAGTCCATTATGATTTCTCTTTATTGTTTACCTTTTTGTGCTTCTCTAGATTCTTGAGTTTGAAAGTCAAATTTTCTATTCAGCTCTGGTCTTTTCACTGAGAAAGCTTGAAAGTCCTCTATTTTCTTGAAAGTCCATATTTTGCCTTGGAGCATAATACTCAGTTTTGTTGGGTAGGTGATTCTTGGTTTTAATCCTAGCTCCACTGACCTCCAGAATATCGTATTCCAAGCCCTTCGGCCCCTTAATGTGGAAGCTGCTAGATCTTGTGTTATCCTGATTGTGTTTCCACAACACTCAAATTGTTTCTTTCTGGCTTCTTGCAGTATTTTCTCCTTGGTCTGGGAGCTCTGAAATTTGGCAACAATATTCCTAGGAGTTTTCTTTTCAGGATCTTTTTCAGGAGGCAATTGGTGGATTCTTTCAATTTGTATTTTGCCCTATGGCTCTAGAATATCAGGGCAGTTTTCCTTGATAATTTCTTGAAAGATGATATCTAGGCTCTTCTTTTGATCATGGCTTTCAGGTAGTCCAATAATTTTTAAGTTATCTCTCCTGGATCTATTTTCCAGGTCAGTGGTTTTTCCAGTGAGATATTTCACATTGTCTTCTATTTCTTCATTCCTTTGGTTGTGTTTGATAATATCTTGATTTCTCATAAAGTCACTAGCTTCCACTTGCTCCAACCTAATTTCAAGGTAGTATTTTCTTCAGTGGTCTTTTGGACCTCCTTTTCCATTTGGCTAATTCTGCCTTTCAAGTCAGTCTTCTCCTCATTGGTTTTTTGGAGCTCTTTTGCCATTTGAGTTAGTCTATTTTTAAGGTGTTGTTTTCTTCAGTAGCTTTTTGGGTCTCCTTTAGCATGTCATTGACTTGTTTTTCATGGTTTTCTCACATCACTCTCATTCCTCTTCCCAATTTTTCCTCTACTTCTCTTACTTGATTTTCCAAATCCTTTATGAGCTCTTCCATGGCCTGAGACCACCAGTTCATGTTTTTCTTGGAGGCTTTGGATGTAGGATCTTTTACTTTGTTGTCTTCTTCTGACTGTATGTTTTGGTCTTCTTTGTCACCAAAATAAGATTCTATAGTCTGAGGGTTTTTTACACCATCTATTCCCAGCCAATTACATGACTTTTGAGCTCTTTGTCAAGGTATGACTGCTTCCAGAATGGAAAGTCCTCTGGCTCAAGCTCCAGGTGTTTTCTGTTGCTGTTTTCAGAGCTACTTTTAGGCACCTGTGAATTTTCAGTTCTGCTGAGGTGTTATGACCCAATGAGAGATATTTACTCCTTTCTTGGCCTGTGCTCTGGTCTGTGAGTGATCTCAAACACTCTTTTCTGCCTTTTAATTGCCAGGACAGCTCACTCTCCACAGCCACCATAAGCTCTACCACAGCAGTGCTCCTCCTTACCCAAGCACCAGCAACCAGGACTGTGACCAAGATCTAAGCAAGAGAATCCTGCCCGAGCACCAACAAAGAGATCTCTGCACTCCTGTCTGATCAGCCACTTGATTCTACCCACTGTATTGTGCCTGGAGCTCCAGAAGCAGCTGTGACCGTTGGTGCTGCTGCAGCCACCTCTGCTGCCCTGGGGCTGGGGTTGGACCAAGCCCTTCTGTCATCCAGGTACAACAGAGTTTTCCCATTGACCTGCTAAGTTGTCTTTGGCATTTGTGAGTTGAAAAGTCTGGAAACCTCCACAGCTCATAGATTCAGTGCTCTGAGGCCTGCTCCACCTGGTCTGCTCTGGCCTGATCTGTCCCAGTGTGACCCAACCTGGGCTGTGCTCTGCTTCCAGTCTGGTGTGATAGACCTTTTGCAGCAACCACTGAGGCTGTCTTGGGCTGGAAACTTGTTTCATTCTGTCATTTTGCTCTAGATTTTGTTTAGTCATTTTTTACAGGTGTTTGGAGGGATTTGGAAGACCTCAATCAAGTCTCTGCTTTCTCTCTTCTGTCTTGGCTCTGCCCCCACAGGGATCATTTTCAACCCAACCACACCTGTTGTTCACTTATTACCTCCCCCGCCCCCAACTCTGCCCTCTTTCACAGGTATGCAGGCACCCGACCTTCGCAATTCGGCAATTACACCAAACCCAAACCCACAGACCCACAGTAGCAGCTAAACAGGTGCCATTGGAGATCATCGATCGTCGGGGAGAGCCAAGATGGCAGAGTCAAGGCAGGGACTGGTCTCAGCTCTCCCACAAAAACCTTCAAATATCTCTAAAATGTGAATCTGAACAAATTCCAGAGTGGCAGAGTCCACAAAGAGACAGAGTGTGACAGATTTCCAGCCCAAAGCAGTTTCAAAGGTCAACAGGAAGGATCTGTTGCACTAGGCTGCGACAGGAGGTGCACTAGGCTGCGCAGGCCGCACCAG
Source organism: Phalanger gymnotis (assembly GCA_028646595.1). Classification (NCBI taxonomy): domain Eukaryota; kingdom Metazoa; phylum Chordata; class Mammalia; order Diprotodontia; family Phalangeridae; genus Phalanger; species Phalanger gymnotis. The sequence goes on from CM053625.1 coordinate 211,226,379, forward strand.
TACGGACTGGACTATAGCGAGCCCAGAGGAGTACCGAGCGGACTGAATCTCTGGTAGCAGTGGGGATTCCCAAACCTCTGAGCCCAGGATGGGGGTCTGTTGATACTGGAGGAGAGAGAGGCATAGTCCTGCACAGGGTCTGCAGCAGCGGCAACAACTATTCCAAGGCTGTCAGCCCACAGACTGAATGTGTGAAAGTCACCTACTTAAACTTCTGGGAGCCAAGATGGCAGAGTAAGCAGTGAGTGCCTCTTAGCCTCCTCTGTTGACTTTGAAAAACCCAGAGAATATTACCCCAGAAAAAATCCTGGAATAGTGGAGCCAGCAGAAAGACAGCAGTCCTTTGCCTCAAGAGGCTAGGGAGAATAACGGAAAAGGTCCCTCTTGCTGTGGCTGAATGGGGCCAGTAAAGGATGGGAGGCATCCTAGCCAGCCAGCAGCAAGCCCACCTCAGCAGACCAGCAGGAGTTCCTGAGCCCCAGGGTGGTGGAGTCAGCAAGCGCCAACACCAGGACGCCAGGTATGCCTTCACACAGCCAGGTGAATCAGCAGGCACAAGCACAGACAAGCATCCACCAGTGGCTGGGCCTAGCCATGTTCTAGCGCAGCCATAGGGAAGAAGGAGACCTCCAGTGGACAGACTACCCCTCCCCCACACCTCACATGGCAAGCTTCAGTGTAACCTTGAGGAAACGCAGAAAGACCTCACCTGGCTTCAGCACACACCAACCAACTGCTACATCTTTATATAGCTTCCAGCTTCCAGATACAGAAGCCACAGCACACAAAGCCAGTAACCAGGCCTCTCGCCTCCAACACAAGAAGTGTGGGACAGAGCCCCTTGTGCCCCAGAAGCAGGGATCCACTTTAAAATCTAGGGAAAAGGCAATCACAATGGGCAAAAAGCAAATTAGAAAAGTGGAGACCATATATTCTTATTATGGGGACAGGGAAGATCAAAATATGAATTTAGAAGAGGACAGAATTGACACTGTCCCCACATCTGAAACTTCAAAAGGCAAGATCAACTGGACTCAAGCCCAAAAAGCATTCTTGGAAGATCTCAGGAAGGATTTTAAAAGTCAAATTAGAGAGGCAAAAGAAAAACTGATCAATTTAAAAAAAAACACAATTGACAAAATGGAAAAAAAAATCACTGAAGAAAACAACTCATTAAAAAGTAAAATGGCCAAATGGATAAGAAGGTACAAAATGTAATTGGAGAAAATAACTCCTTAAAAAATAAAACTGACCAAATGGAAAAGGGAGGTACAAAAGCTAACTGAAGAAAATAAATCGTTAAAAATCAGAATTGGGCAAATAGAAACTAATGACTCTATGAGGCATCAAGAATCACTCAAACAAAATGAAAACATAGAAGAAAATCTAAAATATCTCATTGGAAGAACAACTGACCTGGAAAAGAGATAACCAATAGATCTGAGGTACCACATCACACCTATCAGATTGACTAACATGACAAAACAGGAAAATGATATATGTTGGAGAAAATGTGGGAAGTTGGAACACTAATTCATTGTTGGTGGAGTTGTGAGCTGATCCAATCATTCTGGAGGGCAATTTGGAACTATGCCCAAAGGGCTATAAAAATGTGCGTACCCCAAAATGGTGGAGTAAAAGCAAGGACTTGCTTAAGCTCTTTCCCAGACTCCTCCATATCCCTGTAAAAAAATGACACTAAACACATTCTAGAGCTACAGAACCCACAAAATGACACAGTGAAACAAATCTCCAACCCAAGACAACTTGGAAGGTGAACAGGATGAGTCTACTGCACTGTGCTGGGAGTGGAGCATAGTTGAGTGCAGGCCACAATGGCACAGAATTGGCCGAAGCGGGACTCAGGTGACTGAATCACTGGCAACTGCGGCAGTTCCCAGACTTCTCAACCCGCAATTGCCAAAGACAAAATAGAAAGTCAGTGGGGAAACTCTGTTGGACCTGGGTGAGAGAAGAGTGTGGTCTAGCCCCAGCCCTGGTGTGGCAGAGGTGGTGGCGGCTGCAGCAGCAGTAGCATCAGTTGCTGCTTCCAGAACTACAGGCCCACAGATAGTGGGGGGATCAAGCGGCTGATCAGAAGGGGATTGCAGGGATCTCTTTGCTGGAGCTCAGGTAGGATTCTTTTGCTTTGCCCTGCTTGGATCTGGGTGGCAGTCCTGGGTGGCAGTGCTGGGATGAAGAATAGTACTACTGTGGTAGAGCTTGTGGTGGCTGTGGAGAGGCAGTCCTCCTCATAATTACAAGGCAGAAAAGAGTGCTTGTGGTCACTCACAGACCAGATCACAGGCCAGGAGAAGAGTAAACACCTCTCCTTGAATCATACAACTTTAGAAGAACTGATAAATTTACAGGTGCCTAGAAGTATCTCTGGCAACAGCTGTGCAAAACCTTGGAAATTTGGGACAGAGCACTCTCCCCATTCTTGAAGCAGAGTCCTCCCATGACAAAGAGTTCAAAAGTCAAGTAACTGGGTGGGAAAATAAGCAAACAGTGTAAAAATCAACCTAGAGAATCTTACTTTGGTGACAAAGATGATCAAAACATACAGCCAGAAGAAAATGAAGTCAAAGAGCCTACATCCAAAGCCTCCAAGAAAAATATAAATTGGTCACAGGCCATGAAAGATCTCAATAAGGATTTGGAAAAGCAAGTAAGAGAAGTAGAGGAAAAATTCAGAAGAGAAATGAGGGTAATGCAAGAAAATCATGAAAAACGAGTCAACAGCTCACTAAAGGAGACCCCCAAAAATACTGAAAAAAATAACACCTTAAAAATAGACTAACCCAAATGCAAAAGAGGCCCAAAAAGCCAATGAGGAGAAGAATGCCTTAAAAAGCAGAATTGGCCAAATGGAAAAGGAGGTCCAAAAGACCACTGAAGAAAATAATTCCTTAAAAATTAGAATGGAGCAAATGGAGGCTAATGGCCTTATGAGAAATCACAAAATGATAAAATAGAACCAAAAGAATGAAAAAAATAGAAGACAATGTGAAATATCTTATAGGAAAAACCACTGACATAGAAAATAGATCCAGGAGAGAGAATTCAAAAATTATTGGACTACCTGAAAGCCATGATCAAAAAAGAGCCTTTCAAGAAATTATCAAAGAAAACTGCCTTGATATTCTAGAACCAGAGGGCAAAATAGAAATTGAAAGACTCCACCAATTTCCTCTTGAAAAACGTCTCAAGAGTAAAACTCCTAGGAATAGTGTAGTTAAATTCCTGGGTTCCCAGGTCAAGGAGAAAATATTGTGAGTAGCCAGAAAGAAACAATTTAAGTATTGTGGAAACATAATCAGGATAACACATGATCTAGGAGCTTCTAAATTAAGGGACTGAAAGGCTTGGAATATGATATTCTGGAGGTCAAAGTAGCTAGGATTAAAACCAAGAATCACCTACCCAGCAAAACTGAGTATAATACTTTAGGGCAAAAAATAGACATTCAATGAAATAAAGGACTTTCAAGCATTCTTGATGAAAAAACCAGAGCTGAATAGAAAATCTGACTTTCAAATACAAGAACTGAGGAAAGCCTGAAAAGGTATATAGGAAAGTGAAATCATAAGAGAATTATTAAAGTTGGACTGTTTATATTCCCACATGGAAAGATGATACTTGTAACTCATGAGACCTTTCTCAGTAATAGGGTAGTGGAAGGGAATATATCTATCTATCCATGTATACACACACACATACACACATATATATATATACACATACATACATATGTGTGTATGTAGGTATAGACAAGGCATAAGGTGAGTTGAATATGAAGGGATAATATCTAAAAAATAAAATTAAGGGGCTAGAGGAGAGTATACTGGGAGAAGGGCAAAGGGAGAGATAGATTAGGGTAAATTATCTCACATAAAAGGCAAGAAAAAGCTATTGCAATGGAGGGGAAGAGGGGGCAGGTGAAAGGGAATAAGTCAACCTTACTCATTGGATTTGGCTTAAGGAGGGAATAACATACACACTCAATTGGGTATCTTACCCTACAGGAAATTAGGGGAAAGGGGATAAGAGGGGGGATGATATAAGGGAGAGCAGATTGGGGGAGGGGGTAGTCAGAGGCAAACACTTTTGAAAAGGGACAGGGTCAAAGGAGAAAACAGAATAAATGTGGGGTGAGATAGGATGGAGGGAAATACAGTCTTTCACAATATAGTCCTTTCACAACAAGGAACTATTATGGAAGTGTTTTGCATAACAATACATGTATAACCTATATTAATTTGCTTGTCTTCTCAATGATGGTGGGTGGGAAGGAAAGAAGGAAGAGAATATGGAACTCAAAGTTTTAAAAACAAATGTTAAAAACTGTTCTTGCATACAACTGGGAAATAAGATATACAAGTAATGGAGTATAGAAATCTATCTAACCCTACAAGAAAGTAAGGGGGAAGAGGATAACGGGAGGTGATAGAAAGGAGGACAGACTAGGGGAAGGGGTAACCAGAATGCATGCCATCTTTGGGTGTGAGAGAAAAAGGACAGATGGGGAGAAAATTTGGAACTCAAAATCTTGTGGAAACGAATGTTGAAACCTAAAAATAAATAAATGACATAATTTTTTTTTAAAAAAATGTGCATACCCTTTGACCCAGCAATACCACTTCCAGGGCTGTATTCCAAAGAGATCAGAAAAATGGGAAAAGGACCTACCTGTACAAAAATATTTATGGCAGCTCTCTTTGTGGTGGACAAGAACTAGAATTTAGGGGATGCCCATCAATTGGGGGAATGGCTGAACAAGGTGTTGTATATGAACATAATGGAATACTACTGTGCTATAAGAAATGATGAACAGACAGACTTCAGAAAACCCTGGAAAGACTTATGTGAACTGATGCTGAATGAGGTGAGTTGAGCCAGAAGAACATTACACAGTAACAGCCACAGTGTATGATGACTGATTTTGATAGACTTAGTACTTCTTAGCAATGCAAGGACCTAAAACAGTTCCAAAGGACTCATGATGAAAATGCCATCCACATTCAGAGAAAGAACTATGGAGTCTGAATGCAGAGTGAAGCAGACTATTTTCTTTCGTTGTTGTTGTTTTGTATTTTTTTTCTTTCTCATGGTTCCTCCCATTTATTATAATTCTATACATAACTAAATACATGACTAAATGTGAAAACATGTTTAATAGGAATGGATATGTAGAGCCTATATCAGATTGCAGGCCATCTTGAGGAGGGAGGTGGGAGGGAGGGGGAGAAAATTTAAAATTTATGGAAGTGAATGTTGAAAACTATAAATAAATAAATTAACTAATAAAAAGTGCCATTGGAATAATTCCTTCCTTGTTCTCCTACTAAACCTACCTACTGTCCCTCAGATCACTTCATGCCTGTAACAGAAGCCTCTGGCAGCGCAGGTTCAGTATTCCATAACAGTGACCACTTACGTCCTTCCCCATATCTCTCAATTCCATTTTGAGTAAAGAACAAGATGAGCAGACACGGGTGGGTTGTGATCTGCACTGAAGATCCCAATATCTTCTAAACTTCCTTGTTTCTGTCCAGGTTATCACCATCCTGCCAAGTCACCTAGGTTTGCAAACTCTCTGTAATTTTCAACTCATATCTAAGCAGTTGCCAAATCAGGACATTTCTCTCTACCAGCATCTCTCATATAGGTTCCCTTCTCTCCACTCACACAGTTGGTGTGTGGCCCTCATCAACCCTCTCTTAGATTTATGCAACAGACTTTAATTGGTTTCACTGCTTCAAGTCTTGCCCCATTCCAATCTACCCCTTAAGTACCCACTGAAGTGATCTTAATAAAATGCACATCTGACTATATCATCTCATTATCAACAAAGTTCACCGACACCCTACTAAATAGAAGACCAAATATAGAGTTCTCTGTTTAGCATTTAGAACCTTTAACAACCTAGCCATTCCCTACCTTTCTAAATTTACTATTGATTTCTCTTCTTTTTGTACACTGTGGTCCAACTAACGTGGCTTTCTTGCTGTTCTTCACCCTTACACAAAACCACAACTAAATATACAAATCTGAATAGGAAATTAAGGTATAATATTATCCACGAAGCAGAACCACATAAAGAATGATAAACAGGTTTATATTGAAAACTCTCTGCTGTGCTGAAATCAAAGACAATTTGCTTTTACGTGTTTTTGCATTGTGTATGGTGAATAATCTACACAGAGAGAAACATTACTCCTGCTGAAAAGCTGTTATGTTCATTTACTTTCATCATTTATTACTTGATTGCTGTATTGTGTATCTTACCATAAAATGTAAGAAAAAGCAATTCACCTGCTTGTCTAGCTACATTGATCAAATTAACTGGATAATTAATTCCCAACACAGCCTATTACTTATAGGCTCACCTTTTTTTTCCTGGAATACACATATGAATTTTTTTCAGAAATAAGTAAGCATATTCAATAACTGCTCTCAGGAACAAAAAAGTTTTCTGTGGTGCCATTGATAAAATAAATTTGATAATACTTTTATTTCATCCTTATTCCATAGAATCACAGATTTAGAGCTAAATGGAACCTTAACAGCTATTGAGTCTGACCATCTCATTTTACAGATAAGGAAACTGAGGCCCAGAGAGGGTAAGTAGCTTTTTCAAGATGACAGAGTTAAGTAAGGCAGGTTTTGAACTCAGGTCTCCCTGACTCTACCTTCAGTATGCTATCTACTACACCACCTACGTACCTGTAAAAATTTCTTTTGTGTATGCTTTGCAATGTAGTACATGTATATAATGTAAAATAAGTATATATTCACATGTTGAGGATACATACACATTTGTTTTTCTTGTGGGATACATGAAAAAGAAAAAAAGCTTTGAGCTCAAAAACAAACTGTCACAAAATGATGGTTTTCTTTCCAGATGAGGTTATTAGGCTGGTTGAACATCTTTTCTCTAAGTATATTTTGAGAGAATTTATCGAACGCTTGCAGGTATACTATGTCTGTGGCATTTCTGTGACCAGTTTAATAACCCTATCCCAAAAGAAAACCATCAGTTTGTCCCAATTTGATTTACATAAATAAATGCCAGTTTATAGTGATTGCTGCTTCCTTTTCACCTCACAAACTCTTTACTTAATAAATGAACTCTAGAATTTTCCATAACTAGAAATCAAGTTAATTGGCTGAGAGTTTGGATTTATTCTTTGTCTTTATGCCTACATCTTGGAATCAGGAAGACCTGAGTTCAAATCTAGTCTCAGGCACTTAGTCGTTGTACAAATTTGGGCAAGTCACTTAGCCTGTTTTCCTTAATCCACTGAAAAAGGAAATGGCAAACCAGTCCAGCATCTTTGCCCATGGACAGTATGGTGCACAGGTTCACAAAGCGTCAAACATGACTGAACAGCTACAACAACAATAACAAGAAGGCACCGAGTATTCAGAGAATTCAAGTTCTCACAGGACTTTTCTGAGTTCTATAGGTTTATTGACAGCTTGAGAAAAGGGCAATTTATCTGCACTGTCTTATAAAATCTTAGTATAGTAGAATTTGATCTGCTTAATGAGACAGCTGCAACTCCAATAGATGTGCTATTTTTAACAGTTGGTTTTGAAATACAGGTGAACTGCCAGACATTTCATTTACAATTAAACATTTTCCTTTCAAAGGAAAAAAAAACTTCATTTGCAATATAATAGACAGGTTTTCCCTTCTGCAAGAGGTAGTCTATGTTTTTAAAATATGTACTTTTTACCAGAATATATTCTAAGTAATAATAGCACATTGCCTGTCACATAGTAAATGCTTAATAAATGCTTGACACTTTGAATAAAACAGCTGCCTTTACGGAAGTATACACTCATATAACTAATGCTATATTTTAAAAATTTATGATAGCATTTCAAACCACTTACCTTCAAAAGGTATTCATTCAATAAAATTGAACCAAAGATAAATTTCTCAAAACACAAATGTACACATGCACACATTCATACACATTTTCCCCTTTTTTAATATCTCAGTTCCTTATCTGTGACTGCAGATAACGTAACTTTCAGGCATGAGCCAAATAGCAAATTAAGATAGCTATCTGCTGAATCCCGTTAGAAGCTCTCTGCTACTCAGGAAAACCCCAAATATGCATTTTCTATAAGATCATCAGACAGCTTGAGTTCCGAAGTCTGGTCAGCTCAATACCGCTGACTGATCTGGGAGAGAGACCTACTGACTTCATTTCATATTGGGCATTAAAAATTTGGAACTAGCCCAGGGACAGAGGAAGAATTCTTTGGAATGATGAGCAGAATATCTGAAATTTAAATTATTATGTGCAAAGAAGGATTTAAATTTTTTTAAATGAAAGTTTCATTAATGAATTCTGTCTTAATATCACAGTAAAGTCTGGATGGACAAGTCTTTCCTGATGAAGTAAAATCATTAAATAAAACCAATTACCACTGTGACCAAGTCTGATAGCATATAAAACATTTGGCACATGGGGTCCTTCAACTATCTAAAGAAAGAAGGGGGAATTATTTTTCATGTTGTCTGGGGCCATGACTGGTCATTGCAATCACATATTTCAATGTCATTTGAATGTTCTTTTCATGTAAATAAAAGTAGTCCCTGGATATATGCATTTTTATTCTGCCTCTTTGACCTCTATTAGTTTATACAAGTCTTGCAATATTTCTCTGAATTCATCATATTCTTAATTTGATATGTGATTTGTACTTTTGTACAAATGTATGATAGTGATTTGTACTTTTAATCCAGTATAATCTGTTTAGTCATTTCCCAATCAAAGGGCACCCACTAAGTTTCATGATTTTTTGCCACCATGAGTGTCCTATTATGAAATTCGTTCTACAAAGGACCTTTCTATTTTTCAATCTCCTTGGGATATGTATAAGCTATATATAATAATGGATGTAATATCTATAAAATTTCTCTTTATAATAAATATTATGTATACACATATGCATATTCACGTACATATGTGTGTCTAGCAATCAGATCCCTGGGCCTAAGGGTATAGTCTCTTTTCCGGAATAATTCCAAACTGTTCTCTGGTATGGTTGGATCAGTTCATAGCTTCTATAAATCCAAAACTCAATGAACATCATTCCAGGTAAATGGGCTGAAGGGGAGGGGTGATGTTTAGTAAAGTACAGGTGGATTTTTTTCCCTTACATTCCCCCTGGTACTGGATTCTTCCAATGTACAGATTAGGCAGAACAGTGTGAATGTGGTGGCAGCTGCTCACTTCCCCTTCCCAATTAGACTTTGGGGGCAGCACTTGGCACCTTGCCCCCTGTATCTTTCATGAGTCAAAACAACTACTGTGGAGGGGAAAGGACCAAATTAACTCAGCTTTACAATTCCTTCTCTGAGAATGTCCTCAGGCTTTTGGAGTGAATGGGGTCACAAGTTCCTAATATGCTGCCAAAGCCTTACTGTCCATTTTAAGAATCCTGTGATCAGTTTTACTTCAGACACCTCACTAGTTCTAGTTTCTGGTGCACTCATTATGTGTCTCTAGGCTAAAAAGAATGACTCATGTTCCTCCAATTATGGCCTCCACGACGTGGCTGTGAACCAGGAAGGAGGTGACATATATTCACTTTGCAGGCTGGTTAGGTCAATGTGAAAACAGATGTCATATTTACAGATGAATTCTAATTAGTCTGCAAACCAAAAGTCAAATAGCATGTACTTATGGCCTGAAGAAATCAGGATATGCCTAAGGCAATCAGGCAGAAGGCCTAAAATAAATTGTAATACATTGCACATTTCATTTCTAATAGACCAGGTTTTTTGCATCAATTTCACAGCTCAGTAATCCCTGCAGACAGGTGCTTCTGTTTCTTGTCCTTATGTTGCAGGGATCAGTGTGAGAGAGTAGGCAAGATGAGGAAGAGGAGGAAGAAGGAGACCATATGTTTGCCATAATAATGCAAAAGTCATCTAGGAATATCATTGTGGGCCCATAAATTTCCAGAACTCGTTTGCAGAGCACTTTATCAGAAGCACACTTCAGGGCTTAAATTCTTAGTTCCGTTTCTTAGCAGCATGAGGGGTTTAGGTCATCACTGGCATCCATAAGAACATTTGTCAGTAACTATTCTGGGCTCCTACAAGCAGAACATCCCTTTAGTAGTGCAGATTATTCAACAGGAAGAATTCTTTTAGGATTAAATACTTCCAGATATATAAAAAAGTATCACAAAAGGTTGTAAAATCATTCGTTTGCTCTTAAGAATTGTTCCTGGAGTGCTGCTATAAAGTCCTCTTAGGCTGCCTCCACTGGCTGGAGCACCCTGGATGCAGAATTCTGCTCTGGTCTGCAGTCGCCTAGTATACGATACTGATGAAGAATTCTGAGAAACCCACGTGAACTAATGCAAAGTAGGTGGAATAATGAGGATAATTGATAGCGTTCACAATGTGTAAAGGAAAATAACACTGAGAGACTTCAGAACTTTGACCCGTAGTGACTTAAGGGGACTGAGGCCTAAAGGAGGTCTCCTGCCTCCTTGGAGAGGAGTGACAGATCATAGGGCAGGGGAAGAGCAAAACTTTTCCACATATGGTTAATGTGTTGATATGCTTTGCTCAATTGTACTTATTTGTGGCAAGGAGGATTTGGGGGTGAAATCATTGGGTAATAATAGTGCCATCAAAAAAGCATCAATAAAACTTTTTAAACAAAATCAACATGTGTTCTATGAATGTTTTCGATTAGGTCGCCCTTTCTCATTAATCTTCCTTCCTTCCTTCCTTCCTTCCTTCCTTCCTTCCTTCCTTCCTTCCTTCCTTCCCTCTCTCTCTCCCTCCTTCCTTCCTTCCTTCCTTCCTTCCTTCCTTCCTTCCTTCCTTCCTTCCTTCCTTCCTTCCTTCCTTCCTTCCTTCCTTCCTTCCTTCCTTCCTTCCTCCTCATAGAATGACTGATGTGGAAATATGCTTTACATTACTGCACATATATAACCTATATCAGATTGTTTGCTGTCTTGGGGCAGGGAAAGAAGGGATAAAGAGAAGGAGAAAAATTTGGAACTCAAAATCTTTCCAAAAATGAATGTGGAAAATTGTCTTTACATGTAACTGTTAATAATGAAGTACTATTAAAAATTTTAAAAAAAATTCCCTATGTGGACAAAATCACAGATCCTTTACATATTCACAGGAAAAAAAACTGTCAGATTTCATTATTAAAATATGAAAAGATTTTGCACAACAACAAAACACCTCTAAAATTAAAAAAGAAACAGATTGCCAAAATAGAGCCTGACATTCAGTCTAAATATACACATATGTGTATGTTTGTGTGTGTGTGCTCAAATAGTAACTTTTTTTTTTAATGGAAGAAGTAGAAATAACAGAGCCATAGGTAAATGCTCACCATTGTTGGTGAGACCATAGAAGCATGTTGCAAACATTCTAAAAAACAACAGAATTATTCAATAAGAATTACAATGCTGATCATACCTGTAGACCCTATGTGTCCATTGCTAGGACTTTATCAAAATATATCATAAAAAAGAAAAGAAACTTCTGTACAGAAGCATCCATAACTTCTATTTATAATAACAAAAACTTGGAGGCCCAACAAATGGAAAAGGGCTAAACACATTTTATTAGTGTAGTAAGAAGTAAAGATTATTATTAAATTCATATGTAAAATGATTAAATTCCTGGTATTATAAAATGATAAATATGAAATTTGTGAGGAAATGTATAAAGATCTATATCAAGTGATACAAATGAGATTAGCAGAAGCAGAATCATGAGTGTGTATATCAGAGAAAAGCAGGAAAGACAAGAAGGACAAGAGGGAGAAAGGAGAGGATGAAGGAAAGAAGGAAGGGACATACCTGAAAAAGAACAGTGCCAAGCATCTTTTTTTTTCTGTTTACTTGTTACTTAATTTGATTCTAACCTGTGAATTGCTAAGGGCCATACATAATACATTACTTCTTATTTTATGTGTTTGATTATTTTTGTGGCTGGTCGCTAAGTTTACAATAAAACATTTTTTAAAGGATTGATTACATCTTGAATGTCAGAGAGCAACAGAGAGAAAAAAAGTTTTGTGAATAAAAATCGGAAGTTTTCTTTTTAGGCCAAGTGAAAAGGCAATTTAATGAACTTAGAATAGCAATGGTAACACTGTGTCTTCATAATGTCAGACTGGTTTTCACCTTTCCAAGATCAAATTTGCATTTTGCTTTCTCTAACTATATTGGGTTGATGAAGAGAGCTGACTTATTAACTTGATTCCCATATAAGATAGGAAGCCTTTGTTTAAGCTTTTTTATTACATCTTCTTCTGTAGGATGTTTGTAAAGTACTATGCAGACCTTAAAACTATATAATTGTTATATGTTGTAATGGTTTTTGTTGTTATTTTTACTAATTGAATAAACATTTATTAAGCACCTATTATGTGCCAGACACTGGGCTGAATACTGGGGATATATAAAGAAGCAAAACATAATTCCTGTCCTCAAAGAGCTTATAATCTAGTGAAAAAGAAAACATGCAAACAAATATATACATATATATACACATATATATGCATATATATGTATGTATATAAGCAAGCTATATGCAGGAATAATAAATAATGAATACAGGGAAGGCACTGGAATTAAGAGGGGTTAAGGAAGGCTTCCCATAGGAGGTGGGATTTTAGTTGGGCCTTATAGGAAGCCAGGGAGGTCAGTGGTCAGAGCAAAGAGGAGAGAGTCTTCCAGGCATGGGGGACAGTCAGAGGAAATGCCCAGAGCCAAGAGATGGAGTGTCTTGGTTATGGAATAACCAGGAGGCCAGTGTCACTAGATCCAAGAGTACATGTTGGGGAGTATCAGGATCCCCATGCCAAGACCACTCTTTTCTTTTTACTATTAGGACCCACCCTGTTTTTCAGAGCTAAGGCCCCCTAAGCAAGCTGTGCCCTGAGCTTGGCTTAACAGCAATCCTTTGTGCTCACCCTTTGGATGAACTCAGCCTCAGCAAAATCCCAGAACTGACCTTGGACAAGCACCTAGAGATCCATGTTCTGGTCATGAAGCCCTGCTATGAATCAAACTTGTCTCATTGTTGCTATTACCCTTCACTGTCAGGGCTACAATTCACTACATAGCCACTAGTACATGCATTGAGATTTGCACGCAAGAAAGTGGGTCTCCTAATAGAGAAGGCCCCAACATGTGTCTAGTTTCCCACCTCCAATGGAATAATGAAAGCTTTTTGCTTATGACGACTGTTAGTTCTTCGTTACATTTTGTTTCTTAGAGTAAACTGTGGCTCTGATAACCTGTGTGATGTGAGTTCTTTGGTATTTTCAGAGTTAACAGAAGTTGCATGACCTCTGTTCATTTGTTTTCAGACTTGACTGGAGTAAGGTGTAAGAAGACTGGAAAGGTAGGAGGGGGCTAGGTTATGGAGGTCTTTGAATGCCTAACAGAACATTTTTGTATTTGTTCTTGGTGGGTAATAAAAAGTCACTGGAGTTAACTGAGCCTGGGGGTGACATGATAGACTTTCATTTTAGGGAAATCACTTCAGTGGCTGAATGGAGCATGGTTTGGAATGGGAAGAGACTTGAGGCAGGCAGACCCGACAGCAGCCGGCTATTGCAGTAATAGAGATGAAACACACTCCATATTTGCCCAAGAGTGGGGTCACTGCATCCCAAGTTCCTGGCCCCAACCTTTGAAAGTGGAATAACCTCCCAGCCCCAGGTATGGCAACTGTAGCAAAGGATGTGACCTGTGACTTGCAGAGTGAGACTTCTCAAACTTTAGTTTCTTAAAGGAAAGATAGGAAATGTACTGGTCAGAGTGATCCTGGCATCCAGCTTTCAGGCATTTCTGTGCAGTGTCAGCCTTGAGGCTGCCTTGACAGCAACCCTATGCTTAAGAGCCACGAAACCCTTCTGTCCTTCAAGAGAAAGCAGAGGATGCTCCTGGGCACAAGCAGCCTCTTGAAAGCTAGAAAAACAGCAAGGAGTGGGGCTAAGTCACAATATAGAAAAAAACAAAGACTTGAACCAAAGTTCACTTCTACTTCACTTCACTACTACTGTGCGTTACTTATCTCAAATGAGATAATTTTTGTAAAAGGTGCTTGGCATAGTCTTTGGCACATAGTAGGCACCATGCAAATGCTCATCCCCCCGAGGGCTGGTGGGTGGAATACCAAACTTCTCCCAATGCCTTCCTTTAGAGAGGGCAGAAACTGGAAATTTGGGGCTCACTCCATTCTGTATCTGTTGCTCTTCTTGGGCTCAACTCCACAAAACAAAGATGCTCCCATGCCTTGGATTATTTGGACACTGCAGATTCATTGGAAAGTGTGTTTCCTTTCCAGGTAATTCAAGCCCTCAGGGTAGTGCCTTAAGGCTGAATGCTTGCATCATCTCTGGAATGAAATGGTATTCAGTGTAATTATTAGGGGATTGCCCTACTAGCAACCCCAAGTTAATTTTCCTTCTGAGGGGAGTCCAAACTACACAGTGGTCCTATTGGTTTAGAGCACTTTGGGACCATGGGGAAAGATGGACTTACCAGAAAGAAAGGGAAGAGAATAGTATCTATTTCTGGGCTATTTTGGGTCCTTTATGCACTTTAAATTTTCTTTGAGGTGGAATAAAGTCTGTCCTGTACCTAATATGTGCACTACCTTAAATATTTGTATGGAAACTGAAAACCTGTTATTTGCCTCTGAGGACCTAGACACAAATCTATATGGAAGATAAATTCAGAGATTTTCTGAAGGAAAATGAGTGGGAATAGTATAAATCAAAGAGAGAGTGATTTGGAAAAATAATACCCTGAATTGAGTCCAGTCTATGCGAGTCCAGAGATAGAGGCACTGTGTTAAGGCTCACAGGTTCCATCCTAGCTCTGCATGGCCCCTTCTCCAAGCACTGTAGCAGAAGTCTTTCAAACGGCAGAAAACTAGCGCATTAAAATGCTGCAGAGATGTATTTGGAAAGAACGACACTAGTTCTCCTTTTGACTGTAAAACTCATCTTGAGAATTCCTAGTCAGATGGTTACATCATTTATCTCATCAGTGAAACTAGCTGATAGTGGAGCCATCATCTTCCGCCCATTCACAGAGAGGAACCTGTTCCTGCAGCCATCCTGATTTCACTCATTTTTAACTGGACCTGTCTCCCGCAGAAGCACTTTGATTTCTTAGAATCACTCTCTGTTTCTGAGTTCTCTTTGATTTCTGATAGTCTGTGGATACAGAGTTGAGAAAATGAAGGAAATACATTATTTGCCTATTACCTAACAAAATAGAAAAGGTGATCTAATGTGCTCTACTCTTCATGATCCAAGTCTTTTGTTTGTTTTGTTTTTTAGGACGGTAGAATAGTAGAGTCCTTTATTGCAATCCATTCTGGACTCTGCCTTATTAAGCCTTTCTGTCTTGTTTCCTTGGATCTTTTCTTTCTTTTTTAATATTAAAAACCAAAATGTTAATGATGTCTTTTATTTTTTCATCAAAATCATTTCTGAATACACTCCCCACTCTCTGCCGCCTTGACCTGAAACCTCTATTGTGATAAAGGATTTTGCTTCCTTTCAATTTTCTTTCAATTTACATAATTGAAATTAATGTGTCCATTGTTCTTCTGACTCTGCTTACTTCTCTCTGTCTCAGTTTGCACAGATCTTCCCATGCTTCTCTGAATTCCCCATGTGAGTCTTTTCTTACTGCACAACAGAATAGCATCACATTGATATGCCATGGTTCGTTCAGCTATTCCCCAGAGGAAGGACACTCACTTTCCCTCGAGATCTTTGTTACCACAAAAAGTGCTGTTCTGAGACTTTTGGTTTATATGGGAACATTTCTGCTTTGGCTCTTCTTGCACATAAATGCCTGGAGGCATGATCAAAGGGTACATGCCCAGTAGTAGGATCAGAAGGCATGAAAAATTTAATTATTTTCTCCCATCATTCCGAATTGTTTTCCAAGATGGCTGTGTTTAGTTTAAGGATTTTTATTTGAGCTTCTTTGTCTGAACAAACACAAGGCAAGTTCTGGAAGGAAGGAAAGAAAGAAGAAAGAGAAAGAGAACCACTTGCTTTCCTCTAGGCAATTAGTCTGATGCAGTAGATATTTAAACAATTCCACCAGTAGTCTGACACAGGACTATGGGAAGGTGTTACAGCATTTACTCAAACAACTTTGCCCTCATTTTAATCAGCTAAAAAGTGGAAAGAGGATGAAAGAGTGAAAGGAATATATGAGTAAATTGCTTCTGGTTGCCAGTAGGCCCTTTGGGGATCAAAGCATAAGGAGAACATCACTATCCTGTCCCTTCCTCCACCAATGAACTTTGAAATCTTAGAGCATTCAATTGCTTGGCTCAAACCAAAATATTTGACTAGCCAGAATACTACAACACTCAAGTATAGATACTAGAGAAAGCCAGAGATAAAGGTTTGAGGCTTGTGGGAAATCAAATTCCTATTTCATGAGAGCTACACTGAGCAATAATTCATGGAGGGAAATGGGCTTCAGAAAGAAATGAAGATTCATTCAATCAAGAAACATACGGTGTATGTTTAGGTGAAGAGGGCCAACAAGCATCCACAGACCAGCAGAATAACTGGGCAAATAGGCAGCTTAAACTAGCCATATCCCTCACAAGATAGAGCATATTCTCAGGACAAATGATAGCCACATGAATTTTAACATCAATGAGATTCTTAGAATAATGAGAAGGTGTATCTCTGATTTAATCTTTTTCCAGTCTTTCTGTTAGGACTGGCTGGTAAGGGCCATAGTGATAGCCTTTAACTGGGACCTCTTTAGGTGATTACAGATCACAGGGGCATCTGTGGACACAGCAGACTGAAGTCATATAGGGCCACTGCTACTCACCAGCTTAGCTTAGCCCAGGTGTCAGGGTATTTATGCACATATCTGGATGAATCAGCAGGGCAGAAAGGAGAGGAATCTTCCTGTGTGTGTGCAGGGGGAATCTGAACATTACCATCTTCTTATAAGCCTCTTTCACCATCCGGCAGAGTTAGCAGGGAGCCTTCCCCATTCCTACCTTTTACTTCCAACATCTTCACTGTCAGCAATATCTCATCTGTTTCCTCATGCTGCTATGTGGTGCAGTCAGCTACAGGAAGTTGTGGTATTCATAAAGGTACTTGGGTACGGAGAATGGGGTGTAGGCTTCCTTAACTTTTTTAAAGTTGAAAATCGTTTGACTGACTTCACTGTGACCAAACCGGCCATCTCTCTCACATCTCAAATTGATGAAAAAGTAGAGTTCTGAGGCACACTTCTTTCTGCCCTATATCTATAGTATCTCTGTTTATCTGACAACAGCCACATCTATGCCTAGCAATATGGGTCTCAGGGAGAAAACAAGAGTTAGGGGTGTCAGTATCGCTGGGGCAGGGATAGAGGACCCAGCTCTCCATCTAGGCATTAAGTACTTGCTCACAGCTTTGGAGAAAGCAGTTTCACTTGAATGATGAGATCAGAGCCAAGATCTTCAACCAAGCTTGAAGGGATGTTTTAAAAGAGAGTAAGAGGGACTAAGTGGAAATGTGACTATAGATGATTTTTCAGAGTTTAGCTCAGAAAAGGAAGAGAGACATAGGATGATATCAAGCAAAGACGGTAAGATCTACTGAGGTGTTTTTTTTTTTGCTTGTTTGTTTTTGTTGTTAAGGATGAGGAAGACCTAAGTGTGTTTGTAAGAAGCAGGAAGGAAGCCTGTAGATAGTAAGAGATTGAAGATTAGAGAGGAAGTTGGCAGGACAGTAGAGGCAATCAGGTGTAAAATAAAAGAAGAAATGGGATTTAGGGTGTATGTAGCAGCATTAACTTTGGAAAGGAGAAGGCAAACTTCATCAGAGACTGGAATAAAAGAAGAGATAACAGACAGTGATGTCCTTAGAGATAGATTTCTGATAAAGAGAACAGCAGGAGAGGGAGGTCTTGGCCTCTTTTTGTGAGCTATGAGGTGAGGTCCTTAGCTGTGAAGGTAAGGAGGTGGTAATGGCAGAAAGGAGCTACTTTGGTAAGAATCAACCAAAGAGCGGTAAAATGATTACTTCTCTGCAGTGAAAGCCCAGCCGATATTAGGTAACACACATTTATGACGGACCCAGTCAGCATAATTGCATGACTTTCTCTAGATCTGTTAAGCAAGTGAAGGAGCAAAGGAGGAAGATGGTAGAAGATTTGGGATTTGGGTTTAACAAGTTATAATCAGTGATAGGCCAAGAGGTCAAGAAATTAAGAAGAGTCAATACTGGCTCAATAAGAGGCTGAGAATGGAAGGAGTGATGGTAGAGCTGGGGTAAAATCTTGGGAAAGTTCTGAATAGGAGGAAAGTAAAAGAACATGAAGGGATAAATCATGCCCAGAGTGAGTAAATGAAATAGTGCTGTTGTGCTTCACTCACTGAAATTATTTAATTTCAATGTAAAAGACTACCAAGCAAGTTTAGTTGTCTGTATTGATATTCAATGTTAAGATTCAACCAAAAAGTGTAAAAGATGAACCATGTGACCTAGTCTCTTACATTGATGATTATTTAATTTTGTTTTATGGCACTATTTTTCTCTCAGAGATTTCCCAATATTGGGCTGGAATAGTTTAAAACTTAATCATCTGTGAGTTCATTGATATAGGCTCTCCTTTTAATGAGGCAGATCACAACCTAGCCACGTCTTCTTATCCTGTGAAATTCAATCATCATTATAAAATGGGGAGTCCCACTAGGAGCCAGAGGTTGTCTATTTTCAACCTATATCAAACGCAAAGATGGCAACAGAATTAAGCAAGAGTAGTGGGCTTAGATAGACCATGCAACTGAAACCCTGGTTCTTTCTTAGGTATTAAGTATCTTTATGGCATGGCTTCCAATACCAGAAAAATTGACCCTAATTCTATTCTGACATTTTTTTTTTCCTTTTCAGTGCTAAAAACAAAACACAAAATCCCAAACCACAACATTTTTGGCACTCCATAAACATTTCTTATAAATCACATGGTGAGATCAAAGGAAAACTGTTGTACAAGCCAGATGCTACACTGGAAGCCTTAAGATGTCCAAAAAAAAAGTGAGGAAGGCCCCTGATGTGTTAGGTGAATCTTTCGTGGTGACACTATGGGAGGAAATGCAAGAGTTACCTGGGAAGGGCAGTCTTGAATGGTTTGCAATCTGTATCCTTGAGAACATCTCAATTAATGTGATCACATTTCAGTTGAATATTAAGTATAATCATTTATTTATTAACTAATTCTGAACTAATTCTGCTTGCTTCTTGGAAAGAATATATATGTATCTATAGTGTCCCAAAAGTCTTAAACTGCAGTTTTAAACTTTGATAGCTTATATATGTATGCATATATGCATATATGTGTATGTACATCCATCCACCTATACCTGTGCATGTATGTATAAATATATATATATACATATATTACTAATATTCCTTCAAGAATGAGTAAGTTTGAGAAGCTACACTTAATGAACTCAGTTTTTAAAACAACCACTTGAAGAGAGGTCACATCTATTTTGTGATTAGATCTTATGGGGCCAAAGAAGATATTAAACTCCTCGTAACTACAGGAGAGGGACTTATCGATATTTTGTTTCATAAACTGAATCATCTTTTTGAGTTTTGGAATGACTATTACTAAATTACTGAGGTTAATATCATACATAATGGAGCCATCCAAAAGATCATTACTTAGCATGTTTATACTTTGCCCCTAAATGTGCCAAGGATTTCTGATTTCAGCACTGTATGGGGACTTCTGGTGTGGGAATGTCCTCCATCAACACAGGGACTAAATCATCTATGATTAAGTAAAAGAAAGATGCTTAAGGTACACAGTTTTCAATAACTTGGCCAGGGCCACACAGCTAGGAAGTATCAAAGACAGGGTTTGAACCTGAGACTTCCTAACTTCAAGCTGAGAACTCTATCCACTGTTCTGAGCCACCTCCCAATTGTCCCTAAATAGAGTCGCTAAAATTAAATACAAGCAGACAAATAAAATCCTAAGTCAACCAGAGATCACCACTAGCACAGTACCTTCATGGGAGCAAGTTGAATGGGTGTGATGGATGAAGGGTCCACTACGGGCTTTGGTCGATTGGCTGTGTCTGCCAGCAAGCTGTGCCACTGCTGTGGTAGTCCTGTGAATTTCTGTTCTCTGGGATCAAATCCAGTGTGAACTCTGTGCTCAAAATTTGACGGTCCGGAGATTTCAAGCCTTTTCTTTTTCTTGCCGAACATGATGGAAAACTCTAGAAAAATTGAGCAGAAGAGAAGCCATTGTTTCTCACCATCATACACCACAGTAAAGGCCACTTGTTAATTGTTAATGAACATTTATATACCCTAGATTATATATACATTATGTAGTATAACGTATATTATATTATGTCTGGCTAGTAAATCCTTCAATGGTTGTACCCCTAAAGCATCCAGGGACATGAGTAGGATGTGAAATAAAAACAGTTTGCTCTCTGGGGCCTTCTTTCAATTCACCTTTGTAACTGTATACCCTCCACCTATTTGCTCTCTACCTCTCTATTCTCCTCTAAGCTTCTCAGGGCCACTCAGTGTTCCACCTAATTCTATGTGTACCATCCTGCATCTTCCTTACCTGTCCTTCTATCTCAGTACTGATGTGATAAGCTAATTTCTACTAAGATATTAATGTCAGATAAGAATTGCTCCTTTTTCCTCACAACACACCAGGGGTAGTAAAGAAGACTTTAAAAGATACCTTAGCCTAATGGTATGACTAATTTTGTGAAACATGAAGGAATAGATTAGAAAAAAACAGAGATCAGGTAAGAAGTTGTAGCAGCAATGTGGCTAGCGGCTGCTATAGGGGGTGCAAGACCAATAACACCAGCATACAGAAGGGCTGCTAACACAGCTTCTTTGATCTGCTTTTCTAAGGAAAGCAACTTTAAGGGGTTAACAATCTCAGTTTAATCAAACATACATATATCATTCGCTGAGTGCAAGGGGAAAAGATCAGGCAAATACAAACAGAAATTACAAACATCAACAGACAGAATTTGTCTGATTCAAATCACAATTCATAGTTACCAGAGAAGCACCAACATCTTATCTGTCTGGGTTACAAAGCCGGGGCGGGGCAGTTATGGCTTGCCCAGAATATCAACACTCCTTCCATGAGTATGCCCCAAAAGTCAAATGCCAAGCTCTCCTCCATTACATCCTGTTCAGAGCCCTGAGGGCTCTGACCTCACCCAGGCTGGGTCTGCGAAAGTTCCCCATCCCCAGTATCACATCATATACAAGTTGATGACTCCTGATTGTCTTAATGCTGAGAAATTCCAAGACAAAGACAGCAAAAAGGTTTCCCACCCATTCAAACAAAAGGGAGACTTGACAGTCTTAGCATCAACAAGGAAAAGTCAGATTGCCTTAACAAAAGTGCTTCTAAAAGCTGGTGCAAGGAGAGTTGGGGATGAGTCCTGGACTTGTGTTATGGTGCTAGAGATGAAGAGGAGAGCATACAAATGATGCTGTGGGCTTAGAATCAGCAGGATTTGTCTTGGATTAGATATGGCAGGAGAGATGGAAGAAAGAGTGGAGGATGATGACCAACTGGGAGTTTTCAAATCCAGTTGCCTGTAAGAATGATGATGCCATAAAAGAAAATAGGAAATTCAAAAGATGGGACAGTTATTAGGAGATCACAAATTTAGAATTAGAAGGGCCTTAACAAACCTTCTCATCCAAATCCTTCTTTAATCAGAATCAGTAAACTGAGGCCCACAGACCTTTAGTGACTTGCCTGAGATCACACAGCAAGTATGTGGCAAAATTGGGATTGCAACTGCCAATCCAGCCCTTTTTCTACTACACATGCAAAAGATAACAATAACGTTTATATAGCGCTGTCTATTGACAAAATAATTTCTACATAATCATCTTGTTTGATCAGACACTAGGGTTCCAATATGAGAAATAGCTTGTGGCCTTTCTGCAACTAAGAAGTATCAGCAACAGGACTCAAAGTCAGATTTTATCAAAGGCCAAAGTTTCTTCCATTCCAGCATGTGCTCTCTTTAATGAAAAAGATTTTAAGTTACTGGAATAAACTTGACATTATAGTGAACTCAATCACCAGGATAGCAATAATCACATTAAAAAGCATTTGTAAAGAGGCTGTTTGTATATACTTACCTGAGAACAAATACTAAGGAAATGATAGGCCAAATATATTTAAATCTTGAAGTGAAACAGTTCAATCTTTTATTCCTGATTGTGAGTTGTTCCTGCTGGTTGCTGTGCCAATCAAGTTATACTTTATTTATACTTTATTTATATTTCTTTATTCTTTAATTTCAATGAGAAAATAATGCCGTTGGAGTATTTAAACTAGGAGTTAGGAAAGGCAGAATCAATCTGCCTGCACGACCTCTAGCAATATTATATAATGGTGATTTGAACAGTAACACAGTACTTCTATATGTCTAGTAAGGGTGAATTAAAGGGTTGTAAGAGGAAAATGATTTAAAAGGAAAAATGGAAACTCATTACTTCTACCAAAACATTTCTCTGAAGCATATGCTGTTAAGTGTCAGCAAGCTAAAATTGCCTGAGTAATAAAATACTGTATGAATAGGAAGCCCCAACCCCCCAAAAAAAAATCTAGTAAGTATCAGAGTCTATACTCCACAGTGGTCAGACCACAGTTAGAATGTCTAGTTTAGATCTGGATACCAACTAGAATATCCAGGGAAGGGCGAACCCTACAGTGAATGATCCTGGAATCACAGATTACAAAGATCAGTTACAAAAGTATTTAGAATATTTAGCCTGGATAAAAAGAAGACTAACAGGCATTGTCTTTAACTATCTGAAGAGCTTTCAAGAGGAATCCGATTTCTTCTGCTTTGACCGTGGGTTCAATGTATAGAAACTTAGAAGATGAAAATTTCTGATCAATGAAAGAAAAAAGAGACAAAACTTCCTGTAATTAGAACTATCCGGAAGAAGAATGCTTTTAGTTTCACAGAGCTACTTTTCGTACGACTTCTTCAAGCCAAAAGTGAACAGCCTCTTGGATGTTATAAAGGGAATATTTTTTTTTTCAGGGACATGTTAGCCTTTGAGGTACCTTCTAAATCTGAGATTATTCTTTTTTATTAATTTATTTTTAGTTTTCAACAATCACTTCCATAAGATTTTGAATTTCAAATTTTCTTCCCATATCTTCCTTCCCCCCACCCCAAGATGACATGTAATTTGATATAAGCTCCACATATACATTCATATTGAAGCTATTTTCACATTAGCCATGTTGTAAAGAAGAATTAAAACCAATGGGAGAAACCACAAGAAAGAAGAAACAAACAAAAAAAGGAAAGAGAGAGCAAATAATATGCTTCAATCTGCATTCAGACTCCATAGTTCTTTTTCTAGATGTGGACAGAGTTTTCCATCATGAGTCCTTTGGAGTTGATCTTAGATCCTTGCATTGCTAAGAGGAGATAAGTCTATCAAGGTTAGTCATCGTACATCGTGGCTGTTACTGTGTACAGTGTTCTGGTTCTGCTCTATTCACTCAGGATCAGTTCATTCAAGCTTTTCCAGGTTTTTCTGAAGTCTGGCTGCTCATCATTTCTTATACTACAGTAGTATTCCATTACATTCATATGCCGCAACTTGTTCAACCATTCCCCAATTGATGGGCATTCCCTCAATTTTCAATTCTTGGTCACTCCAAAAAGAGATGCTATAAATATTTTTGTACATATGCATCCTTTTCCCATTTGTAGGATCTCTTTGGGATACAGAAATAGAAGTGGTATTGCTGGATCAAAGGGTATGCATCGTTTTATAGCCCTTCAGGCATAGCTCCAAATGGCTCTCCAGAATGGTTAGAGTGGTTCACAACTCCACCATCTATGGATTAGTATTCTAATTTTCCCACATCTTCTCCAACATTTGTAATTGTTTTGTCATGTTAACCAATCTGATAGGTGTGATGTGATACCTCAGAGTTGTTTTAATTTGCATTTCTCTAATCAATAGTGATTTAGAGCACTTTTATATGACTAAAGAAAGTTTAATTTCTTCATCTGAAAACTGCCTGTTCATATCCTTTGACCATTTATTTGGGGAATGACTTGTATTCTTACAAATTTGACTCAGTTCTTTCTATATTTTAGAAATGAAGCCTTTTTCAGAGACACTGGCTGTAAAAAACATTTCCCAATTTTCTGCTTCCCTCCTAATCTTGGTTGTGCTAGATTTATTTGTGTAAAAACTTTTCAATTTAATGTAATCAAAATTATTCATTTTGCATTTTAGGATGTTCTGTATCTTTTGTTTGGTCATAAATTCTTCTGTTCTCCATAAACCTGACAGGTAAATTATTCCTGCTCTCCCAGTCTGCTTATATTATCCCCCTTTACATTTAAATCATGTACCCATTTTGACTTTATTTTAGTATACGGTGTAAGATGTTGGTCTATGCCTAGTTTCTGTCATGGTATTTTCCAGTTTTCCCAGCAGTTTTTGTCAAATAGTGAGTTCTTATCCCAGGTAAGTTGAAGTCTTTGGGTTTATCAAACAGCAGATTACTATGGTCGTTGACTACTATGGCTTGTGTACCTAACCTATTCCACTGATCCACCACTCTATTTCTTAGTCAGTATCAAATAGTTTTGATGATTGCTGCTTTATAATACAGTTTTAGATCTGGCATGAACAGGCTGCCTTCCCTTGCATTTCTTTCCATTAATTCCCTTGATATTCCGGAACTTTTGTTCCTCCAGATGAATTTTGTTATTATTTTTTCTAGCTCTATAAAATAATTTTTGGTAGGCTGACTGTTACGGCATTGAATAATTATTTTAGGTAGAATTGCCATTTTTGTTATATTAGCGCGGCCTATCCATGAGCAACTGATGTTTTTCCAATTATTTAGATCTGACTTTATTTGTGTGAAAAGTGTTTTGTAATTGTGTTCATATAGGTCCTGAGTTTGTCTTGGCAGGTAAGCTCCCAAATATTTTATAATGTCTACAGTAACTTTAAATGGAATTTCTCTATCTTTTGCTGTTGGGCTTTGCTAGCAATACATAGAAATGCCAACGATTTATGTGGGTTTATTCTGTATCTTGCGACTTTTCTAAAGTTATTATTTCAGGTAGGTTTTTACTCATAGATGTGAGATTCTTTAGTTCTGTGATGAAGTCAAAGAGGTAGAGAGGTCTGCCGTGAAACCAGCTTCTACCGCCTGATAGAGATAGACAGACAGACAGATAGATAGATAGATAGACAGACAGACAGACAAACAGATAGAGATATAAGAACAACATTAAATACTAGGTAGACTTCGAGCTCCCTCTACTTACTGACACTGAGTAAATGTTGCAGAATAAAAGAAGTGCTATTGTAAAGCAAGGCTACTAGGTGGCATGGTGGGGCCTTGGGAGTGGAGTTTAAATCCAGCCTCGGGTACTTGCTACCTGTGTGACCTTGGGCAAGCCACTTAACTTCTGTTTGCCTCATTTTTTTCCACTGCAAAATGGAGGTAACAGCAGCAGCTACCTCCCAGGGTTGTTGTGGGGATCAAATGAGAAATTATTTGTAAAGCATTTAGCATATAGTAGGTGATAGATAAATAGTACTCCTTTTCCTTCCTTTTTCTTCAGAGTAGCATCTATACAACTAAACAATCTATGTTATTACCAGGAGAATGCTGGTCAATAATAAAGACAAATGAATCAGGTAACAGCCTAAACTCTAACATCCCATTCTAAACTCATCAGGCAAGTCTGGTGCTAATTCTAGTCTCACTTTTGACCCTGCTCCTCAGTCCCACTAATGGCCCAGTTAAATTTTCTTCCATTTCAGCACTCTCTCATGCTCTCTCTCTCTCCTTTTAAACTTGGCATAATTTTTTATTATTATCATTATTTTTATTAAGATTTTTTTATTTTTAGTTTACAACACTAACTTGGAGTAATTTTATAACATCCATCTATATTATATCTATAATATTCCATCTATGGCAGTTCACAGCTCTTTTTCTATCACTAAACCTTCCCGTTCTTTTTTTTTTTCTTGGTGCCAAGGAAGCTTTGGGAATTTCATTTTGTTTTCTGGGGATGATGTTGAAGGTACTTTCTGCCATTTTAAAGATTGTTTTCTTTTTTTTTTTTTTTATCCTGAGCTTTTATTGTTTTTTTTTTTTTGTTTAAAGCACATCTGCATTGAAACATTAGAGGGCACCCCTTCTTCCTTTTTGAGCTTTATTTCAAGAATGAACATGGGGAAAAAAAAAAAAAAACCACTGCACTCAGAATCAGTCCCTCCTCCAATCCATCCCCCTATCTCTGTTAAGCACAATCCCACAAACATAAAATAAAGTCAACCTGATGTGAAATCTTGTGATACCATCCTGAATATAAATTAAAGAAGCCTAAGAGAAAGTGCATAATGATATATGGAAGTTTTCTTTCTCTTTTTTGAAAAAAAAAATTTTAAAGAAAGGCATGTGAGCCTGACAAAATTAGTTTCATGAGTTGCTGAGGGAAAAAGGGAAAAAAAAATTCCTTCTAGTTAATCAACCTTATGGTAATGGGCTTCTCTGTACTTAGGAAGTTTGGTCTTCAGACAAGAGTCTATCATGTGCCAGTACTAGACGTATTCCCATCACGGTAGGACCAATCTAAGCTCGTACGCAATTAATGTAATCACTGGGAACCTGGGTTCATCTCCGTGCCAAATTGAGCCACTAGATAAGGATATCTGGAAAAAATTGCTCTATAAATGTGAGTTATTATCATCATGATTTCCTGAGAGTAAAATTGCTAATATTAAATTAACTAAATGTTATTTGTTATGCCTCCTACACGTGAAGCCCTATATAAGGGCTACAACTTAAAATTAGGCCTCTGATTGATAATTTACTACCACCCCCAAACTCCACAGAACTTCACTGATTCATTCAACAAACGCTTGTTGATCTATCCATTGTGTTCAGGATTGAGCCAATCACAGCGAGGAATGCAAAGAATTGCAAGATTGCCTTTGGAGGGCCCACAATGAGTGAGAGATAGACCAGGGTAAGGCAAAACTCAAACAATTTCAGCTGTCCAAGAGTGACAACTCCCCTATATCCTGTGAGTGAGCTCCCCTCACTCCAAGTCTTCAAGAAAAGGCTGGAGGACAAGCTGCAGAATACATTCTATAGAGAATTCTTTTCAAGAATCTGTACATGAGACTATTTGGCCTCTGGGGTCTGTCTCCCAGCTGAGATTTCACGAATCAAGCCCTCAGTCCAATGAGAGGCAATATGATACAATGTATAGCAGGCTGACTCTGGAGTCAGGAAGACCTGAGTTCACACCGTGATTTCAACACTCACTAGCGATGGCCAAAGCACGGAAATATTCTAGGTGGCAGTCCCTCTGAGCAAATGAGGCAGATAAAAGTATATATATGAAGCAAACTGGGCCTGGAGTCTGGGAGGCCAAGGTGAAATCCAACCTCAGGAACTCCACTAGTAAAGTGACTCTGGGCACGCTACTTAGCCTTTATGTGCCTCAATTTCATTTGCTATAAAATAGAGATAAAAAAGCATCTACTTCCTGGGGTTGTTGTGAGGATCAAATGAAATATTTGTAAAGTGCCTAGCATGGTGCCTACTAGGTATTGGATGAAGATTTATTCTCTTCTTTCCTTCTTCCTCATCTGGAAAGCGGGATTGATAACACCTGCAGTAGCTACTTCACAGTAGTATTGTCATTAATCACCATCCTTAGCATCATTCTGGCCTCGAGAAATGTGGTCTTTTGCAGAAGTTTATTAGCCATATGCATTCCTCAAGTATATCCCCCTTATCATTTATTGATTTAAAAAATATTAAAATTGATTGAATTTAGACTTAATATAACTTTTTGCGTCAGACCGTTAAATACACAAGACTGCAAAGGAATTGCTTTATTATATTTATTATATATATGTATATTAGGCCTATATATAGATACATAATTATATTTCCATATATTAGGCCTAACATAGAG
This sequence comes from Phalanger gymnotis, assembly GCA_028646595.1. Taxonomy (NCBI): domain Eukaryota; kingdom Metazoa; phylum Chordata; class Mammalia; order Diprotodontia; family Phalangeridae; genus Phalanger; species Phalanger gymnotis. Next base: position 211,254,463 of record CM053625.1, read on the forward strand.
ATAAATAATTATATTATATTGAAATACAATGATCAAAATAGTAAAATACAAACAAGCAAACAAGTTCACAGACTCAATGTTAAGGACCCTTTATTTAGACTTTCTTTAAAATATAGCTTTCAAGTATATGTCATTTATAGGCAGTTTCAGCTAAAAAGAAATGCTGATCTACAGATGTAGCAACCAAAAATAGAGATACTAATAATCATTTTGCAATCCTATAAGATGAGGTCAACTTATCTCACCAAATAAGTAAGTTGAGGGCTTGTTAACTCAAAAGGGCTCAATCATATTTAGATTCCTATCTCATATGATATGCAGCAGTTAATACAGATTGGTGTTCATTAAGGTTATTTGAATCATGCAATGACGAGTGGAGTTCTAATTCTAGCCTTCCTCACTCATGCTTCCATCTGCCTACAATATTTACAAAAGTTCTGGGACATCAGCAAAAGCTGTTACAGTACCATAATCACCACATTCATGGAAGAGAGGGAGGGAGAGGGAGAGAGAGAGAGACAGAGACAGAGACAGAGAGAAAGAGAGTGAATTTGAGGGAGAGAAATGGAGGAAGAGAATGAGACAGACAGACAAAGAGAAAGATCTCCTCCTTTGAGGATTTAATCGTATATATTCATAAGTACATGACCAGATGGAGAAATGAGGAAACCATGCATGACAGACATAATATATACCTACTGTCAGCCACTCTAGGATAAGTGTGTGTGTAACAATGATGCTACTTGCCACTACAGTGGCTGTGAAAGGCCAATAACACCAGCACGCAGGAGAGCTACTAGCACAGTTTCTTTGATCCGCTTTTCTAAGGAAAGTGACTTTAAGGGGGTAACAATCTTACTTTAATTAAACATACATATATCATTCACTTAGTTCAGGGGAAAAAGTCAGCACCCTGAACTTCAGAGCAAACACAAAAAGAAATTACAAGCAGAAATTATATAAACAGAGCAAAATAACACAAATCAACAGACAGGCTTCTAGCCATCTGACCAAGACATTTCCAGAGAGAGAAACACCAACATCTGGGTTTTTCAAAGCCAGGGGCTCCATGGTGGGCTACCCAGAGTCTCATCTGTTAAAATCACATGACACTCTTCCAGTGAGTGAGTCCCCAAGCCCCCTCTTCTCCTGCATTTCTGAAAGTTCTCAATTCTCAATTTTCAGTTCAATGGCTATCCTCTGTGTATATATAGCCTTTTTCTCTAATTAGCAAAAGGGTGTGGGCCTTCCTATAAACAAAGGCAAGACTCAGTCAAAGGCACTTGATTGCCTTAGTACACTCCAAAAGAAAAAAAAAAGGAAAAAGTTCCACTTTGCTTGCCCTTACAACGTCTCTTACTATGTCTTAGTGTATTGTGCAAGCCCTTGCATATGAATTCCAAAACTGATCTCAATTCTCGAACAGGAAAAGGAGGATAATAAAACAACCTTGAGGATAAAGTAAAAAATAAATGCCATCTAACAACATTTGGCTGCCCAGAAAGTCGAAGGCTACCATTAGCCCTTCTCTTTGTTCTATCTGTGGTGAAGAACAATAATCCACAAGGGAGCCAGTCCTAGGCCTGCACACTTGTTGCACATCCAACTTCTTTACTTGCTCAAAGTTTGATTTCCTTCAGACCTTGTCATAGTCCATCATAGGGTACCCAATCTGGATGTGGATGGGATCTCTGAGACCATCAGTTACCAACTCCATCATTTTATAGATGAGGAGACTCAGGCCCAGAGAGGCCTTAAAGAATATGATAGGGCCTTGGCCGGATAATCCTCAGGCACTTGACAAACTGCAAGAAGTCAAGGGAAACGGTAAAATGCCAATGAGGCAACGGATATATTTTTCAGAATCTGATCCTATGAAGGACCAGGTGTTATCTGTGCTCTTAAATTTGTTGTGGTACAATACTCATCCATGAACAAATAACTACTTAGATTCATGAATGTAAATACAGAATCCATAGATCTACAGCATTTCTAAACTAGAAAGGAACAAGGAGATAACCTGACCCAACACACTCATTTTACAGATGAGTAAATTGAGGCCCAGAGTGAAAAAGTAAATTGGTCACTGAGGTTATTCAACTAGTTAATGGAAGACATGGGACTAGAAACCAGGCATGCTAACTCCTAAAATAAATACTTTTTCCATTGCCCTAAGATGTGCCAAATAACACAGCATTGTTGGGCTGCTTCAACCAGTTTAGCAGAGCTAGACCTTTTGGGAATGATACGTATAGTGGTCATTATCAAGACCCTGGAAGTAGCTCAAGCCTTGGAGGAGGCCATTGTACTTTCAGTAGCACCTCTGAAAAGGTTTCTAAGAAAAATGACTCTAGACACTGATCTTGTCTGTTGCTACAGAACCCTGACCCTACTCTTTGGTAACTAGTGTGCTCCTTTCCTCAAGTTCTCAGGCTAGGAGTTCTGTTCCTTCAGAGAGCTCCTATGCATCTGCTGTGTTTCAACAAAGGCAAACTTCTCTTGTGAACATTTATATATTTGTATGTCTACACAGAAAAAGAAGTGTCTCCCAAGTGGGTCAAATTACTAGGGCAAAGAGGCCATTAATGTGAATTAGTCCCATGCTAATCTTCACCCATGCCTATAGGTGAGAGGCTTACCATTCTGAAACTTCACTTCTAATTATTACTGGATGGAGAGATATTGGTAAAAAGACCATCAGAGTTTGTTCTAAATGCTACTTAGTGTTTGGAATACCAATCAACAATGTATTTGATTATCTTGTGTTTCAAAAAATATTGAAATTATATTGTGATAATATCAAATTCTTCCTTAGGGAGTATAAGTAAAAACATATTGCTTAATATTAACTTTGGCTTAGGATGAAACTAAAATGTGTTCTCTTAGCAGAGAGCTGGTGTATATTTATTTTGGCAGCAGTTTGTAAAATTATTTTGTTAAATGTTTGATTAATCCATTGTAGGAAAAGAAACATGACATTTAAAAAAGGCAAAGTACTTCTATAGTCTTTCTACAACATGATCCAATTCTAAAGAGGATCTCAGAAATAGTTAATGCTTAATATTCAGTCCTCTTCTATTTAGAAATAGTAAAAGAGGACAACATTGTGAAAATATAAAATTACTAATATTTAACTTCTGAATGCACTATAATGATAGCACACTGCATCTGTCTAGAGCAGAGATTCTTAATCTATTTGTGTGTACGTCATGGACACCTTTGGCAGTGGGACAAAGCCTATAGACTACTTCTCAGAATATTATTTGTTGCTTAAATTGATAATTAAAGGAAATGCTAAATTTTAGTCAGAGATTAGTGAAAGTGAGTTTGGGATGTCTTCCCACCCAGGGTCACAGACAATGGAATGAGTGACTGGATCCCAGATTAAGAACTCCTTGTCTAGAGCAACATTTTTTTAAATTTTATTTTTATTTTTTTATTATTTAATATTTTTAGTTTTCAACATTGATTTCCATGATATTTTGAGTTACAAATATCCTCCTCATTTCTACCCTCCCCTCAACCTGAGATGGCATATATTCTGATTGCCCCTTTCCTCAGTTTGCCCTCCCTTCTGTCACCCCACTACCTCCCCATCCCCTTTCCCCTTACCTTCTTGTAGGGCAAGATAGATTTCTATACCCCATTGCTTGTGTATCTTATTTCCAAGTTGCATGTAAAAATAACTTTTTTTGAGCATTTGTTTTGAGTTCAAAATTTTCTCCCTTCTTCCCTCTCCACTTACCCTCCTTGAGAAGGCAAGCAATTCAACATAGGCCACACGTGAATCATTACGCAAAACACTTCTGTAACAGTCATGTTGTAAAAGGCTAACTATATTTCCCTCCATCCTATCCGGCCCCTCTTCATTCAATTTTCTCCCTTGACCCTGTCCCTTTTCAAAATTGTTTGCTTTTGATTACCTCCGCCTCCAATCTGACTTCCCTTCCATTCCCCCTTGTCCCCTTCCCCCCTACTTTCCTGAAGGGTAAGACACCCAATTGAGCGTGTATGTCATTCCCTCATTAACTCAAATTTGATGACAGCAAGATTCACTCATTCCGTTTCTCCTGCCCCCTCTTCCCTTCCATTATAACTGCTTTTTTTGGCCACTTTTACATGAGACCATTTACCCCATTATATCTCTCCCTTTCTCTTTCTCCCAATATATTCCTCTCTCACCCCTTAATTTTATTTTTTTTAAGATATCATCCCTTCACTGTCGACTCACCCTGTGCCCTCTGTCTAAATATATATAATATGTGTGTATATATATATACATGTATGTGTGTGTGTGTGTGTGTGTATATATATGTATATATGTGTATATATGTATATATATATGTGTGTGTGTATATATATGTATGTATATGTATATTCCCTTCAACTACTCTAATATTGAGAAAGGTCTTGTGAGATACAAATATCATCTTTCCATGTAGGAATGTAAACATAACAGTTCAACTTTAGTAAGTCCCTTATGATTTCTCTTTCCTGTTTACCTTTCCTGCTTCTCTTGATTCTTGTGTTTGAAAGTCAAATTTTCTATTCAGCTCTGGTCTTTTCACTGAGAAAACTTGAAAGTCCTCTATTTTATTGAAAATCCATATTTTGCCTTGGAGCATGATACTCAGTTTTGCTGGGTAGGTGATTCTTGGTTTTAATCCTAGTTCCTTTGACCTCCAGAATATCATATTTCGAGCTCTTCGATCCCTTAATGTACATACTGCTAGATCTTGTGTTATTCTGATTGTGTTTCCACAACACTCAAATTGTTTCTGTCTGCTTGCAGTATTTTCTCCTTGATCTGGGCGCTCTGGAATTTGGCAACAATATTTCCAGGAGTTTTCTTTTTGGGTTCTTTTCCGGGAGGCAATCAGTGTATTCTTTCAATTTCTATTTTACCCTCTGGTTCTAGAATATCAGGGCAGTTTTCCTTGATAATTTCTTGAAAGATGATGTCTAGGCTCGTTTTTTAATCATGGCTTTCAGGCAGTCCAATAATTTTTAAATTCTCTCTCCTATATCTTTTGTCCAGGTCAGTGGTTTTTCCAATGAGATATTCCATATTGTCTTCCCTTTTTTTATTCCTTTGGCTCTGTTTTATAATTTCTTGATTTCTCATAAAGTCTCTAGCTTCTACTTGCTCCATTCTAATTTTTAAGGTGGTACTTTCTTCAGTGGCCTTTTGGACCTTGTTTCCACAATCTGGCTAGCAGCTTCTGTGGGGGTGTAAGACACCCCCACAGCCAGCACTCAGAAAACTGCCAGCATGCCGCAAAAACACAGGTTCTTTTGATCTGCTTAACTAAGGAAAGCAGGGGAAAGGGGTTGACAAGCTTACTTTAATTCAGCACACAAATATCATTCACTTAGTTCAGGGGAAAAAGCCAGCACCCTGAACTTCAGAGCAAAATACAAACAAATTACAAACATCAACAGATAGACCCAATACAATTCATAGTTACCAACATCTAGGTTCAGCCCAGGAGCTCAGAACAAGGGCTGGCCCAGAGTCACGTGCCACCACTGCTTCGGCAAAGAGCTCCCAGGAAGAAGAGGCCAAACCCTGACTTTTATATCTTTGTCAGCTTCAGGGGTGAGTCACACATGCGACTCACCCATGTGACCTAAAATTGTCACAAAGAGACAACTTAAACCCATGTGGTCTAAGAGCCTCTGCTGTCCCAGACATGTAAACTAGGCCCTCCCTGGAGTTAGCCCCACCTTGGGCCCCACCTTAGTTGCCAATCCACACCCACATAGGATTTAAACCTAATAGGGGTTTGGGCCTGGGGCCTAGCACTTAGTAAGATTCAATGAAACAGCTGAATTACTCAAAGCAAACAAAAGCCAAACTCTTCAAGTGCACTTGTTAAACTAAGTGTTAAGGAGCCCATTTTGCTTACCAACACAGACCTCCTTTTTGATTTGGCTAATTTTGCCTTTTAAGGCATTCTTCTCCTCACTGGCTTTTAGAGCTCTTCTGACATTTGGGTTAGTTTATTTTTAAGGTGTTATTTTCTTCAGTATTTTTTTGGGTTTCCTTTAGCAAGTTGTAGACTGGTTTTTCATTATTTTCTTGCATCACTCATTTTCTCTTCAAGAGCAACTTTCAATCTACTTCAATACCCATGACAAAATTTGGGTCCTTCCTCCACACACACTTTTTTGACCACTTCACATCATACTTATTCTCTTCTCTTAAATTTTTTATATCACTCTTCTATCTATATCACTGACTGAAAAACTTTAATCCCATGCCGCCTTATTTAGTTTCTTATGTCCTCAACTAGATGGTCAGCTAAAAGGCAGTGAATGTGTACCAGATTATTTTGTAGCCCCACCATCCTTTATATTTAATATACAATAGATGTTTTAAAAATGCATAGAGAAGGAAGGCATCATGATCTTTATTTGACACATCAAGAAACAGAAATGCAGTGAGGGTAAGCAATTTTCCCAATACAATGAACCTAGTTATGAAAGAGCAGCTTGGTCCTCAGGGACTCAGCCCCATTATCTTCTCACATTATTTTCACTTTATGACTGACTTCTCATTTAGGTGAATCATGAAGCCAACAGTTTCAGACCCGTCTAGGGTAAGAGACTTTGGGGAGTATTCTGGCTGGGAACCTTGTCCTGGGCTCAGCTCACCTGATGATAACACATTTATTTCATACTTTAAAGTTTACTAACCACTTTCTTCACAACAGAGAGATAATCAAAGTATCCTTATTCATCCATGTTTTGCCAATAATGATAGCTAGTCAGTCAATAAGCATTTCTCAAGTACCTACTAAATGCCAGGGACTGTGGACACAAAAACAACCACCTCCAAAAAGCAAAAGACAATCCCTGTTCTCAACAAGCTCGCAGTCTATAATGTGGCAATGTGTTTTAAATGACTGAAGATGTGTAACCTATATCAAATTCCTTACTGTCTCAGGAAGAGAGGAGGTGAGAGAGAGAGAAAATTTGGAACTCATTTTTTTAAATGAATGTTAAAAATTGTTGTTAACTGGGGGAAAACATTTTTTTAAACTGTCACAGTTTAAGAGGGAAGACAAAATGCAAACAACCATATTTTTATACAATATATACAACATATACAAAGAAGATAATATCCAAAGGATAAATTGGAGATAATCAACAGAGGGAAGGTACTAGCATTAAGGGGAATTAGGAAAGGTTTGCATCTATATAGCATTTTAAGGTCTGCAGAGCACTTTACATATGCTGCCTCATCCGATCCTTACAATTAGACTCTGAGTGCTACTGCTTGCCCCATTTTACTCCAGCGGAATTGAGGGTGACAGAGGTTGAGGGATTTGCCCAGGGTCACACAGATAGTAGCTAGGACAGGATTCCAGTCCAGTTAGTCCAATATTCTCCCCATTTCACTACCTAGCTGCCTCCAGCAGAGAAGGGAACTGAGATTCAGACTGGTTGTTTGGCAATGCATACAAGCCAGTAAAGAAAGTCAAAACTCAAACCTTGCTTGTTCTGGCTCCAAATTAGGTGCTCTTTCTACTACATCCCATGTCCCTGAGACAATAGGTTTAATAGGTTTCTGCTTTGCTTTCTCACTCCTCTCCCCTGACAGAGAAGTCCCAAGTTCCTACAGCCCCACCCTAATCCTATCTTGGCCTGGAGACATAGGGTCCCTGCCTTCTAGGATGTTGAATATGACTCATTCAGAAGAGGATGACAGTGGACCCAGAGAAAGGAAGCCCCTTATCCTGGGGAGAAGCTTTCACTGCCAGCTTTGACTGTGCCTGGGATTATGGGGCTTCCTTTTCTTTGCAGCCTTCAGGGCCCTCTTTTGCCCTCCCTCACTTGGCTGCCCTGGCCAGGGATCCTGCCTTGATGGAGTCACTGACTTCCCATTCCTAGTCTATTGGAGTGGGCTGCTATGAGTTGGAGGTCACTGAATGGCCTCTTGAAGGATGGGGAAGAAAGGGACAAGGTAAGAGGCATCAGAGCTACGTCATTTGGAGACTCCATTGCACCCTATGCCACTGTCTGAAAGTTGGCTTCCACCTTTTGGCACTGACAACTAATTCGGTTGTAAATTTTTCAAGCTCTAGGGTCATAAAGGGAATTTAATATAAGTACTGTATAATTAAAGTTTCAAGCTGTACAGGCAGCTAACTTGAATTTCTCCTTTATGCACAGAAGGAATAGAATGCATGGAATTTTTTTTAAAAAGGTACTCTAAAGAATACTTTGCTTGCTACAGCTTAAGGCTCACTCTTCTCTTACTGCCATGCTCATGAAGAAACCTTTTTTTTTTCCTTCTTCTCAAATCACTCTTGAGAGTATATTAAATGAAATAATGGGTAGTTAAGTGCATCACGAGTACCTAAACACGTTTGGATCATTTAAGTTTAATACTGGACCTGCCACTAGAGGAAGAAAGAAGGCATTTTATATGAAATACCACAAAAGAAATGCATTCAGAAAGAGAAGAAATAGAGAAGGATCCCTTTCTAGGATATTTTCAAGAAGACTACAGATATGGTGGAGTTGTGAACTGATCCAACCCTCCTGGAGAGCAATTTGGAACTATGCCCGAAGGGCTATAAAACTGTGCATACTGACCAAGTCCCTCCAAAAACCTATAAAAAAAATGGCTCTGAACCAATTATAGAGCTGCAGAACCCACAAAGTGGCAGAGGGAAGCAGGGCTCCAGCCCAGGACAGCCCCAATGGTCTCTGGGTAAGGTCTGTCCCACATGGAGCTCCCAGCCCCCAGCTGAGGGGGGCAGAGCTGAGCCCAGCGCGCCGGCGCAAACAGACCAGACGCAGACCTACCAGACCAGGAGACGTGCAGAGAGTGCCCTACAGGCATGAATTACTGAGCTGTGGCATCCACCAGACCTCTCAACCCACAAAGAGCAAAGACATCAGAGAAGATTAGTGGGGAAAGCTGCGTGACTGAGTTTGCGGTTCGGCCACTGCTCCTGGGGCAGCGGAGGTGGGGCAGCTTTAGAACTAGGCTGCAGTTGCTTCTGGCCCCAGGCCCACCTGGTGGGAGGAGTTAAGTGGCTGATCAGAGCAGGAGTGAAGAGCCTGCTGAAGATTTAAGCCCAGTCCTGGTAGGGGGTTCTTGGGGAAGGAGGAGTGCTGGCGAGGCAGCGCATCCACCCAAGCGTGGAACATAGAACTCTTTAGTCTATAAGCAGCCACA
>CM053625.1:211264155-211303353 GCA_028646595.1 Phalanger gymnotis
GCAGACTGGGGAACAGGGCAACCAGAGTGTACGCCATCTTGGAGTGGAGGGGGGAGGAAGCGGGGAGAAAATTTGTAATTCAAACACCTGTGAAAATCAATGCTGAAAACCAAACATGTCAAAAATAAATTAAAATAAAAATAAAATTAAAAAAAAACTGTGCATACCCTTTGATCCTGCAATACCACTAGGAGGTCTGTATCACAAAGAAATCATAAAGAAGGGGAAAAGGACCCACATGTAGAAATATATTTACAGCAGTTCTTTTTGTGATGGCTGAGAATTGGAAATTGAAGGAATACCCATCAAATGGGGAAAGGTTGAACATGCTGTAGTAATGGACTACTAGGGTTCTATGAGAAATGATGAGCAGGTAGATTTCAGAAAAGCCTGGAAAGACTTACATGAACTGATGCTGAGTGAAAGTGGGCAGCAGCAGGAGAACATCGTACACAGTAACAGCAATTCTGTGAAATGACTAACTCTGATAGATTTAGCTCTCCTTAGCAATACAATGATCTAAGACAATCCTAGAAGACTCAGGATGGAATATGGTATCCACATCTAGACAAAGAACTATGGAGGCTGAATGCACACACTATTTTCTCCTTTTCTCCTTGTGATCTGATTCTTCTTTCAAATACGACTAATGTGGAAATATGCTTAAAGTGACTGTACACGTACAGCCTATATCAGACTGCATACTATCTTGGGTGGGGGAGAAGGGAGAAAAAAATGGAATTCAAAATCCCATAAAATCTTATAAAAGTGAATGTTGAAAACTATCATTACGTGTAACTGGAAAAAATACTATGGAGAAAAAAGTATATGTAGCTATATACACAGATACACGTGTGTGTATGTATATGTATGTATGTATGCATATTTACTATGAAGTGGGAAGTAGTATATACAATTCCACCAGGTTTGTGGTTATAATGCATTTAAGGGAAAACCGCATGAACTATATAATAGCAATTCAGGAGGAAATTACAAAAACCTTGAAGGTTGGGCATATTTAACCCAAATTTAAAGATATTTTCACCTAAACAAATGTTGATGACCTATTGGTTTAATGTTGTTTTTTTCCCCAACAGAAAAGTATTGTCTCCTTTTCCCAAAACAGGACAGTATTCTCGATTGAAAGAGTCTTAATGGCAGCTCACTCCTATGTTCTGCTGCTGTTAGGTGTACCTATGTATTCTCATTAATAGAATGAGTCCCCTCCATCGTGGTCTTAATTCCACCACTGGAATTGGAATATATGAAGTGTTCCTTTCATAGAAGACATCAGGATATTCAAATGCTAAGGTGCTTTAATGCGTATAGATAGCAGTATCCCCTGGAGATACGCATTTGAATCTCACAGGACTGAGGGAAGATTAACAAGTGGTTAAGATGATGTCTGGGAATAGGATTTGGATTTGCAATATTATCACTTAAAAAAAAAAAAAAAGGCAAAGTCCTGCCCAGGGACAGAGTATACATATGGAGGGTTGGTAAGGATGCATCTACTATAGCGTTACACATTTAATAAAAATAAACTTTAAGTCCTTTAAAATTTTAAAGCTTTAAAAGGAACAGGAGGAGAGGAAACTGCTTTGGGACATCCACAAACTAGACAAAGAGAGTATCTCCAATGTAGGAAAAACAATAGCAGGAGAAAACAGCCAGAGATGTATAGGAGGCAAAATCTGAGTCAGGATTCAACAATAAAACCAATGGCCTTCTAAGGATGAGGTCCCTTTCAGTTTCAGATCTACAAGCTAAGTGCATAAAGGATGGTTAAAAACAAGGTGAACTAGAGATCCTCATACAAAAAGGAAAATGTGGCTACATTAGCATCGCTGGTACTTGGTGGAATGAAGCTGCTGACTGGTACATAGGTCAGAATAAATACAATTAATTTTTTGAAAAGAAATAGGATAAAGAGGAAGGGAAAATAACATTAGAGATTGAGAATTTACCTTCATAAGGGGACACATTCAGGAATGGGGGAGAGGGGCTAAAAATGGGGAGAGCATTTGGTAAAAATCAATTGAAGAGGAAAGCATCATGATAGGGGAATATCTGACAAAACACTGGGTCAGGAAGTAGATGGGCACTACCAACCACCTTTGAAAAAGAACGGAAAACAAGAAAGTACTGGTTTGGAGAAGAATAAATGTTATATCCATTTTCTTCCTTCCTTCCTTCCTTCTTTTCTTGAAGAATAAGTGGATAAGAATAAAGCCTAAAATTTATGGGCCCAGGACGTTGACTTTCATTGCTGGAAAAATTCTAGAACACATTTCAACAGGGATGATTCATGAACATAAAAAAGGAGACAGGGACGATAAAGAGCCCATCAGAATTTTGTGAATACCAGGTAATACTCGAATAGAGTCATTTCTGTCTCAGAAAGCAATTGGGAATTATGTTAACGAGTGACTAAAATGTACACAATTTTTGATCCAGAAATGACAGCTGGGGATATTATCCAAAGAGGTCAACAACAGAAAGACAAGTCCCTTATACACCAAAACAGAATTTTTTTTTTTGCTTCTGCAAATAGAAATAAATTATTTGGGAAGTTAGTAAATGCAGTTCATAAACGTAGTGGGACCTTAGAAAGGTACACACTGCAGTGCAGAAGAGTGCTGAATGCACAGACAGAGGTTGAAATTCCACTTACTATGTGACCCTGAGCAAATGACTAAATCTCTATGGATATCTCAGTTTCCTCATTTGTAGAGTGAGGGGAGTAGACTTAATGACCTCTAAGGTCCCTTCCAGCTCTAAATCTATGATCCTAGGATTAGTGAACTGTGGGAAACAATGAATAGTAAGAACATAAGAAAGCACAGGAAAAGATATAAAGGGGTCAAAAGCGAGTTAAACAGAGCCAGGAAAACAATATTTACAATAACATAAAAGGAAAATGTCACAAGTACGTGTAATGAAGGTAGACTGAGGTGTAGATTTCCAGCTAGATCAATTTATTAACAGTGATGCACATGGCTGTTAAAGTGGTCCACCAGCAACCTCAGCAAGGCCAGCGACCCCTAGAGAAGGAGGAGACGCTCTTCATCACCATATGGTGAGAGGTTGTAGCATTGGAGGGGGAACTTTAGAACTGGTGATACTAAGAAAGGTGGGCTGGCATTCAGGTAAGGCTGATCATGCCCACTTCTAATTATTAAGGAATGTACATTCTTATATGGTGCCCATCCGTACTTCATAGTCTTTGCTAGCAGATCACAGCTAACAAATTGCCATCTCCTTGGAAGAGAGAAAAACTCCCTTAACTACACAAAATGGGAAAAGACAGATATCTTTTGGGGACTGTAATTTTGTGGGGCTAAACAAATGGAAATCCATGAAGTATCTTAGGGGCTACTAGCATGAGAGATAACAACCTTTCTTTTAAAACTAACTTTAAGCTAGCTCAGCTGGATTTCTGAGCTAATGCAAGCCAAGTAGAGATAGACCCAATTATAAAATTAATACAGCATGAAATAATTTACAATTGAGAATGAGTACAGTAGAAATCAATACAAAAAAATCACAGGTAACACTAATTTTGTTATTTTCACGAAAGAAAAAATACCAGAAAAAAAGCAGAATGTTGTGAAATTATAGACATTATAAGCATTTGTCCGTGAAGAAAAGGAGGAAAAATGCCATTGACTTCATTCTTTGCAGAAGTTGGGTACCATGTGTATGGAACATTGCATATACTGTCAGCATTCAGTTGGTTTATTGGTAAGCTTTACTATATTACTTTCTCTCTCATTTCCTTCTTTCTTCTTTATTATGAGGGAAGGTCCTCTGAGTAAGGGAAGATGAAAACACACACTCTCACACATAAGTGTCTGTGGTTAGTTTGGCATGACCTGTTTTTTAAAAATTGCTTTATTATTATTTTACCTCACGTTTACACACATACATATGCATCTATACACATATAAACATATATGTACTCATATGTATATGACAGATTTCTGAAATCTATCATACACATACATGAATGTATATATTTCTATGTATGTATATGTGTATGTATATATAAAAATACATATATATGTAAAAGTGTACATGTGAACATGAATTAAAAGAAAAAATATAACAATACAAATTTTAAAAAAAGCCAAATCATGCCAGATTAACTTTGAATCACTAGACTTCTAGATCAGGGGAATTCTGTGGAGAGAGTTTCCCTAGATTTTAGCACAGCACTGAAAAAGTCTCCAGTGCTATACCTGTGGAGAATAGTGAGAGATATAGGCAACTGGAATATAAGAGTATAGTTACAAGGATTCAGAACAAATTAAACTGTTTGACTCCAGTCACTAACAGCCCAATGTAAACTTACCAGCAAGTCTCAAGTGGAGTTGCCCAGGGATCTGTGCTTTGCCCTATGCTATTTAGCATTTGTCTCAAAGCCGTGCATGACCAAACAGCTGTGAGCAATAGTTAATGCACTGTATGGCAGAGACAATATTCAAAGAACATGCAAACCAGAAGAGTGAGCCAAATCAAGTCAGATGAACTTAGTAGGGAAAAGCAGAAAACTTTATGCTTGGGTTAAACGAAATCAACTTCACAAAAGTGGCAGAAGTGGGAAGCATGGCTGCACAGCGTTCTGTCTGAAGAAGATCTAAGGCCTTGAGTGGACTTCAAGCTTAACAGGAATTATAGGATAAAGCAGCCAAAAAACCTTAAGCTGCACTAAGAGAGACAGGGAATTATCCTCCTGTGACTCACCGAGTCCCCGGATGTCTTTTCTTCCTGTCTCCTGTGTCTTCCTCTCCATGCTCACTCCTGCAGTCTAGTCTTTCTATACCTGGGCTCCTTCCCTTATGTTCTCCACACAACAGCTTATGTTCCTGAGACTTGTTGACAGATACTTTAGACTCAGGCATCATCTCTCACTTTGGCCCTCCATTAATTCTTTGGTTCCCTCTGCCTGCTGGTCCCCTAAACCTCTCCACCTGAACTGTCCACTCCTTCATTTTCTTTTCACCTCACCTTGTCTACACTGTTTGCTTTTTAATTCTGTAATCCAAGGCACCTTCACCTGGGCCTATGGCACCTAGACATGGAAGCCTGGCTTCTTGATTCCTAAACTCTTCATACCTACTAAGATGTAGCTATGATCATTCAATGACAAGTTGTGGAACTAATTCCTTGGCTACTTCATCCTGTTACTGTCCTAGCCCCAATCCTGACAGCAGACAAAACATGCTTGTATGTTTGTTTGTTTGTTTTGGTGGGGGGGACTTGCAATGAAAGCTAGGAAGTCATGAATTTGTGGTTTTATGTGCAATCATCTGTTGTATTGTACTATGCTAAGGAAATGCTTGTTTTAGTCCATAAATTTTTAAAAAAAATTAAAGAAAGTTATTAAGTCTGGGACCCACAAATGCATACAATGTTAAGGACTGGACCTAAGAACCCTAAATAGAGCAACCAAATTTTATCACTGAAATGAATGGAGGTTACCATGGTACCTTGCACTGGAGTAACATCAAGTAACATAAAATATATGGAAAACCCTATATGATCCATTGAATATTATAGAAATGTTAAGGTCTTTTCATTTATTACTATTATTTTCCTATGACGGAGAGGCAGTATGACACGATAGATATAACCCTGGAGTAGGAATCAGGAAGAAGTGAGTTTTAATCCAACCTCTGACACTTACTAGCACTGTGACATCCCCTAATCTCTAAGCCTTTGGAAACTCTCTAATATCAAATTCAAATGGAAATAGTGGCCACTAAATGGCACACAAGGATCCCTGTGGTGTTACAATGATTTAGAAAACCGCACATTAACATCTGTGTTTTACTGTATTTTTATTTATTTTGTTAAATATTTCCTAATTACATTTTAACCTGGTTGTTACCCACACTGCTGATCTAAGACATAACTTAAGCTACAGATAGACTGTGATCTGGGTTGCTTTCTCATATGGAAAAAATCACAGATTCTTACCATATGACCTATTATCAGACGGTATAGTCATATTATGCTGATTTGATTACTTAAAGAACACGTCCATAGTTCTGATACGAAGAAACTGTTTCTTTTAAGTACCGCTCATTTGAGTACTTCAGGTATACATAAAATAACATATCCATAGAGATTCTGAGAGCTCCCCTTCCCAGTCTCTAACTGGATAAGATCCTCTCTGCCACATTCCCAATGAGCATTCAGCTAGGAATCACAGGGGATGGAATACTGGGCCTGGAATCAGGAAGACCACGGGTCAAACACGGCCTTAAACACTTCCTAGCTCTATGATCCTGGGCAAGTCATTTAACCTGTTTGCCTCACTTTCCTCAATGATAAAATGAGGATATTTTGCAGGGCTGGCATGAGGATTGATCAAGTGAAATAATATTTGGAAAGCTCTTAGCCTGGTGTCTGACACAGAAATGCTTCTTTTCTCCCTTCTTTCATCTTAGAGTTTCAGTGTGTGCCTTACTCAGGGGTTAGTCACACGTATATTACATAAGGCAGCTGACTATACAGTGCCATTTGAGGGGAGTTAAAAAAAAAAAAGGTTTCCTGACCAAAAAATATATATATTTCTCATTGTTGTAGTGTCAACCTTACCAGGGTTTTAAAGGTATTTAGACATTTCATTATCTAGACGAAACACTCTATTACAGCCAGCCTAGCATCAAAGCCTCAAGGAGCAAGGAGTGACCTCCAGTACTGCCCTGAGGCAGAGACAAGAATTCATCCAGTCCTGATGCCACATGTGGATTTGAGACCATAGAAATTGCACTAAGTCTAGGCCCACTCTCCCCAGAAACCAAGATGGTGATGGGGAGAGTGTACTCAGCCCTTCTACCCACAAAGTCCTGGAGGGAGTGCTTGTATTTTTGTCATTGGTATAACTTTGAAGTTACAACAGCTCTTAGTAAAGATAAATAAATGAGGTACCAGCGAGTGTATTAGTTTGATGATTAATTTATTGTATTAACAATCTGACAACGTTATATAGCAGAGACTATAACCCAAAGCAAATAGGACAAAGTAGGGAAATACACAAAATATGGGAGCACAAGGCATGAGTAGCAAGTGCTCTCTCTAGATGAGATAATGAAAGGAATGAACTGAGCAGAAAGGGTGCTCAATGCAACATTTGGCCTAGTGCTGACCCTGGCTCGAAATCAAAAGAACTTAATGATAACAGCGAGTAATCCTTTACCGAGAGCCAGATTTCTCTTTGCACTGCTGAAGCAAGCCAAGTCAGCAAAATGGAGACAGAGCTCAGTGAGCAAAGTCTTGGTTGGCTGGCATCAGGTCCACTAAACCTTATAAGGCCCAAGTGAAGCCGTATGGTACAGGGAACAGAGTACTGGATTTGGAGTCGCAAGACTTGAGTTTCAACGACCACTCTGAGACTTACTACTACCTGTGTGACACTGGGCAAATCAACGAACCTCTCTGGGTTCTCCGTTTCTTCATCTTGAAAAGGAGCGTGCTGGGCTAGGCTCTAAAGTTTCTCAAAGCGCTGAGTCTACGATCCTAGGATAACAACAGTTTTGCAGGAAGACAATATTTAGAGGATGCAGAGTTTCTTCAGTAGGGATTCTCCCTCAGCCCGTGCATCAACCAACGCACAGCCCCCCTCTCTCTCCTGAGGAATGGGTAGATTCAGAGAATTTCTCCACTGGAGCCTGCCTGTGGCTGACCTCCTGCTGAGCCTGTCTGCCTTTAGCTAGGCTGGAGCTCAGTGAGGGACACACAGACCTTCGCGGGGCTCGTGCGAAAGTCCTTTCTAGCCAGATGGCCCCTGCCAGGGCTTGCTCCAGCGGCACAGCCTTCGGGAAACCAAAGACACCAAGATACCTCCTCCCGTTGGGGGCCTTCGGCTCAGTCATTGCATGAACAGAATGAAACAGAAACCGATCTTCAAACACCAGAATCCTGAACACACATTCCTCTCTTTGGGAACCACTCAACTCACCTACTTTCTTTGAAGTGAATCTTCTGCGGATCAGCCTTCTTAAACTAGCATTCATTCTCATAGAATGAAGATGTAGAACACATCAATTGTTGACACAGGTGGCCTCCTATGTGAAGCTATTCATCTCTCTTAAAATTATCGTCTAAGCTCACAGTGCTGATGTCGGATGCCGAATCCCTCAAATATCAGTAACAGATGTTACTAAAGATGCCGAGAGGGATGCTTCCCTGCTAGCTTAGGGGCTGGAGTCTTGATTCTTGGAGTCAAGAGGACCCAGGTTCAAATGCTACTTAGCATACCTACTGGATGGTTGACCTTAAGCAAATAATTTAACTTCTTTGAGCCTCAGTTTCCTCACTGGTACAAATGGGTTAATAATACCTCGATTATCTATGCAATAGAGTTGGGGTGAGGCCAAAAAGAGATACAAATACAGACTGCACTCCAGACCTTAGAGTGCCATGAAATTAATTTTTATTATATTGCTGTCCCATATCAGCGATATCAAAAGGTCTCAATAAAAATCCTCCCAAATAGGATAACATCCTACTAGGAATCAGAAATCAAATTCCCACAATGTACTAGACAGAGCAGTAGACATACAGTCAGCAAGACTTGGTTCAAACTGTACCTCAAACACTAGCTAGATGGCCCTGGAGACAAGCCACTTACCCTGATTCTCAGGTTCTTCAACTTTAAAATGGGCATAGGAATATCTGCAGCACTTATTCTCTACCTCACAAAGGTTCCTAGCGAGGATAAGATGTCACTGTCCAAACCAAAATACCCATCCCTATTCACCAACTCCTACATGTGTTGTCTCCTTCATTAGAAGAAGGGCCAATATTAGCTTTTATATTGGCAATTCCAAGTGCTTAGCACATCATAAATGATTAATGAATCACCTGAAAAAAAATGTATTCATCTAAGTCATATGTTGATTGCCTTCTCTACTATTTATTTGCTTTTCATAGAGTCTTCAGCCCACAGAAATCTACTGTTGAAATCATTTAGTTCAACCCACTCGTTTTGTCAATGAGTCCAAAGAAATGAAGCCGTTTGCTCAAGGTCACACAGCTGAGAAGTAGAACATGGGCTGAGTCTTCTGACTTCCAGTCCCGCTTCTCTTAATGCTACATCAGGCTCTCTCCTCCTTTGCTTGTGTGAACACTCAAGTCCTTAAGATTTGATTCTTTATCCCCAGCCTTGGATAGGTTCAAGAGGACAACTTCCCAACACTACCAGAATTTGCAAATGCTCAGGATTATTAGGCTTCTCGTCATTGACTGTGGTTCTCTGCATAACAGAAATAACACTTCCCATGCTGATGTTTTGTCATCTAATTCTAAAAATTCACAGGTGATTAAAGAGATGTGATTTTGTATTCATGATCAAAGACACAAAAAAATCACAGTTGGAAAAGCTGTCAAATTTGCAAACGTGGACAGGCAGGCCTCTTCCCTTGTTTGCAATATATAAAAGAACTCAGAATTGGACAGCTAGGAATCTCAATTAGCCCTAATGATGTCTTATTTGTACTAGTCAGAGAGATCACACTAACACTTCTCTAATGCAGCTCTCTTTCATTTGAAGGTCACATTTTAACAATAGAGATTTGTGAGAATCTGGGATTCAAAAAGGGCAACTTGGATATTGATGTCCCAAAAGAAAGTCATCACCTCTTTGAATTGCCTTAAGACTAAAGAGAGTTATTTTACTTCCTCCCAGTCCATAGCAGGAGACAACGAGTTGTCAGAATGTCTAAAGCTAGGGTCTCTGCTTCATTTTTTTAAAGGAATTGCTGGGAGAAAGAGAATGGTGGTACAGTAGACAGAACACTAAATTTAGAGTCACAGGACCTGCATTCAACTCCTGGATTTATTATTTACTACCTGTGGGAGCTTGAGCATGTCCCTGTCTGTCTCCGATCATCAGTTTCTTCATCTGTGAAATGGTCAGTCTAGATGACTTCTAAAATCCCTTCCAATTTACAATCGATATGTCATTCTTCCAAGAAGTTACTCTGATTTAGATATCTCATAAAAGCATAAAAGTATTTCCTTATTCAACAAAAAGGGTAGGGTAGCAAAAGTAGAGTTTTTCCCATGACCAGAAAAACTTAGAAACTGATAGTACTTAAGCAGAGAATGGGTCAATTGAAGTGTTTTTTTGTTTGTTTGTTTGTTTTTTCTGGCTCACTCTAAAACTAGGGTTCTCAAACTTTTCTGTCACAGATTCCATTCCTCTGGCAATCTGGTAGAACCTCCAGACTGCTTCTTAGAACAATGTTTTCAAATGCATAAAATAAAATACAATACAAAAGAAATCAATTATATTGACATAGTTATCAAAATATTTAAAATAAAGAAACTGACATAGCCTGGGTTAAGACTCTTGCTCTTTCTACCCATCAGCTCTAACCTCGGATTTTACTTAATTTTTTTTTTATTAATCTGCCATCCTGAGTAGAGAGGAAATAAACCTACAGCTCTTTCAAATATGGTGGCATAGTAGATAGAGTACAGGGTCTGGAGCCAGAAAGACTCATGTTTCTGAGTTTAAATCTGACCTCAGACATTTACCAGCTGTGTGACCCTGGGCAAGTCACCTAGCCCTGTTTGTCTTAGTTTCCTCATCTGTAAAATGAGGCAGAGAAGGAAATGGCAAACCATTCTAGTATCTTTGCCAAGAAAACCCCAAATGGGATCACAAAGATTCAGACAGAACTGAAAATGACTGAATAACAACAACTTCCAAGAACGTCATTTCCTTGATGGGAACTCCATAGGGCTGAATATCTTACTTGTAAATAAGAAATAAACATAATTCTCATCCTTTTTATTCTCCCCCCCCCCCCGCCGCCCAGATAATTATGCTCCTCAGCTCGATCTGCCTAAATTAGGCAAAGTCAAGAAGTCTAATAATTACAGCAACAAATTAGTAATTAGCTTCTTTTATTGTGACACCTTTGACTTTAAGCCATACCACTGTGAACCTCTTTCCAGATGAATTTGGTGAATACCTGTCACATGAGGCTCTGAAGATATTCTGAAGATATGGTAGAACCCTATTATAGGGCAGGCAATTAGAAGCAAGGATAACACCAAAGTTACAGGTTTTCCACACTTTAAAAAGATATTCTCTGTCCCTCTCCCCCTCTGTTTCCTTTCTCATTTATATGTGTGCATATATATCATACATTTTTATGTATAAGTGGGATGTGAAGCCTTTCAGCATAACTGAATCTGTGGTATATTGAGGCACTCTATAATAGAATCTTACATTCATTAGAATAAATCTCCTAGACAACCAGTGGCTCTCCTCTCCAGTCCTGAAGGAGTTGAACAGGAAAGTATTCTGGCCCCAAACAGAAGCTCAGTGTCTTGCAGCAGCAGGTCCCTGATACGCCCATGTTAACGCTTGATAATCAAAGACTGAGTTTATCTACTCACTGCAGACCTATGACTCAGGCCTGTAGAACAGAAAAAGGATATCTCTAGCCCAGGTGAAGTAAAGTTCAAAACCACTGGATGTTCAACTCCAGGTAGTTTCCTGATAGCTTAGCAAAATCATGGTGACAGCAAACACCACGTATTTGAGAATAAAGATGCTCTGTCTCCAGTAATGATCACCACCGCCATCACCACCCCAACACACAAGCCTTTCAAGTCAATGAGGTAATACCTACCATGTCTAAACTGTGTTCATGAAAAGGTAGACATCATGGCGTTCCACAGGAAATGAACTAAAATTAAATCCCTTCTGTGATTGGGACATTATATGAGATACAGCTACTGCGGAGGTTCAAATAAGATGTGTACAATAAAGAGAAAAAATCGCAGCTAATAACTAATGGTGATGAAAGTATTCTGGGGCTTCATAAACTCAGAATAAAAGTAGGGAGAAAAATCACAGATGAAGCGAAGCTTCTACATCTGTTAATAACAGCCTATATAACTGAAATTTTATGGCTATGACGCTGTTATGATAAAACTCCACAAGTGATATAACCCAGAATTCTAGAATTAGAAGGGTCATCTGATCCAGTTCCTTGGCTGACGGATAAATCCATTCTTCAATATCTTGAGGACAAGCAGACATCCAGCCTCAACTTGAACACTTCTAATGAGGGAGAAAACACTTTATCACAGAGCAAACCATGCCACTTTTGTGCAAATCTAATTGTTAAATTGAGTTGAAATCTGTCTTCCAGTAACTAAGGGTCATATATCATAGATTTAAGGATTGAAAAAATCTTCAAGGTCATCTAGTCCAAAGTTTTCATTTTACAGTTGAGGAAACTGAGGCCTAGAGGGATTAAGTGACTGCCCCAAAGTCACTAATGTAGTAAGTGGCAGCCAGAATTTGAATCCAGAACCCATGATGCCAAATATAGCATTCTTTCCACTGTACCATACCTACTGCTGCCCATGGAAGCCAACAATACAAGTGTATTATCTTTATGTTGGGACCCTCTCTTAAATATCTCATGGCTACTATCACGTCTCCAATTTTTTACATTCTTGAGACTGAGTATCAGAAACTCCTTGAATCCTCATGTGGCATGGTTTCAAGGCCTTTATGTAAAACAGAGCTTATGTTCCATTTTATTCATTTACATAGGTTATGCTTGGTTAAATGACTGAAATCATAAAGGCATACGAGTTACTCCTTTGAAATCCTGAACTTTAAAAATTCTTTCTACCCCCAAAATGCATATTTTAATTAGAAAAGCTAGTTTTCTATAGACCAATCAAATTAAATACAATATAGTCTGTGGGCTCAGATAAGAGGCAGGGGGATTAATGCCCAGAAGGTAATAACTCATTTCTGCATCTTAAAGTAGTGCAAAAAGGACATTAAGTTAAGTTTCTGGCAGAAGTACTTCAAGTAGTAATTCTATTTACCACTTTCTGTTGTGTACGACTATCTTCTGAAATTCATATCTGTTTATATAAACATATACACACTTATAAATACATATACATATACACGTACATATGTACATATACATATATGTATGTATATGGATTTTTCTACCTAATATATTAATGTTATTCAATTTTCCCAGTTTGCTGGAGAACTGTGGGGGTTTCTGGCTCCTTCAAGTGGAAACTCTTATTGTTCATTTTTTTTCCTCTAAATTTCTGATAAATATTATATCTGAAGTCAGCCAAGATTGGGCTCTCACATGAAAAATATGAGGCATTAATGGGTCCATAGACACTCAGCATAGCCCAGTAAGCCTATTCTGCGCTGTCTATAAAGATGTAAAGATGGAAGAAATGAGTGGGTCTACTTTAAATATATGCCCAAAGGGGTGGGTGTGGGAGGGCAAACAACTTGCTTATGTTTTTTTTTAATGGAAAATGTGTTTAAAGATAGGGCTTGAAACTTCTACTTTTCTCCATGGTCCTGATTTCCTACTTACTCAAGTGGTTATGGTTCTTTATCTCTATGGTAACACTGGAGCAGGAAGAAGAGGATCTGAGCTAAGGGAGGGGACAGAGAGGAAATATTGAGGGATACTTAAAGCAGCCAGTAACTAGAATGGGCTGAAGCAATTTTAAGGCTAGGCTGCAAAGACAATCCAAAACCACCCTGGGATGAAAATTGCTGCATTCTATGTGTCTCCATAGATTCATTCCCAAGCCCTGCTCTAACTTCTGCTCCTTTGAAACAAGAGGTTGGTGGTTTTGAAGAACAAAGAAAATCTAGGACTAAAGAGAGGTCCATGTATCATGGCAGATGGTAAAAGAATGCCAGCCTGGGAAAAAGGAGACCCGATCTCTAGTTTTTGCTCTGTCGTTTAATAGTTTTTCACTGAGAAGCCTTCCGGGCCTCAGTTTCCTCATTTGTAAAGTGAAGGTTTTCATTTAGATGATCTCTATGTTTCCATCCAGCTTTGTAAATCCATGATGCCATGAGAGATGGCAGCATGTATCATTAAGCCTCTAAATAGCTATCTATATATTTTATATATGTATATATATATATACACACATATATATTATTACCTTCTCTTGTGTGAGAGTAAAGACATTGAAAAATGGCATGAATTATTCCTGGTTTCTGATAACAAAATTGTTATAGACTGAAAGTCAGATCTCTCAGTCCCTAGCTTTGATGTTACTGTCTACTCCAAAATTAACATTTCCTTTTGTGGCTAAAACTTCTAAAACAATGAAAATAACCTATGGCTGAGTGAACAAGTCTAGAGAACTGTTAAGGAATACAACACACACACACACACACAAAATAATGGGATTTAGGGGGGAAATCTCCTAAATCTCATCCTACCTAGTTTCATCTTTTGAAAGAAGTCAGAGTTCTTTTATTGTCTATCTCAAATCCTGTCTACAAATTTCATCCTCTCCCCTAGCCTGTAAGTACTAAAGACAACAGTCATGCATGAGTAATGGTTATCGTTTTTACAACAAATGGCTCATAGCCTCCAGCCCACTGTTAGGTCCCATGGCCTCATAAACAAGACAAAGAGGATTTTAAAGTCAGAAAAAAAAAATATTCACAGTCATGCAGTCCTGACCCATAAATGCCAGATTATCACATTAAAGAAACTGCAAAAATACCTTTGTGGAGAGCCATCCTAGAAACCTTACAAATGCCAGATTATCACATTAAAGAAACTCCAAAAACACCTTTGTGGAGAACCAAACCTTACATTCGTTCTAGAGTAGAGAAGAGAACTCTGAATCTGTTGGCATCTTCCTAATCATCACTCTCAGATCTACTTTATCAAAGTTATCCTCTCAAAGGAATTCTTACAAAAGTAAATCTATATATAGCAAAAGTAGCATTCTTAGAGATGTTTGCTTAAGAAAGAAAAAATAAATAAATACCTAGAAGCCCAAGGTGATGATTGCCCGGGGGTGGAGGGGGCTGGTAAGATGAGTTAAGATGAATCTGAGATAGAAATAAAAATAATTTAGCAAAGGCAAACCATTCCAAGACCAAGCTCTGTCCATGTTACTGTTAAGCAGGGCTAACTGAACACTCAATTGAAAACTGACTTCTGTGATAATATACAACCAGGTAAGGTTATTGCCTAGGTTCGAGAAAAACCAAACAGAGCACAATACTATTTCACATTCATGTAGAGATCTAACGTTTATCACACCCTTTCCTCACAACAACTCTGTGAGGTAAAGAAGAATAAGCGTACTTAGTTCCATTTCACAGGTCAGGGAACTGAGGAACCAAATTGTTCAGTGACTTGCCTGGGGTCTCACGGTTTCTAAGTAGCAGAGACAGGATCTGAGTGGAGATCTTCTGACTCCAAATTCAGGACTGTTTCCACCGCATAGATTCCTCTTCTTGGAGAGAAACAAGTCAAACACATGCTCACGCCCTTCCTTTGAAACAAGAAGCAATCTGAGCAGATGCCTCAGAAAGGAGAAAAACGAGCACTGAAATGCTAAACTGGGAATGATGTTCTCTGACCAATAATGCTCATTCTTCCTAAAAGACAAGCACTATTGTATACAAGTCTGTTTACGAATGCTCAGCTGGGCCACGGTTTCCTAACTTAGAAACCACGTTGTGTTTCTAAATTCATAGCATTTATGTAATAAGATTAATAATGCATTTTCATCACAGGATCTGAAATGACTTTGTTCATCGATAGTCAGTGACATACTAGGTTCAAAGACCCTGACCCATTTCACAGACTGCAAACTAAGGTACAGAAATACTGAACAACTTGGTCTGATATTTAAAACGCTGCTGGTTTCTCCAATCCTTTAAGACTCAAATCACTGAAACCTTCATTTATGAAGAAGAAGCTGTACCGGCATCTTTTAAACTTATTTCCTACTGCTCTTCTTCCAAGATTAGAACAAGATTAAACAATGAACCATTACCATGCTTTCTAGGCATAATAAATCAACAAGCATTTAATATGTGCCAGGTATTGTGATAAGTGCATTTTGTTGTTATTTAGCTACTTTCAGTTGTGTCCAACTTTTTGTAACCCCATTTGCAGTTTCATTGGCAAAGGTACTGGAGTGGTTTGCCATTTACTTCTCCAGCTCATTTTGCAGACAAGGAACTGAGGCAAACAGGATTAAAGTGACTTGCCCAGGGTCACACAGCTAGTAAGTATCTGAGGCTGAATTTGAACTCAGGTCTTCCTGACTCCAGGCCCAGTACCCTACCCACTGCACCACCTGGCTTCCCGTGATAAATGTTGGGAATGCAAAGAAAGGCAAAAAACAATCCCTACAATCCCTAGCTGGCGCTGAATTGAAAAGAGACAACTTAAAAAAATTATGTTATAAACAAGATATATATACAGGATAAACTGTAGATAACAGAAGGAAAGAGAGCTATCATATAGATTATAACTGTGAGGTCAGTTTCCAAACGGAGACATTTGCATAACAGCGAAGTCACAGGTCTAGATCAAAAAAATAGCTAGATAGCAAGATAACAAGATAGACTCTATAATGGTATATGAATTACTCGGGACAAGCAATAATTTTAATAGGGTTTCATTTTATAATAATGATAGTCACGCATTTTACTTCTACTGACACTAGTTTGACTCAATATCTGACTTTTACCATTTTAAATCAGACTGAGCTGGTTTCCCCACCTTTAGTTAGTTCTCTGTCAGATGAATGCTGGATTTCATGCCATTCATGGACATTCTACTGCTCTCTTTTGTTATGGCTTTAATTATTTTGCTTTAAGATTGGGTTTTATTCCAAGGAAATGTGTAAAAATTGTACCTCTTAAAGAGCATACTCCAATAACTGTTAGAGAGGACTGCCGCAGTACATGTTGATATGGGGAAGTCAAGCATATCAAGGATCGCTGAAGTTTACAATGAAATATTAGTTAGACCGAAGAAGAAAGGAAAATTACCAAGAACTTACAAACCATCCAATCTAGCTTTGCTCTTACAATCACCCGTTGAGTATTCCACATCCATCTTCACGAAATTTGGAATGCCTTTATCTGGTCATAATACGTTATCATTCCATCTTTCCTCCTATTTTATAACCTCCAACCCTGTTTTTATCTTCCCCATGTTTTCCAATGCCTCTGCTGCTCCATCCTTTACCAGGCCTCATCCTTGAGCTGCCTGCCCTGTCCTTCCTTCCCCATTCTGACCTCTCAGTGAACATTTTAACTACGCATTAGCCTCTCCTCCTGAGTCTCTTGCCCTAACAAATCTCAGCCTTGGATTATTCTCGTCATCCCCTGCCTTTGCTCCTAGTCATATGCTGCTCAATGGAGCTGGAGAGAATCGTGAAACCATGCTAACAAATTTTATGTTACATCATCTCAACCAGATCCTCTATGTGGTAAGGCAGTCCTTTCACACAGCTCTTAACTGATTCACTATTCCACTTATAGGAACCTCCCGTGCCTCCTGTTCTTCCCCCCATCTTCTTAGCTATGAAGCTTGCCCCATTATTTCACTAAAAATATGAAACCCATCACCCAGAACGCCTCCTTCTTTCCTGTTTATTGTTCAGATTAATTTTCCTTACTATTGCCTCCTTCATTCTTGGAGAGGTGGTCCTTCTCCTTGCCAAGGTAAACATTTGTATATATGCAGGTGGTCAAATTTCATCCCATCTTCTCTAGAAAACTGCCCCCTCTTTTATCTTCCTCTCTAATTAATCTTCAATAGCTGACTACCAGTTGCTTCCCTACTGCCTGTCTATATTTGTGTCCCACTGTAACAGCAACTGCACTGGCATACCCAGGATGGCTGCTAGTGCAGGTTCTTAGATCTACTTTACTTTACTTTACTTAGATCTACTTTACTAAAGCAACTTAAAAAGGGTCAATGATCTTTTTTAATTACATAGAAAAGAATACAAAGAGAAATAAAGACCGACAGACAGGGCTTTACTGCCTGAATCAAAGCTTTACATCCACCACT
Source organism: Phalanger gymnotis (assembly GCA_028646595.1). Classification (NCBI taxonomy): domain Eukaryota; kingdom Metazoa; phylum Chordata; class Mammalia; order Diprotodontia; family Phalangeridae; genus Phalanger; species Phalanger gymnotis. The sequence continues at coordinate 211,282,041 of CM053625.1, forward strand.
GAATCGAGAGAGCCTTTACCTCTGAGGAGATGGGGAGCTCTGAACATATGGCCACTCAGAGTCTCGACCTGCAAATCACAACATCTTTCTCATAAGGAAGCCCCCAAAGCAAAAGCTCACCTCTCACAATATATACTCTTTCAGCTAATAGGCTCAGAGCCAGAGCCATCACAACCTGAATCATTGCCTAATTAGCTTATTAACAAAAGGTGTGCAAGCATTCCTATAAGCAAGATTCCCTTAATGGGCTCCACATGAGGCCTATTAATGGGCAGGGAAGATCTTACAACCCCCCCCCCCATTAACATTACACTCATATTCCTTCAAAAAACCTTCACTTCATCCACCTATCCCCACTAGCTATCATTCTATATGTCTCCTCTCCTTCATGGCTGAACTTGAGAAGGACTTCTACAGTATGTACATCTGCTTCCTTCCCTTATACCCTCTTGAAGGTAGTCTAACTTCCAATCTAAACATTCAATTGAAAATGGTCTCTCCAAATGATTTCTTAATTTTCCAACTCAATGGCTTTTTCTCAGTCTTTATCCTTCTTGATCTCTCTGCAGCTTTTGACAATGCTGATCACCCTCTTCTCCTCGATATCCTCTTCTCTTTAGGCCTCTCCTACCTGTCTGACTATCCTCATTCTACCTTTGTTGGATCGTCATCCAGGTCTTGCCCACTACTCATGAGCATCCCTCAAGGATCTGAAGTAGGCTCTTTTCTCTGCTCCCTTTGTATTCTGAATGAATTAAATTATCATCTTTAAGAAGATGATCCTCAGATCTATTTATCGAGCCCTAACCTCTCTCCTTACCCTCTAATCTTACACCTCCAACTATTAGGCATCTAAAAAAAAAGATGTCTCATAGTCATCTCAAGCTCAATATGTCCAAAACTAAACTCACCATCCCCCCCAAAAAACTCTGCCCTGTATTACTATTGAGGGTACCATCATCCTCAAAATGTCAACTTCTTATTCTCTCTCACCACGCATATCCAGTCTGTTGCCAAGCTCTGTTTATTCTACTTTCACAACATTTCTTGTATGTGCTTCCTCCTCTTCTCTGATGTTCTTACAGGTCATCACCTCACAACTGACCATTGCAATAGCCTTCTGGTTAGCCTCCATGCCTTAAATAACTCCCCAGTCTAGTTCATCTTCCATTCAGCTATCAAAGTAATTTTCCTAATGTACAGTTGTAACTGTGACACTTTCTTATTGAATAAACTCCAGTGGCTCCCTATTTCCTTCAGAATCAAATACAAAATCCTATGTTTGCCTTTTAAAGCCCTTTATAACATGGCCCCTTATTATCTTTTCAGTCTTATTACACCTTACCCCCCACCACATACTTTGTAATCCAATGACACTTGGCTCCTTGCTGTTCCTCAAAGAAGTCATTCCAATTCTGGCTGTCCGCCACGCCTGCAATGCTCTTCTCTGCCCCCCTCCCCATTCCACCTCTGGGTTTCCCTGGCTTCCTTCAAGTTCGGCAAAAATCCCACCTTCAGCCCAAAGTTTTGACTGTCCTCCTTAATGCTGGTGCCTTCCTTCCTTTTGAAATTTTCTCCTATTTGTCCTGTACATATCTTGTTCGTATGTAGTTACTTACTGATTGTCTCTCCCATTAGACTGTGAGCTCCTTGAAAGGAGGGGCTGTTTTAGCCTTTTCTTATATCTCCCACACATATCACAATTTTTGTCACATATTAGGCACTTAATAAATGCTTGTAGACTTGACTTGACTAATCCTCAGAGAAAAAACCAAAGATCTTCTGAGGGACCTGGCAGCTAGATGGGTTATTCAGATTCCTTCATAGAGTGACATGGGCTTCTTGAAGTTAGAAGAACAGCAAGAATACCAGTAAACACAGTTGTTAACTTTTGCTATGAAGATGAAATAACTGCCATGGGCTAAACAACACTAATGCCATTTTCACAACTGAAATTCACTTTTTCATTCAAGGCTATTCCAAAACCACCATGCAAAGCAGTTCAGGTGATGCTATAATACCTATGCATCTTCATCAAACTCTAAGATATTCAAGTAAAAAAAGGTTTTAGGAAATTTTTATTCCCTTTCAGTCGTTTCAGTCCTGTCCAACTTCTCATGACCGTATTTGCATGCTTTTGGTTGTTATTTTTTTTGGCAAACATAATGGAGTGTTTTGCCATTTCCTTCTCCAGCTCATTTTAAAGACGAGGAACTGAAGCAAAAAGGGTTGAGTGGATTGCTCAGGATAATTAATACAGCTGTTAAGGGCCATAGCCAGATTTGATACTCAGGTCTTCCTGACTCCACGCTTGGTGCTCTTTCCACTGTATCACCTAGGGCCCTTTGTTGTCGTTGTTCAGATGTTCGATTTGTGTCTGATTCTTCACGATGTCATTTGGGGATTTCTTGTCAAAGATACAAGAATGGTGTGACATTTCCTTCTCCAGCTCATTTTACTAATGAAGAAACTGAGACAAACAGGGTTAAGCAACTCGACAAGGGTAACACAGTTAGTAAATGTCTGAGGCCAGATTTGAACTCAGGAAGATTAGTTTTCCTGACTCTAGGCCTGGCACTCTATTCACTGTGCCACCCAGCTGCCCAATTTATTTCCAGACCAGTCCAAATTGAGATAATGAAGAATTCTGATAAATATGCTGACATACTGAACACCAGAATTGTTCTGAATTAACAGAAATTCCCATGTGGAAATTGAATAATGCAATATGAACTTGAATATGACATTTCATGAAATGTTAAGATGATTTATCACAGCGATGGAGATAAACATGCTTTACCTCATTTAAATTCCATTAAAAATCTCCAAGAGGCTCCAATAAAGGCTAGATATGGGGAGAAAAAGACTGTTCACCAAAGATTTCCTTAATAAGCCAATATGATACCTGAGGTTTCATGATAAAAAAATTCTGGAATGTGCAAATATCTTGTTCACATACCACCAAATCATGTCAAATAAATGATGCATTGCATATTAAAAGGCATTTTAGGGATATAAAAAGTTATAGGACTTATTGCATGTATCAATATACAATATCTATTCTGTCACACTACTATTAAGACGGTACCTTCTTAATATATTGGTAGTTGCTTTGGGAAGTCTTTGCTTTAGCTCAAGTTTGTCTAAGTTTTCATTCTATATATGGGCCAAGATGACACAACCTAGGTAATCCAAGGGGACAGAATAACACTGGTGATAGCTGCCAACTGAGATATCAGCACCCTTAAATATGTCTGTTGGATTATAAAGAAAAACTGGAAGAGACACTTCTGAGGTCTAGCTATGTTTCTGCTTTCCTTCTAAGACTATCTTTATGATAGTTACAAGTTAAAGGTCCCCATCTCCAGCTCAATTTCAATTGAAACTCAAATTTTCTTTGTAACTCATGGGACCTTTCTCATTATTAGGGTGGTTAGAAGGAGTATATATAGACAGAGGGCACAGGGTTGAGTTGAATAAGAAGCGATGATACCTAAAAAACAAAATTGAGGGGCTTGAAAGGGAAGTACTGGGAGAAAGAGAAAGGGAGAGGTAAAATGGGGTAAATTACCTCACATAAAAGAGGCACGAAAAAGCTTTTACAGTGGAGGGGAAGGGGGGTGAGGAGTGAGGTAAAGCAAACTTTAATTTCATTAGAATTGGCTCAAAGAAGGAATAACATACATACTCAATTGGGTATAGAAATCTATCTTACTCTATGGGAAAGTAGGAGACAAAGGAGATGAGAGAAGGGGGTTGACAGAAGGAAGGATAGACTGGGGAAGGGGATTGCTAGAAGCAAAACACTTTTGAGGAGGGACAGGGTAAAAGGAGAGAGAATAGAATAAATGGAGGGAATAGGATGGAGGGAAATAAAGTTAGCAATAATAACTATGAAGAAATTCTTGAAGCAAGTTTCTCTGATAAAGTTCTCAAACATAGATAACTGAGTCAAATTTATGAAAAAAGAGCCATTCCCCAACTGATGATCAGAAGATATGATCAGTTTTCAGATGATGTAATCAAAGTTATCTATAGCCATATAAAAATACTCTAACACTATTGACCACAGAATGCAAATTAAAACAGTTCTGAGGGACTATCTAATACCTATTAGATAGGCTAATAGGGAATATAGGAAAAATAAGACATTAAGGCAATTAAATTAATAAAGAGGGGGTATAGGAAAAATAAGACATTAAGGCAATGGTGAAGTTGTGAACTCATTCATCCATTCTGTGCAGCAATTTGGAACTATACCCAAAGGGCTATAAAACCATGTGTACCCTTTGACCTGGCGACACCACTACTAGGTCTGTACCCCAAATGAGATAAAAAAAAAACACAAAGGAAAAGGACTTATAGGTATAAAAGTATTTATAGCAGCTCTTTTCTAGGCGCAAAGAATTAGAAATTAAAGGGATATCCATTATTTGGGTAAATGGCAGAACAATTTGTGGTACGTGGTTATGATGGAACACTACTGTAGTATAAGAAATGATGAGCAGGATGCTCTCAGAGAAACCTGGAAAGACTTGCATGGTGTAGTCAAATGTACTATGTACCAAGTACCAGCAATATTGTAAGATCATCAGCTAGGAATGACTTTGCTAGTCTCAGCAATACAATGATCCAAGACATCTCTGAAGGATTTATGGTGAAAAATACTCCATTCCCAGAGAAAAATCTCATGGTATCTGAATACAGATTGAAGCATAGCTTGTTTTTTTTTTACTTTATTTTTCTTGAGGGCTTTTTTGGTTTATGTTTTCTTTCATAATACGACTGTTGTGGATATGTTTTGCATGACTACAAATGTATAATCTATATCAAATTGCTTGCCTTCTCAATAAATGGGGGTTGGGCAAGGAGGAAGGGAGAGAATTTGGAACTCAAAGTTTTAAAAAGAATGTTAAAATTATTCTTATATGTAACTGGGGAAAAATAAAATGCTAAAAAAGAAAAAAAAAGAAACTCAAAATTTCCTTCTCTCAATTCTTCAAAAAAAATACACAAATAGAAATACACCTAAACCCACAAGTTTGTGCACATGCCATGGTGAGGAAACAGGGCAGAACTTTAGGGAAGGAATGTGTTGTCACTGATAGATAAATATGACCTTAGTAACTTCCCCCTCAATGGGGTACAAGTTGTTTTTTTTTTTCCATAGTAGGGACATGTTTGTGCTGAATCATCTGTACTTTCTTATTCAATCCCCCATTGTGACCAACCAGCTAAGGGCTTCAGTCTGTGGCCACATAACAGAGTAAAGCTGACTGGCTTACACAGGCACTGATCCCATAACCTTGGCAGCGTAAACACAAAGAACAGATTATGCTTTTGTGGATTGTCATTAGCACGTGTTCTCACCAATAAAGTAAAGTGGCATCTTGTTGAACCTACATGAACTCTTTCTGAACATCAGAGTGCAGGAGCCAGAGGAGGAAAGGACTACCGAGGAGAGACCACTTACTCCAAAGCCCTTTCATTTTACACATGAGGAAACTGAGATATTGATTTGACAAGTGCATTAAATCGCCGTAATGTGGATGAGTTTGTTATGACACTTTCATTGTGGCTTTGTGTGACTTGTTCTTTTGATCTTGGGGTGCTGCATGCACAAGGTTCCTTAGACAGAACTAACAAGATTCCAAAGAAATTACTATCTAAATGTCCAAGAGATTTTGCATCACTCACTAAGGGCTGCAAAAGAAAATACTACTACAAACATTAAGTGAATGATTAGGTTGCTTGTTAGGAGCACCAAAGGCTGTTCAATGCCTGAAGAATTTCAGAGACATAGTAGACTCTTAATAAATTTTGTTGAAATGAAGATTTCATTATTAAATGGATTAGGGTTTCAACAGGCTGAGAAGCTGTAATTTCACTGGTTTGAGTCCTTCCATCACTGCAGTTTCTTCTTTGATTTTCTTGAGAGCCAGCAGATGTTCTAAACCTCTAATCTACTCAGGTCTATAATGCCTCATCCACCTCTTTCTCTCTCAGCCTCCTTACTGCACTGAGAAAACAAAAGCCATCCACTCTCATCTTTCTATTCCCCACCCTGCCATATTTTAAAATCTTTCTATGTTGTCACCCATCCATCCAGGACAGTAGGAAGAACCTGTAGCAGGGTGATCTAGGGTCACCCATTGACTCTGTCTTTGAGAAAGAAGTGACTTTTCTCTTTGCCAAGGCCAAACTTTTATTTGTCTACTTCCGTTCTTCTCCCCTAGGAGCTTGCCCCATTGGTCATTGCTGCTCTCATTTTCCCTCCCTCTCTATCTATGTGGATAATTCCCACAACTTACAATCATGTGTAGGGATATCTCACCCTTATGACAGCCTTAATTTGATTGTGCCATGACCTCAAGTTGTCATCCTATAAGTCCTCTCTTTTGATGTCAAATTTCTAGAAAGAAACCTAATCATAATAATAACAGCTAGAATTTATATAATGTTCTAATACTTGCAAAAGTTTTTACAAATTTTATCTCATTTTGTCCTCACAATAGCCCTGAGATGTAGGTGTTATTATTAGCCCCATTTTACAGAAGAAGAAACTGAGGCAGATGACAGCTACTTGACTTTCCCAGGGTAACACAGCTAATAAATGTCTGAGGTCACATTTGAACTCATCTTCCTGACTCTAGGTCCACTGCTCTATCGACTCACCTGACCTTTCTTATCACCCACTCACTTCTAAATCCCTTTATGATTTGGTTTAAGGCCTCACCACTTGATTGAAACACCAAGGTTATCAAAGATCTTTTAATTTATAAATGTGATGGCCTCTTTTTCTCAGTTCTCAACCTCCATGACTTTTCTGAAAATTTTGATTCTGTTTACTACCCTTTCCTTTTGGACACTATCTCCTTTTTCTTGGTCTCAATGACATTGCTTTCTCCCAGCTCTCCTGTTTGAAGACTTCTGTGTCTCAGTCTCCTTTTCTGAGTAATAATCTAGCTCCTGTCACATTTGCTTGGATGTCCCCCAAGGTTATACCTTGCCCCTCCTCTCTTTTCATTATATACATGATCTCTTGAAAATGTCATCAGCTTGACCAACTTTGATAAACTTAGCTCTTCTCAGTAATGCAATGATCTAAGACAATTCCAAAAGACTCATGATGGAAAATGCTATCTACATCTAGAGAAAGAACTATGAAGTCTGAATGCAGATCGAAGCAGACTATTTTTCATTTTTTTGTTTTTTCTTTCTCATGGTTTTTCCCTTTGGTTCTAATTCTTCTCCAAACATGACTAATGTGAAAAGAAGAAAGTGTCATCGGCTCTCATGGGTTCATCTCGATACTGATGGCTCTCATTTCTACCGATTCAGCTCTCATCTGTCGCATGAACTTCCCACTGTCTTCCTCAACTAGGACTCCTCTTCCCAAAACTTCCCTATTTCTGTTGGATAGTATGAATGTCCTTCAAGTCCAGAAGGCTGAAGATCTCAGAATCATTTTTGGCTAGTTCCTGTCCTTAACAACGTATTTCACACCTGTCCTCTTTTCTTCACTTACAAAATGAATCACCCTCTGCCCCCCACTGCCCTTGAAAAGCCCACATTTGCCTTTCATCTGGAATAATGTAACAACTGTCTACTGGGCTCTGTACTCCCCAGTTTCTCTCCTCTCCAAACCATTTTCCAAACAGTGACCAACATAATCTTAGTATAGTATACGTCTGACTGTGTCATTTTTCAGGTTCTAATGGATCAAATGCAAACTCTTTAAGCCTGATATTTAAGGCTTTCCACAATCTGCTTCCCCTCTTTCTAGCCTTATTTCATACTACACCCCTTCTCCCCAGGAAGTTTTCGTCCTAGCCAAAACGGACTACCAGCTAGCCTCCTTCATTAACAGTATATTCCGGTCAAAATGCACTATTAACTCTGCCTCAAACAACACTCCATAATCTCTGACCTCCGTGCATTAACACAAGCTCTCCCCATGCCTAGCATAAACTTCCTTCTCATCTCCTCAGATCTGTGGCCTCCTTTCAAGATTCAATTCAGGTGTCATCTTCTCCACAAAGCATTGTTTGATCTCTCCAAGCTGTCAGTTCTGGTTTCAACTCCATAGAATAAGACGGCCCTTCCAGGATAAACTCTTCACTTCTAAACTCACTACCTTGCTGCTAAGTCAAGTCTGCCAAGGTACTCAATGCTGACTGGGCTGGATTGTTTGCCTTGGATTCCTCATCTGTAAAGTGGAGATAATAACAGGACTTACTGTACAGAGTTGTTATGAGGATCAGTGCTTTTGCACATCTTAAAAATTATATGAATGCTATCTCCTATTATGTAGAACTTTAGTTGGAAAAAATTGTGATGTGGACTCATGCACAACCATAAAATTATGGGGGAGAAGCACTAATTTTCAGAGAAAGTAAAATTTAATTACTTATGTTAATTATGTAACAATAACTATGGTGATTTACATTATCTGCTCAGAACAAGCTTTGCTATAAAACTCATTTTTAGTATTTTCAATATGTGTCCATACTTCTGTTGGATATGAAACACTTAATCATAATGCTATATATTCAAATAATACAACCATTTTAAAGCTAAAACAGGAATTCTTATTCTTTATTTCAAGATATATGTTTCAGATGTGCCTTATGAACTAGCCAACTCCACTTAAAATGTATTTGCTACTTTTATTTCTCACATATTTTTACACATACATAGCAACTGTCCTCCTAGAAATAGGTTTTAAAATATCAAATCAACTTTCCAATTTCCGTGTTTAAATGGTTCCCATATGTCTCCTGTTCTGTTTAGGCATAATTGTTCTTAGATCTCTCCTCCACTGCCCATCCCCAACAAGTCTAGATAAAACCACCATTACTGAAGACAAGTGTTCTTTTCTACGATGTAACTTTATTCGCTCTCTTTAAAAGACGTACTGTGTATTGGGAGATGAGTTCCTAGGAGTTGCAGCATCCAGGCTACAGGCAACTCCTTCTTCATTTATGTTGCTGGAGACTAAGCAAAATACCTCTTCCTAACTGTTATTTCCTGGCTCATGCTACAGGGAAGACTTTTAGGAAATGTATAAATTGTCATGTAGGCAATTCTCACGCTTAAAAAGTGCTTGTGTTTCAAAGGCTCATTTGTAAATATGTTGTTTGGAATTCAAGTCACATTTTTTTCCCTGTAGTTAGATTGCCAGACTGCCAACAAACTATCTTTAACCTTAAATGTACATGGATTATTATACTAGCAGTAAGATCTGAACTCCAACTATACCTACTTGCCACTTAGAAGAGCGTTCTAAGTGAACTCTATAATAAGAACACATTTGCTCTACCACCACCATCACCATTCCCCTCTTCCCCAGTCCCACCTCCATCAGAGACTGAGTTCAATATTCCCAAGGCTGCTAGGCAATGCATTTAGGAAGACCTGAGTTCAACTTCTACCTTTGACACTTAGTAACAGTGTGATCCAAGGGGTCATATAACTTTTCTCAACCACAATTTCCTCTTCTATAAAATGAGTTTGTAATAGCACCCATCTCCCAGGGTTGTTATGAGGACTGAATGAGATAATATATATAAAGTGTATGCAAACCTTAAAGCATTATATTGGCAGCTAATTGGCACAATGGATAGAGCACGGGACCTGGAGTCAGAAAGACCTGAGTTCAAAGTGAGATCTTGGGCAAGTTACTTAACACTGTTTGCCTCAGTTTCCTCATCTGTAGAATGAGGAGAAGGAAATGGCAAACCACTCCAGTATCTCTGTCAACAAAACCCAAAAAAAGGTCACTCAGAGTCGGACACGAATGAAACACAATAAAGCATTACATAAATACTTATTAACATCATCGTTATTACTATTAACCAGTAACTTCTTAACTTTCTGTTTCTAAGGAAAAGCAGCACCCCTGTAGACTTCTAGACTGACAACAGCATCACCTATCTATCATATTATCACTCCAGGTGTTGAGATCCTGATTTATCATTGAACTTGTCGCCGTGAGATTGTAAAGAGTAAGAAGACACCCATCAGTCAAGAACACAAGGGGTTCAATGCCACTTATCATCTGCCTCAAGTTACACAACGACAGAGTCAATCATAGGTGAAAGAGAGAAAGTTTCCGTCCCTGAGCCTCTCAGATGAGGCCATTTCCCCGGCTCAGCAGCAGTCTGCCTTCCCCTCCTCCCCTTTGATAACTATTCCTTTCGTGTTCTCTTTTTGATTCCTACTCCTCTTAGGTATGAGTTCCTTACTCTGTAATTCATTTCCTCTTAGAATAATTAGTTTGCAGGAGAAACTCCTAAAAGTAGAGTGCCAAGATTCAGCATCACCTGCCTCTGCAATGGAGGAGGGGAGCCAAGGACATCCACCTGGGAAGACAGGGAGGGGCTGCTTGTAAATACTACACCACGATAATATTTTGATTTGTTTGTCGTTGTCCGGTCGTTTCGGCCATGCTCAACTCTCTGTCACCCCATTTGGGGTTTTCTTAGCAAACTGGGGTGATTTGCCAATTCCTTCTCCAGTTCATTTTACAGATGAGGAGATGGAGGCTGGAATAAGGGTTAAGTCACTTTCCCGGGGTCACACAGCCAGTAAGAGTCTCAAGTCAGATGTTAAACACAGGAAGATGAGCTTTCCTGACTCTAGGGCTGGAAGTCTATCTGTTAGGCCCTAGCTGCCCCAATCCCAATTTGCACAAGGTATCAACTGGCAGTTGATGACTCATAGAACCATGAGAAAGGGACATATAATGTGTCCGCCATTAAGAATTAATTGTTCCTATTATCTATGGTGTGTGCTAGTGGATAGAATGCTGGGCCTGAAATCAGAAAGACTCATCTTCTTGAGTTTGACTGTGACATCGGATACTAGCTGTGTGACCCTGGGTAAGTCACTTAACCCTGTTTGCCTCAGTTCCCCATCTGTAAAATGAGCTGGAGAAGGAATGACAAACCAATCTAATATCTCTCCCAAGGAAACCCCAAAAGGGATCACGGAGAATAGGACGTGACTGGAAAAATGACTGAACGTCATCTGTGGATCCCCAGAAGACTGCTGACCTCTGGGTTAAAGCCTTGCCCCTCTCAGAGACGTCTGTAATTTAATGGTCAACAAAGTCTTAAGCTAAGGGAAAGAAAGTCTGTGTAATTATCCGTCATTGGAGGAGAACTGGAGACTATAACAGGATTTTCCCATTCTCTCTGAAATTACACCATGCCACCTTATCAACTAACATAAGGCTGATCCTGTTCACTACAATTAATAGATCTTGAACTGTATTCTGAAACACTCTATGTTTTAACAGATAATATAGGCATTACCTTCCCCTCTGAGAAATACTATAGAAGAGAATGATACATGGGGTTGACAACTAATTAAATTACCTCTGAATTTATATCCAGATCTAAGATTCTACGATTCAAAGGCTGATACTCTCTTGTGCATAGCTAGTTTTCATTACAGACACTCAGGGAGCCCTGTGAAAGAACTTGAAGTAAGGACCTGAGTTCAAATTCTGATTCTGACATGGAATAACTGTATGACTATGGATCTGAATTTCCTAATCCATAAAATATGAATAAAAATAGTGCGCTATGGTTCATTAACCTTATACTATAATATAAATGTAAGTTATTGTTGATAGAAATATTAATACTTTTTGTATTGCTGCTTATAAAATAACTCTTAATTAACAGTTCAGATGTCTTTCCTAGTTTAACAGATGGGAAGTATCACGCAACCTAGTAATAAGTATGTTTCCAGGGAAGGTAACATAGTTTAGTACAGTTTTTATTAGTCAAAAGGAAAACATCTCAAGTCCTACTGTATGTGCAAAGCCTGCTACTACGAACTGGAGGAAGTACAAAATTCTGTGATAAATAGGCATGTATTAAGTACTTATTTTTGTAAAGCTAGAGTCTGGGAAACATGAAGATTATAAAATGATAGAGCTCCTGCTCTCAACTTAAGTTCTGTTAGGTGAGATATGTGATATTTGTGTGTGAGCATCCCTGAACCTTGAGAAAACAAGGTGATCACTCTAGGGCTTTGGGTAAGGGCTTTCTTGACATAAGAATTTCTGCAAAAGGTGAAATCTCTATTAACTTGCCTACAGGGTCACAAAATCACACACTTGGAGCTAGAAGGTGCTTCAGAGGCACCTTTATAGATGAGGAAACTGAGGCAAACAGGAGTTCAATGACTTGCCCAGGCTCACACAGCTGGTAAGTATCTGAGGTGAGATTCAAATCCTTTCAAGTCCAGTGTTCTATTCAACGCACTAAGCTTTTTCTATCTTTTCCCCCATGTAAGTTTTTCCTTCCTTCCTCACCGAAAGTTTCTCCCCTCCTTACTGAAAAAAAAAATACAATGTGGAAGTAGAGATAGAACGGACCTTAGATGTAAATCTAGTCCAACTTTTTTGTAAAAGAGGAAAATGGGGTCTAAAGTGGTTAAGTGAGTTACCCAACCCAGATGTCCTGACTCCAAGGCACCAGGCTTCAAGATTCCTTCCTTGTCTCAAAAGGAGGTGCAAATCTTAGTGGACTCATACTGAAGTCTGTTCCTGGGGAAACTCTGGCATGCGGAGATGCAGATGCTTCTATTCAAAAGCTCTCTGAACAAGAGAAAGAGTTGCTGGAGAACTTAGCAGGACTGAATCCTGATGATAATGTTTTTAAATTGTGGGTATGGGTGTGAATCATTATTGTTTAAGTATAATATGCCCCTACCAAACTCTAGGGGGAGATAAGAAAAAAATGATCCATTCCTTCTCAAATTTTCCAATACATACATACACACAAATACACTCCATGTGTATACATGTGTATATATGTATGCTCACACACACATATCACATATCTCACCTAGCAGAACTTAAGTTGATGGCAGGAGCTCTATCATTTTATAATCTTCATGTTTCCCAGACTCTAGCCATACAATAATAAGTACTTAATACATGCCTGTTTATCACAGAATTTTGTACTTCCTCCAATTCATAGTAGCAGGCTTTGCACATACAGTAGGACTTAAGTATACTTGGAAATGAATTGAACTACAGTTATTTATGAGGCATTGCTTAGAAGCTGTTATAGTATACACTTTCCATTCATATATCTGTGTGCTTTTGTGAAATCTATTGTTTCCTAACAAAAATTAATTACATTATATTTGTTTGGTATGATAGGTACTCTGAAGAATAAATGGTCACAGTAATTATGTATACATAATTAATTAAGTTAAATTTTATAATTAAATACCCTGAACATACAGTAGGACTTAGTATTTGGATGCCACAGTTACATACATAATCCTTGAATTTTGTGCTCTAGTTATAAGCAGACATGGTCAGTAAGATAAGGCCTTTTGCAGTTGACTTCAGATTAGCATTGAAATCATTCCCCTTAATCTTCTGAAAGAGGCAGGATTTCTGTGAAGAATTCAATGGTTCTCTGAGTGTTGTGTAATAAAAAGATTTGATTAGTGGTTTTTTTCCCAAAATATAGCCAGAACATTCTATAGGATAGTCACTAGATAACATCACATTTCTATGGAGGTTTAAGGTTTGTGACATGCTGTTTCTTACTCTTAAAAAAAATCTTATTTGATCCTCACTACAACCCTGTGAGGTAGGTGTTATTACTATCCCCATTTTAGAGTTGGGGAAACTGAGGCTGGGAGAGGTCAAGTGACTTGCCCAGGGTCACAGAGCAAATGATGGCCTAAAAGGGATTTGAACCCCATTGACTAGACTCTAGCACTCTCTCTACTACAGTGTGCTATGTCTTAGATGATGGGTTCTCCACTCGGTTCCCAAAGTCTATCTCAACTCAAAGTACCATTCCCACGAACTCCCCTACAAGACAACCTAAATTAGAACTTAACTTGTTTACGATCCAGTGGAGAAATCCTGGGCGAAAGAGACAGAAAGAAGGCAGTAGAAGTCAATGCTCCTGAAGCGCTTCTGGTTTCACAAGGGAAGCTTGTAAGGCAGCATACTACATTCTAAACGCCCATCTATCCTAAGTTTAATATAAGGTTTGAATGTTCTGGCTAGTTAAAACAGACGTTGTTTGGCGCATAGAGGGCCAGGCCTAGAATGAAGAAGACTCATCTTCCTGAGTTCAAATCTGGCTTCAGACACTTACTAGCTGTGTGACCCTGGGCAAATCACTTAACCCTGTTTGCCTCAGTTTCCTCACCTGCAAAATGAGCTGGAGAAGGAAATGGCTAACTACTCCCCTATCTTTGCCAAGAAAGCCCCAAATAGGTCACGAATACTCGGACAAGTGGCTGCACAACAACAGAAAGCTCTCTTAGTAGTATCAGGCCATAATAACTACAGAATGTCACACATCGGTGCAAAGAAATAACATATTAACTTATAGCCATTCCTCTCATGCAGTCTCCTTGATAGGTGTTTATGTTTGTTTCATGAAAAGAAAAAAATGCTAAAGAATAAGCCCATTTCGGCACCAGTGCCACCCACCCTTCCTTGGAGCACACATTCAAAAACACGCATAAATAGGAAAGGAAAAAGCATAGGGGATACAGTTCTAGAAGGTAACCCAAACCTGAGGCCTGGTGCAACAAGGAGTCATATGAAAAATAAATTTGTCCAGAATGAATGAATAAAGTGATCCATGTTTTCATTTATCCCCATCCTGCAAAAGTCTTAGTGCAGTCTTAATCCTTAGAAACTTAAAACTGCAGTAAGAGTTTTTGGGATATGACATAGTTTCATTAATAACTTTTACCAGAGGAGAAGAGTTGCTGTTGCTGTTTTTTTTTTAAACAAACTAACAGCTATTGTAGCAATCCCAAATATTTGCATTTAATTAGCAATGAGTCAAGAGAACTCATACCACTCGCTCATGTTGTTGGACAGAAAGCTATTCTGATACAGCATGCAGCATGGAATATACATATTTTATTGTGGTAACTATCCCTATGAGTGCTCTCACTTGTAGCTGAAATCTCCTATATGCATATTCTATTCCATTAGAATTGAGAACAGAGAATGTCATACTTTTCTAATTGCAACCTCAACATTTAGCACAGCGCTCTGCACATAGTATTTATTTTTTTTCATTCACTTAAATATAAACTAGGGTGACATTTTAAATGTTTCAAGCAAATATATGAATTATATTAATCTGGTAGGTCAATGCTTTTAAGGTCAGTATGTGGAATTTCAACCTTTGAAACTTAAAAAAAAATCTATAATTCACCCATTTTGAGAAGACTCATCGAAATAAAATTTCCTGCTTACCCCAGGGAGAAAAATGAAATGGAAGAGAGTTCAATAGCATCCCTTGAATTGTGTCAACATTATTTATGTGATTTGTGAACAAAAAAGAAAGAAAATAGCATGGTGTGAATTCCAGCTTTGTTGGAAAACATAGCTGGAAGGAGACCGGATAAAGGAAGAAAGAAAAGGACTGGCTGTGATGTTATCCCAAAGTGCAAAAACACTAGAAATCCCTGTACAAAATCAGCAAGGAAAGAAAAGTTTGTAAGAGAAAATAAGGGGCTATTTCATTCTCTGAGAATTAATGAACATAAGGATACTATACTCATTCTTCTTTTCCTTTGGTAGGTGAGAACATGAATGTATAGTATTTGGAAACTAAAGGCAGAGAAGTTCAGTTAATTAAGTCAATTTTTGGTATGGTAACATTTTTAATGTGTTATATAAACACCATACAACGACAGTATACTTGAAAACAGCCAAGTTACTGGCCAATACAGAAACTGGTTGGCTTTTCAGATATCTTATTTGTTTGGATATTAATACATGGCTACATTTCTAGGGATTTCATCAGAACGATATAAAAAATTCTATCGACACCGTTGAACACGACAGTGGTTTTATCCTCTAATAGTATTTCTTCTTCAAATCACAGATGGAAGCTGTGTTCCCTCGTTTCTTTTTGGCTCTGTATTCATACACTCCATTTAAAATCTCTAACAAAACAATCAATAAACTCCCAAGAGCCCTTTAATAAAAATGCCTCACATATAACTGATTCGGGGTCATGATGATGTCACCTTATATAAGTCACTCCCCTTCTGGACTTCAGTTTCCTAACCTGTACTATAAAATGGGGTAATTCCCAAGGTCCATTCCAACGCCAACACTGTAATTCTACAAATATGTGCTACGATACTATTGTAGTGCTGTTACCATATGACTAGTTTTTCATATTTACATGGCTTTAAGAAGTTTCTTTAGATATGACCCTGAAAACTAGGTTAAATATCAGTGGCAGAGTTATGCCACATTCCAGAAGTATGCCACATTCATGTGACCCAAGCCACATTTTACATTCAGAGTCATGGTGCTGGCCCCAGGTAAGTCAGTTTAAAAAGACGTGTCCATCTCCCCTCAGCCTTTCAGCTCCCTCTCTCTTCTTCCTTGAACGCTCCACTCCTATCCAAGTCAGCATGCCATTATGCTCCTGAACTCATCTCCTTCCCCTATCCCTGATCTTGATTTCCCCTGAACCCATCCAGATCTTTGCTCCTTGTAATGATATTTTAAGGGTAGCTAGTTGGTACAATGGATAGAGCACTGGGCCTGGAGTCGGGAAGACTCATCTTCATGAGTTCAAATACAGCATCAGACATTTACTGACCTTGGACAAGTCACTTAACCCTGTTTGCCTCAGTTTCCTCATCTGTAAAATGAGCTGGAGAAGGAAATGCCAAATCACTATAGTATCTTCATCTCCAGCTCTCCCTCTTCAAAATGTACCTAGACTTTTTCCCATTCTGGATGGTTCCTATACTTAAACACTGATAATGCCCTAAAATTAACAGCTTTATATATTATCCATTTGCATTATCCATATATTATCCATTTATAATTATCCATTATCCATTTATAATATTATATATTATCCAATTATAATATTCCCTCTTAATCTAGGATAGTAATTTTTCCAAGGCACCTTAAAAAATGAAATGAATATCTAATGGGAAAATTTCAGGAACTGGGGAAGATTTAGGAGTATGAGGGTCATTTTCTTGCATCCATATACTTCCATTAGAACAGTGCGAAGAAAGGATCAGAAAGTGTTAATCAACTATCTCTTCCAAAATGTTTCTCTAAAAGTTTTTTCAATGACTTAGACATAGGCAAATAGTTATTATGAGATATGTTACTCTACCACATTTCAAATGTGAACATAACATGTTCACTTATGCATCCCAGTACTGACTTCCCATTCATCACTCTTTGTCCTTCATTCTTTGGCTGTGAACTGAGCGATTACCACGGCACACCATCCACTCCCAGTCCCTTTGTAGCTATACTTATCTCGTGCCTAGCATGCACAAAACACTGAACTGGGTTCCATGATGCACAGACAGAGAAGACAGGGTTATTGTGCTCAAGGGGCTCCCAGTCTCCCTAGGGAGACAAAATATGCTACATACACAAAGCTAACAGAAGACAGTAGAACCACCAAATGAGTGTTCTAGATAAGAATTGTAAAGGGTGGGGAAATCACCCTGAGTTAATGTGACTGAAGAGAAGGTACATGGAAGAGAGGTAGTTTGGGCTGGATTTTGAAGGATAGGCAGGATGTCAATTGGTGGAGAGCAGTAGGATGGTAATAAAGCAAGGGTCCCTGTATGAATGAATTCTTTAGAAGTAAGCTTTCAGATAATCCAATCCAATTCAACAAGGATTTATTAAGGACCTACTTCGTCAAGAGGGTGCCAAGCAATGTAAACACAGAGAGGAAAAAGTCCCTGCCCTCAAGAAGTTTACATTCTATTGGGGGGTGGGAGAACTACATGTAAATAAATATATATATATGTATATATAACACACGCATATATACATACACACAGCCATATATATATGCATGTATGTTATAATATGAAACATAAGTTATACTCAGAGAATATTAGAAAATTCACTTGAGAAGCAGGAGATAAGTTTAAGGAAGATGCAAAATTAGCTTCATTCTTCCCAAAAATGCCATGAAGAAGAGCACCAAGGGCTTAAAATACTGTGACGAATGACTGCACGGTGTTTAGTTGTTAGATTTGCTTTAAGTTAATGGGCTATATATTTTTTTAAGACTGTGATCACATGTGCATACCACAGTCACTTCTTTACAAAAGTAGGCCAAAACGGAAGGGGCGGGGGCATAGTCAGAGGCAGACAAAAAGACTTAGATGGTCTCAGATTTCTGACTGATGTCACAGTGAGATAAATGTTGCTTGAGTCCTACAGACAGATTAAGTCCATTTCTCTTTATGTTTCCAGAATCATGGAGATATATGATTTGGTGACCACCCTCTGGAGAAGATTTCACATACATAAATAATATCATCCTACATATACATGTTCTGCACATTTTGAGCTGTTTTATGGAATGCAGTTTCTATAGGGTTGAAATCGTGGTTGAAGAAATAATTTACATTTAAATTTGTCCTAACTACACACAAGGTATTAGGGTTTGGGGACACAAACAAACAATTCAGAAACTATATATCAAGTGCAGGTATCTCAATTAATATTAGACACCTGACATTTTAAAAACTTCCAAAGATTTCGCTAAGCTCCTTGAATATCATATAACCATTCATCCATGTAGTGGACATCTATCTATTGGCCACCTAGTACTTACCAGGTACTGTCCTAAGCACTGTGATGAGAACACAAAAAATGAGCAGGATATTGAAGATTCTAGTCTCAAGGAGTTTGTAGCCTAGAAAAAGAAATAGGACATGCACAAAAAATTGTATTACAAGGCAGAGTGTGATAGGTTCAACATCTCTAGAAGACTTCCTAACGTTAGTCTCTCATGCTGCAACTTTAAGCCCTTACTTCTGGCATGGTCCTCAGTGGAGATGAAGAATGCTTAAGATCATAGCTTTAGAATGGAAAGGGTCCTTAGAGACCATCTAGTCCAGGCCCCACCTTTTATAGATGAAGTAAACAAGACCCAGGAAGGTTAACTGGCTTGCCCAGCCCAATGCCATACAAATAGTAAGCAACTGTCAGGATTCAGCTTCTACTGGACCACACTCCATTCTCTGAATAAGAAAAATTCTATATGCTGCTACCTAAATTAATGAATCTCCTTTATAGCAAGTCAGCATCATTTTAAAGGGGCCATTAAATTTTATAAATAATATTTAGTGGATTTGTGATCTCACTGATATGGATAACCTTGGTTTCTCCAGATTCCCTCCAGTATTACAAATCCCAATCCATTCATGCCTTCACATTCCATATTACTCTCATCTATTCTATCTTTTAAGTCATTCATAGGGAACTTGCCCAAGGTACTGGTGGCCTTCTTTTAGGTCTTTTATCATTAGGTGATTGAAAAAAAAACTATAATTCTACAAGATGTTGTCTGCAAGAAACATATTTGAAGCAGAGGTATACACAGAGAATAAAGTTAAAGGGCTGGAGGAGAACATATAATGCTTCAGCTGAAGTAAAAAAAAAAGGCAGCAATCCTGATCGGACACAAAGCAAAAGAAAAACTAGATCTAATCAAAAGGGATAAAGAAGGAAACTACACCCTGCTAAAAAGTACCATAGACAATGAAGTAAGATCATTACTAAACATATATGCACCAAGTGGTATAGCATCCAAATTCTTAGAGAAGTTGAGTTACAGGAAGAAAGAGAGAGCAAAACTACACTAGTGGGGGACTTTAACCTCCCCCTCTCAAAACTAGTTAAATTTAACCACAGAATCAACAAGAAAGAAGTTAAGGAAGTGAATAGAATTTTAGAAAAGTTAGATATGGTAGACCTCTGGAGAAAACTGAATGGGGATAGAAAGAAATATACCTTTTTCTCAGTGGTACATGATACCTACACAAAAACTGACCATGTACAAAGGCATAAAAATGTCAAAATCCAATGCTGAAAGGTAGAAATGTTTCAGATCGTGATTCAATAAAAATTACATGTAATAAAAGGCCATGGAAAGATTAAAATTAATTGGAAACCAAATAATCTAATTCTAAAGAATGAGTGAGTTAAACAACAAATCATAGAAATAATCAATAACTTCATCCAAGAGAATGACAATAATGAGATAACATACCAAAACTTACAGGATGCAGCTAAAGTAGTTCTTAGGGAAAATTTTATGGCTCTAAATGTTTAGATGAATAAAATAGAGAAAAAGCAGATCAATGAATTGGGCATGTAACTAAAAAAGCCAGAAAAAGAACAAATTAAAAATCCCCAATTTAATACCAAATTAGAAATTCTGAAAATCAAAGGTGACATTAATAAAACTGAAATTAAGAAAACTATTGAGCTAACAAATAAAACTAAGAGCTGGTTTAATGACAAGCACAACAAAATAAATAAACCTTTGGTTAATTTGATTTAAAAAATTTAAAAAAGGAGAAAACCAAATTACAAGCATCAAAAATGAAAAGGGCAATTCATCACCAATGAAAAGGAAATTAAAACAATAATTAGGAATTATCTTGCCCAATTGTATGCCCATAAATTCGACAACCTTAGTGAAATGAATGAGTATTTACAAAAATATAAAGTGCTCTGATTAACAGAAGAGAAAACAAAATACTTAAATAACCCCATTTCAAAAAAACAAATTGAACAAGCCATCAATGAATGATTCATGACACCTCAGTAGCATAGTAGCTGAAAGGAATATGCATATATGTATATATATATATATATATATATATATATATATATGTGAGTATGTATATATATACACATATGTGTGTGTCAACGTAGGTATATGTGTAGGTGTGTATATATATATATACACATATACATATATATGTATATGTGTATATATATGTATATATACACAGAGGGTACAGGGTGAGTTGAATATGAAGGGATGATATCTAAAAAAATAAAATCAAATTAAGGGATAAGGGATAGGAGAGGAATATATTGAGAGAGGGACATAGGGAGAGATAGAATGGGGTAAATTATCTCACATAAAAGTGGCAAGAAAAAGCAGTTCTGTAGGAAGGGAAGAGGGAGCAGGTGAGGAGGAATGAGGAAATCTTGCTCACATCGGATTTGACCTCAGGAGGGAATACTATACATACTCAATTGGGTATCGTACCCCACAGGAAAGAAGGAAGAAGATAAAAAAGGGGGGATGATAGAAGGGAGGGCAGACAGGGGGAGGAGGTAATCAAAAACAAACACTTTCGGAAAGGGACAGGGTCAAAGGAGAAAATTCAATAAAGGGGGATAGGTCAGGAAGGAGCAAAACATAGTTACAACATGAGTATTGTAGAAGGGATTTACATAATGATACACATGTGGCCTATGTTGAAT
>CM053625.1:211319619-211338578 GCA_028646595.1 Phalanger gymnotis
AAATGGGGAGAAAATTTGTAATTCAAACGCCTGTGAAAATCAATGCTGAAAACCAAACATGTCAAAAATATTAAAAAAAAAAGCATACAAAAGTCGAACTGGGTAACTTCTTTCGTCTCAATCTCCTATTGCCTTGGCGGTGTATTCTTATAATCCAACATGACTGAAATGCGCTCTCTCCTTATGTCTGCCTCCTCCTTTGTGGCATTGCTTAATCAACCTCTTCTGCCTGCAGCCTTTCTGGATCTTCACAACTGCTAAGGCCTTTTCTTCTCAACTAAGGATGTAGCAACTTTGGAGATACACACACACACACACACACACACACACACACACACACACATACATATACACACATATACATACATATACACGTACACATACATATAGTCACTTTCAGAGGTGGGATTCAGCCGGTTCGCACTGGTTCAGCTGAACCAGTTGAGTTTGGCAAACCAGTTGTTAATTCCCATGGTGAGAAACTTGTTTGATCTTTTCCCCTTTCCATCGTCCCTTCTCCTCCCTGCCTTTCCCTCCCATCCTCTCCTCAGGCTAGCTCCTGGCTTCCAGTTGGTCCAGTTGCAGTCATGGCATCTCATTATTCCAGGTGCACAGGCTCTCATTTGCTGAGCCCAGGTCTCTGCAGGGTGGCGCTTTGGGAAAGGCTATTCACCAACTGCATGTCCTGGGGCAGTAGTGCTTTGAGTATTTCAGACTCCTTGGATGCTCGAGTGGGAAGAGCATTGTTTCCTCTGGCCAACTGATGGGGGCTTTTTTGTCTTGGCGCCTATGGGTCAAGGTTCAGAGGAGGCACAAGCATCATTGTTTTCCACCCACCCCATTCTTACTTCTGGTCCCTTTGCCAAGCCACAGGGTGGAGTGGCCGAAAGGCCACTCTGCTTTGCTTTCTTTCCTCCTCCTCCTTCTCTTCCTCCTCCTCCTCTTCTTCCTCTTCCTCCACCTCCTCCTCTCCCTCCTTCTCCACACCTGCCCCCCAGCAGGCTTTCCAAAAGGTGCCAAACAACTCTGAGCTCAATAGATGGCTTAAAAATTGGTGAATCAGTGAAACATGTGGAATTTTTAAGGCTAATGGTAAAAAGTTACCAGGCCTAACTTTTGGTTTGGTTTATATTTAGTGAGGGAAGAGATGGAAGCACACTTAGTACCCCGTCCCACCTAAATAGGCAAGTAGCCTACTTTCTCCCCTTCTTTACTTCTCGCTTGATAGTGTCAGAGTCTATTGTCTCCCAAAAGGTGGAGGGTACAAAACAGGGAAAGGGAGGGAGGGAAAGGACTGTTTCAACAACTCGTAGGATAATTGATGGTAGGTGTTCTGCTGAAATAAAAGTGTCCTAGATGTTCTTAAGACCAGCTGTAACACTAGCTCTCAGTTTCTTCCTTAAGAATCTTGGGCAGGGCTATTTACAGGAGTTAAGTCAACAACTAGATATTAAGATATTTGTTATGTGTCCAGGATTGTTGGGGATACAGAAATAGAAAATAATCCCTTACTTCGAGAAGTTAGGAATCTAGTTAGTAGAGACAAGACAACGATACCAACAATGAGATGAATAAAAGATAGTCTATAATCCAGTGCTAAGTAGTTAGGTAGGGAACAACGTCACATTTTTAAACAGGGCTAGGGCACGACTTTGAAGGAGTCATTTAACTTATCCCAGACTTCAGTTTCTTGTCTAAATAAATATGGGAGTTGGAGCTGATGATCTAAGAGGCTCCTCCCAGCTCTGAATCTCTGATCCCATGATGGTAATGACATCTTAGTTTAGGAAGGTTGGCTCATTTAGTGGTTTGCAGGATGAAATGGAGGGAAAGAGGTGGGAGAAAAAAAAAAACTGGCCTGGGAGACTAGTGAGGAGAGAGCTTTACTTCTATTTGTGATGGAGAATGGCTCAAGCATCTACTTCAGGTGGGACTTCTATGTTTTTTGGTTATATTCTCAAGGCATCCAGATTAGCTAGTCACTAATTCTAAAATTCTGTGAAGTAAGTGTCAGAGCTCAGGTGATGTCAAATATAGGATGGGCAAAAATAAAAGCCTGAGATCTGCTCCTTACTCACACCATTAGTGACTTATGCATGATTTGGACTGAGGTTGTCCAGTACTTAATAAATGCTTACTAAGTGACTGACTCCAAAAATAACTAACCCTTCCCTCTCCCAAAAAAAAAAAAAAAAACCCGGTCATTAGGGCAGAGAATCATTGTTAATTTATTTGAATCCCACCACTGGTCTCTTCATGTTATTATGTACTTGCTCTCTCCCATTGGAATGTAAGCACATTTCAAGTAAGGATTGTTTCATTCTTTGTACTTGCATCCAAAGCCTAACACATAATAGATACTTGATAGATTGTTTAAAGGATTGATCGCAGCTTCTATCAACCATGCAATTTTAAAAAGGTTGTTCTTTTAAAAACTAGGTTTAATTGATACTTTTTCTATCCCCCCGCCCCCCCCCCCCCACAAAATCACACCCCACTCCTTGTAGCAAAGTAAAATAGTTAAGCAAAATCCCCAGCGTAGGCAGTGCCTTCAGCATTCCGCCCCAGTCCTGTCCTTGTGCTGAGAGGTAGCTCGCGTTCCACGTTCCAAAGCTTCACTTGTGCAGAGCTCACCTTGCTTTAAGCACTCTATGCATTTAGAATGCTGTAATGGTGAATACATTGTTGCTTTGGATCTGCTTATTTAACTCTGCATCGGTTCATACAAATCTTGCCTTGCTTCTCTCAATACCTTATATCCATTTACATTCAAGAGGAAGCTAGGAGGCGCGGTAGAGAGCGAGTTCTGGAGTGAGGAAGCCCTACATTCAAATCCGGCCTCAGACGCTTACTCGTTGTGTGACCCTGGGCGAGTCACTTAACCCTGGCTGCCTCAGTTTCCTCATCTATAAAACGAGCAGAAGGAAATGACAAACCACTCCAGTTTCTTTGCCAAGAAAACCCCAAAGGGGGTCATGAAGAGTCAGATAATAACGAAAGTGCATATTGTTGCTATTGGTCAGTCAGTCACTTCTGAGTCTTCACGACCCCATGCACCTAGCACAGCAGGCCCTTCTATCACCCACTATCTCCTGAAGTCACGTTCATTGTTTCCATGACACCAGCTAGCCATCTCGTTTTCTGCCGTCCCTTCTCCTCTTGCCTTCCATCTTTCCCATTATCTTTTCCAATAAATCCTGTCTTCTCATTATGGGGCCAAAGTATTTAAGCTAAAGTTTCTGTCCTTCCAATGAATAGTCTGAATTAATTTCTCTACGTATTGACTTATTTGATCTCCTTGAAGTTCAAGGAACTCTCAAAAGTCACAGCATAGCGTCACAGTTCAAAAGCATCAATTCTGCGGCGCGCAGCTTTCCTAATAGTCCAACTCTTATAAACATGTATCACTCGTGGAAAAATTATAGCTTTTACTGCACGAACCTTTGTCGGCAAGGTGACGTCTCTGCTTTCTGGTATCTTGTCCAGATTTACCAGAGCTTTCCTTCCAAGGAGCAAAGAGTCTTTTAATTTCATGGCTGCAGGTGCTGTCTTCAGTGATCTTTGAGTCCAAAAATATAAAATCTGACACTGCTTCCATTTCTTCTCCCTCTATTTGCCAGGAAGTGATTGGACCTGTTGATAAGATCCTAGTTGTTTGTTTGTTTGTTTGTTTTTTGGTTTGTTTTTTATGTTAAGCTTCAAGCCAGTTTTTATACTTTCCTCTTTCATCCTCATTAAGATGTATCTTCATAAGATTCTGTTAAATCATTCCTCATTTGATGGGCACCCAATTTGTTTCCATTTCTTTGCTACCACAAAAGAGTGATGCTACGGATATTTTGTAAATATTGAATACTTGCTTCTGCCTTCGATGTTCTTTGAGCGTATGGTCATTAATGGGATCATTAGATCAAAGGGCAAGAACAGTCGGTCACTTATTTGCATAATTTCATTTTTATATGCTGAAATTTTGGAATACTTCACAGGTCCATCCAAAGTATATTAGTGTGCCTCTCTTTCCACAGACCTAGCAACATTAGTCTTTTTTCTAGCTTTGCCAATTTTCAAGGTGTAAGGTTAACCATTGAGGTATTTTGATATGCCTTTCTCTAATAGTGATTTGGAGAATGTTTTCACATGATCATAGTTTGCAATTCTTTTGGAAAGTATTTGTCCATATTTTTGTCTACTTAGATAAATGTGAATAATGTCATCTTTTTTCAGAAAATGGATTGAATCATTTTTCTTACAAATATGACTTTACACTTGATAACTTCTGAGTTTAACATAGTTTCTATGTAAAATGATATTTTGAAATACAGCCCAAGTGTGTGTGTAGATTATATACACACACACATATATATACACACGTATATAAGTGTATATATAAATGCCTACATGTATATATATACATATAATTTTATTGTTTAAATGTTCAAAGTGATAGCCAACAAAAATAACACATGAATTAGTTAGATTAGCATATTTTACATTAAAAAAAAAAGCCAATGTTCAAACTGAACCAAACAGAGTAATAACAGTGATTTCTTTGCAAATGAGTAGAAAGCACATTAAAATGAGATGCTTGTCAGTAAACCTGTATTTATAGATAGTCACACAAACACATTAAACCTCACCAGTTTGTCAAGGTACAATCATTTACTAAACCTAAAAACCCATTAGAGAAAATGATGAGTTCTGAATTATGGATACTGTCTTGATTTTATTAGTACTTTCTAAATCTATGCATTAAAAAGATTCTGCTCCTTCCCGGTAAAGGGCACATTAATAGACTCCATGAGGCTTTCTAATGCACCATGCAGAACAAATTTTTATTTTATAAAGTAAGTCTTCTTTCAGTTTAGCATATCCTGACAACTGAAGGCTACTAAAGGGATGTGGCAAAAATTTATTATTTACCAATAAAAACTTTCAAATATGAAATAGTCACTCTAATCTTGTAAGATGGCACACATGGAGTTAGCCCCCAAATTCCTAGTAAAAGTTAGAGTGTACACAGACCCAGCTATTTTCTGTATTTCCTAGGGATTCTCTACTTAAGCTATTGACCCTCCTGACAGCCAAGGCTGTTTAATTGTTGAGTCAGCCTTCCTTGGGGACTAATGCTTATTTCTTTTAAATCAGGTTGTATATACTTGGATGAAGGGGCTTGGGCAAAGTCGGCCTGAAGAATGAACTGCAATGAACTTTGCAGGTTCTACCCCTCTGTGGATGCTCAGAAGCAACCTGAAGTAGAAGCCTACTATGACAGAAATTCAATTAGAGAATTTTTTTTTCGAGGTGCAGTGGAGGATGGAAGGGGAAAATATCACCATCATCATCTTCAACAACGACAACTGTACCTTCTAGAACCTTCATTTAAGGAGAGTGCCCGGACCAACCATCCATTCATTTCTCCCCAGGCAACGCTCTTCCAATTTTTTTTTTTTGCTATGTCCTAGCATCCTCTTCATCCTGGAAGAGCGCTTCAGCCCTAGAACTCACACTTTGAAAATGCTCCCTTCCCACGATTAGAGCCCCTGATGGGACAGCTTCTCTCGGGATCTCCAATTGAGACTGGCACCCAAGCCAGCTATCTCTTCATTTGCCACTCGGTGTACTTCTCACAACTTATCTAACATATTCCTGTGCAAGGTTAACTCCCTCCTCTCCAAGAAGCCAGCTACAGTTTCAGTTTATGGGCAAATGTCCTAGTCAAAATGCACACGTCTTAAGTCTGTTTCCTCTCATTGATTCTGAGGTCACTAAGATGGCTTCATCTGTGGCTTCACTGGCATCCAAAAAGAGTTAAAACTAAGAGGAAGGCCTCCAGCAAGTTAGGTAAATCTTCTTTAGAGATTTTATCGAATCACACACACACACACGCATACACATACATACACGAAGAATTTAACAAGATAATATGCACATATATGCTTAAAACATATGTATGTAGGCCATATGTCCGTATATATGTACTTATATACATACAGATACACACGTATATATTATACACACACAATCATTTCTTACGCATTATTCCCCTTCCCAAATGCTATGATTCAGCCAAACCAACCATGTATCTGTTTATCTCACACAATACTTCATCTACTCCCTCCAAGCCTTCACACTAACTGCTTCTTTATCATTACCTCCTTCTCTTCCTTTAAGGCAGGGCTGTCCAAAATGAGGTGTGTGCTGCAGTGGGATTTATGCGGCCCCACTACAAGCATAGAAATTTACATAAATGCTTTAGTAAAGGAAGCAGATCTACCAGAGCTCTCACTAAGGCAAATCAAAATATATTGTCTATTGTTTCAATAAAAACCTAAGGCTGGACAGGCCTGCTTTAAGATGCCAGTAAAATCCCTGTATTATTAGTGTCTTCCCTCCTTTCCTTGTATTTAACTACCTTGTATTTATTTTGTTTTTAATTCTGAATATATGTAGAACATAAGCTCCTTGAGAGAAAGGGTTATTTCATTCTTTGTATCTCCAGCACTCAACGTGACATGTGGTAGACACTTAATCTTTGTAGCTTAGGGACGATTGATAGGTAGAAGATTTGGAGATGGAAGGTTACCAGGGTATCTTGGGATCACAGAAAGTACTTGAAACTGGTGTCAGTCAACCAACAAGCATTTAGTAAACGCTTACTCTGTACCAGGCACTCCACTAAGCCCAGGGATACAAGGAGTCTATGGAAACCTAGGAAGGCCAAAGATGAAAAGTATACAGGGGGAAGGGAAGGGAAACAGGATAGTGAGGGGTATGAGTTCAAATTATAAAAGTATCATTGAAGGTATTTAAAGTGGAGAAATTATAACATAATTAGGATATGATAGCTCTATACAAGTCTATTAAAGGCTGCTATGTGGGAGAAGGACTAGAACAATTTTTATTACACCAGAAGATAATACTAGGAACAATTGAGGGTGGGGTGGTGAGAGAACAAATTATAAAGAAAACATTTAGGATTGGTTTTAAAATAGATATCTAAAAATAGATGAGCTGCCTTAGCAAGTAGTAGGTTCCCTCTTATTTGAAAGTTTTCTAATAAGAATGGATGGCCACTTGTCAGGTACAATATTGATGTTGCCTCATCTATAAAATGAAGTGGTTGGAATAAATGGCCTCAGAGGCCCCTTCTAGCTCTAGATTTATGACAGTTTTCTTGTTTCAGTCAAGGTTGGGCTAGACAACCTCTAAAATCTATTATGACTTTGAGATTTTGTGATTCTGCGTGCAAATCCTTTTTTGACACTAGTTAACTTAGGCAAATCATCTGACCCTTTGAATTTGTTTCCTTTTCCTAAGTGGGGATAACAATACTTATATCTCTTGCTTTCCAATGTAGTTATGAAAGCACTATATAAATGTGGGTTCTTTTCATCATTGTGAGCTGCATCATCAGAGAAAGTAACCACCTTACTGAGATCAAGCACCTGCCACAGTACTGAAGTTTGACAAAGGTGCATTGCTAGAAAGACTGTGATAAGCTTGAAAAGACAATGTAGGAACAAGGAAGCAGAGTAAGCCATTCTGTCCTTTCCCTCTGAACCTGTAGCACTCTCTGAAGAACAAAAGAAATGAACAACTAAACATATTTTACATCTACCAAATTTATATCTTGCTTGAAAGGACAATTAAAAATTTGGAAAGAATTTTCTAAACACAAACTGTTTAGATATGTCTATTCAAAGAATCTATTTAGTGATCCTCATGTTTTAACAGATGCTTAGTTGTCACTCACATGGAAACTGAATAGAGAAAAATGGTATTTCTGAGAATTTAAACATTGGTTTAAAAAAGATATCACATGACCTGATTGTTCCCTGCCACTGCTAAGTGCCTCCAACAACAGAGATAAATACTTCTGTGTATCCCACTGCTTGTTTTAATCTATCTCATGTACCTTTGAAAAGTCTCTAATGTGGAAATGAACACTGAGATGGAACATACTCAACTGGAAATTAATCAAATGAGCCTCTTTATAGTCAGTTTCATGGCTTATTGATGTGAAGACCAAACAGTTGTAAACTTATTCTTATAATAGCAATGCCCTCCACTAACACCCTTCTCTAATGAATGAATGCTTCATGGTGGTGAAAACAGAGGTAGTCATGGGTTCTCAAAAGCCATGTCTGTGTAAGACGAACTCTAGCAGGCCCTAGCAACGCCCTACGAAGCCAGTAAGGTTTTATATCAGTCTGCTCCCAGGACCAGCTTAGCTATTACTAAAAATGACAACAATAATAATGTATACATAGTACACATGCACATATATATATGTATGTTTATACATGCTTATGTATATATGCATTACAAATGTATTTTTCATATACATACCCACTTGTTCCCTCCAAATAGAATCTGAGTCCAATTGTGAGTAGGGATTGATTTATTCTTTGTACTCGTGTCCACGGGATCTAGCTGAGTGCCTATAGCATACAGGAGATCCTTAATAAGTATGTCTCGATTGATTGATATATCTTGATGTATATCGCTATCATCTCTCTCTCTCCCTCTCTCTCTCTCTCTCTCTCTCTCTCCCTCCTGATCTATCTCCCCAGTCCCAAATCCCATTAGTAAAGGACTCTTTTCATTGATGGAGATGAATGAATTGCCCTGCATGAGGAATGGAACAGAGCTGCTGTGGGAAGGAGAACCCTAGCCTTCTTCAATCTTTTTTGAGATTCTTCAAGCTTTGAGTTGCTTTGGACACTTCTGTCTTCCAGCTTCAAGAAAAAAGATGGAAGGGAGCAACCCCACTTTGGATTGCTAAAGAAAAAGATTCTAGGAAGTCATAAGCTGCTAGTCTCCATCATGTCCCTATCCCCAGATTGCTATCTTAGAACCTTAAGAGAACTTCCCCTTGGGTGAGATCTAGAACTCTCTCTTGGCTGAGCTAAGTTATCTTACTCCTAGTATTGTCTGGTACACAGTCATCTATGCATACTTTCTCTGATTTCTGTTTTGCTATGTTGTAGTTAAATGGGGTTCTTTGCTATTTGCTGTGCATGGTACGATGTGTGATATTTGATGGGAAGAGGGTCAAGCTTTGGCTACAGAGATGAGGGTCCCTCTTCCCTGCCCCCCGCGATGATGGCAGCAAGATCACAAATTAGATTGTACTTGCTCATATCCCCTAGACATTTAAGGGAGCAGATAGACAAAGTTATACTGCAGTACCCCCTCTCTCCGAGGAAAGCAGAATGGTAGCCTCTGACTCCAACTTCTTGCTTCCCCATGCTGCAGGAATTAGTCTCCTTTGGAGAAAGATGGGAGAGACGAGGCTAGAAACAGCTATTCTGTCTGCCTTCAAGACACACATAGACTGCCTTTGTTGCAAGTGGTGGTGGCTCCTTTACATGTGGGTTCTCTCTCGATAATCATGGGGGCCTATTTGGCTGTATATACATACATATATATACAAAGACATATATAGATATGCACATACGTACAGAGACATACATACACACACATACATCAACATCTAAATTTGCAAAGCATTTATGCCATCTTATATTTTTAAATTGCATAAAACATGGGAAGGAGAGCTTTATCATAATTTATTGCTAAACATTCAGGTTTTTTGCTTAAGACTTTTGATCGGTTTTGACTCAGTTTATTAGATTAGGAGGAGAAATTCATAATAATCCTGACTCAAATCTCAGGCTCTGGATTGGTAAAAACTTTATTCCTGACTCCTTTCTCAAAGCATATTCTCATTTGATTATAGCCAAAGGCTCATCTCCAGCAGGTTGGTTACTGAAGTAGGCCATCATCCCAACCTACTAAGGGACAGCAATTAGATACTAATTTGCATTAGGGAAAAGTGTTGAAGTCACAGATTCTTTAAAGTACAGTATTGCTTATTCGGGTGGGTAGGAGGGAGGAGAAATAAAGGCCATAACATAACAACTTTATTTGTGATCTATCCTAGACATTTCCTACATAGTTAAACAATGGGAATGGACTATCTTATGAGACTCAGGGGATACTAAAAATAGCTAGAAGGTGCATTCCTTTTGAAACAATCAAAACTAGAGTCTCCTATGGCATTTTAAGTGGTCTGCAACTTTCCATTACAAAGACCTGGGGGACAGAGTGCTCTTTTTTCTATGAAGATGTTTCTCAATTGCCAAAGGCATCTTTAAATTCACTAAAGCAAGTTCTTGGGTGTCCAGGGTAATGATTAGAGGAAGCTAACTGCATGCAACATTTGGAGAAATGCATTTTTTTTCTGCATTCCATTTGCATAAATTGAATATGGATAGATGACCTTTATAATCATTTATTATTTAAATGTTGAAGTCTTTCCTTTAAAACTTTTGTTTGGTCTTGAAAGACCCCATTTCTTAAATGAGTAGGAACATTTGATAAAATTCTAACTTAAATCTCAGGCTTTGGACTGGGAAAGGGTTTGTCTCCCTCTGACTTTCTTCCCTTCCTTAGTTTATCTACTAAAAGTCACTATAGTCATACCCTGTGGGATGTCTTCCGTTCAACAAAACTTTGCTATGTGTGTTCCTGAAGACATAAATATCTTTCATCTTTTGAGTGATGGAGGGCAAAAAATGATCCAAAATGGTGGGAATGTAGGGAAGTAGCAGTGAGATAAATTTTGAAAAATGATTGCTGATCAGACATGGGGGAGTCTCGGCTAATTCAAAGGGTTGGATACAGCTCTCCCCAGGTCTCCCCATCTGCAACTAAGGAGGGAGTAAAAGTAGATGATGCTTACAGATAAAATTATAACCCAGTACCCCTCTGTTTCCTTTGCACCAATCCATAAGAGGAAGGAGTAGTTATTTAGTCAATTGGCATAGCAACAAGAAAGCCCCATTTCCTCAGCTCTCTGGGTCTGTCCCAATCACAATGGGCTTGGGTAGGGGTACTCCTCATTATTCTGCCTGACACATCAGAAACCCCAGATCTCTGGGACAGGAAAAAGAGGTTTTACAATTGTAAAAAGTCCATATTATAGTAGACTAAACTTAGCCCATGTTTCCTCCCAAATCTATCTTAAAATAAAAACATTAATGTGGCCAATAATCAATGTCATTTTTAGTATGTGTATACATTTTAAAGATAGACATAAAAATAAAAATCTATGCATCTATTGATAAACAATGATACCTTTATCTAGCTATGGATCTATATACGACATGCACACACATACAGTCTCAATTAATTTGCCAATTAATGACAATAGGTATGGTATACTTATAATTCCTTCCTCAATATTAGATGAAGCTACCCTGACTCAACTAATTAAATGGCCTTCCCTCCAAACGCCCCTATCATATCTAGAAATGTTTGAAGTTCCTTTGACTCATGACAGACATAGCTGGTATGAGAACACTCTAATTTGTTAACAGTCAACAAAACACTAATTAGATTTATTACTGACTGCCGTCTCCTTAATCCCTTACCAAAGAGTCACTGGATTTCAGCGACATTAGAAATCATCTTGCCCAACGCCTTCATTCTGCAGATAAATAACTGAGGTACAGTATGGGGGAACTGACTTGCCCAAGGTCACAAAGCTATGAAATGGCGGGGGCAGAACTGGAAGCCAGGTCTTCTGACTCTAAGTTTCATCCTCTTTCCGTCACCTCACACTGCCCACCATCCTCATTCTTGTCATATTGTTCTCACTGCCTGGAATGCACTCGCTCTCCCTTCCTCTGCCCCTGACCAAGTCCTGCCCATATTTCAGTGACTTCTTCCATGAAGTCTTCATTCATGACCTCAAGCCTCACTGACCTCTCTCCATATGTGAACTCTTGTAGTACTTAAAGTCCACCCAGCTTTAAATTTTAATATACATAATCTTCTACTGCTTGCTGTTTCTTTTGCTTAAGCCCTGTCTCCCCACCCTCCCCAGCCACATATATCAGTTCCGCTAAGGACAGAGAATGGGTCATGCAACTCTTTTGTACGTTCCAGGCGTAGGAGTTTAATGTTGACTGATGTCAAGGAATTCTGTTCCTCACACTCTTTTTATAAGATTGTTGAGGTTTCTGTGCAGGGGTATATTTCGCCACATATGGAAACCTCTTGTGATACCTGGAAATAAAAATGTCTAACATAATGGAATTATTTCCAAACCTCTCCCAATGGTCCACGGGAACAGAGCCCTATGGTCTTCAGGCTAAAAAAGGGTTCTGCCTTTTCATTCCATCATTTCTTCGACACTTCAAAGATCTGTACTGTGGAAATTTTCTTTCCCTCCCTATCTCCATGCTCCTACCATACCACACCCCAAAGTGTGATCCTTCCATGTTTTAGGGAATAACTTTTATGTACTTTTGATGAAAAATCTGGCTTCCCAGTGATTGTTTACCTTAAAGATCTCTTGTGAGAGGCAAGGAAGATTATGATATTAGGAGTTATAGGTTCATAATATCTTAATGTCACTAGACTAGTCAGGCAAGAAAGCTGGCATATTGTTTGCTACCCTTTCATTGCCAGGAAAAGGGCAAAGTGGTGTGAACGTGACCTTTAAAAGAGCCTTTATTACTGTCACTAGACCACTGACAATCCTTTTACACTCTTAACAGATAGAAAATGCCAGAGATCTGGTTACATCAGTCAAAAAGCACTTCCCATGGCCCTTAAGGTTCACTGTTCCAGTGACACCAGCAAGACGCTCCATCTCTAGACTCTAGGAAATTTCAGTGGCTACTCCCTATGCCTAGATTTGCTTCCTTCAAATCTCAGCTAAAATCTTATCTTCTCAGAGTAGCCTGCGGATTCAGGAAAGGCTGTGAACCTTAAGGGCCATGGGAAGTAGTAGGTACTTAATCAGTTGGTCAGTAAACATTTACTAAGCACCTAGTATGTGCCAGGCACTGTGCTGAACACTGGACATACAAAAAGAGGAAA
Source organism: Phalanger gymnotis (assembly GCA_028646595.1). NCBI lineage: Eukaryota > Metazoa > Chordata > Mammalia > Diprotodontia > Phalangeridae > Phalanger > Phalanger gymnotis. Next base: position 211,332,514 of record CM053625.1, read on the forward strand.
ATACAAATCCCTGCACTCAAAGAGCTTACAATCTAACAGGGGAGACAACATGCAAACAAATATATAGGGGTGTGTGTGTATACATATACATATACACATATGTCCATACATACACACATATATGTGCAAGCTATATTCAGGCTAAATAGGAAATAACTAAAAGAAGAAAAGCACTGGAATTAAGATGGGTTAGGGGAGGCTTCCTGTAGAAGGTGGGACTTAAAGGAACATGGAGAGGTCAGTAGATGACCAGAGGAAAGAGAGCATCCCAGGAATGGGTGACAACCAGAGCTGAGAGATGGAGTCTCTTGTTTGTGGAATGGCAACTGACTGACTGACTGACCTAGGGCTATCATTTAAGAACTCGATTTTCAGCCCTTTCATACTAATGGGAGGACAGCTAGGTAGTACAGTGGTTAGACCTGGAGTCAGGGAGATCTCAGTTCAAATCTGGCCTTAGACACTAACTGTGTGACCCTGGGCAAGTCACTTAAATCTGTTTGCCTCAGTTTCCTCATCTGTAAAAATGAGTTGGAGAAGGAAATGGCAAACCACTCCAGCATCTTTGCCAAGAAAACCCCAAGTGGGGTCATGAAGAGTCAGAACACCTGAAACAATCGAACCACAACAATACTCAACTTAAGGATGCTTTTTAAAATAGAAGCAAGATCCATTCACTAAAATGAAAATTCAGTAAAATGAAGATAACTCTTATATTCCCTTGAGGCTCCTTTTAATGAAAGGTAACCTATTTGTAAACCAAAGGGTTATAAGATCAAAGATCTAGTCAAGGGTTTTGTCTTCTTTACTAAGATACCTATTTCTTTAACATTGTCTCAAACTGGCTATGTGTACAACATCCACAGGTAGATAACTTATCAAATTTTTTGGTGTGCATTAAGAAGGAGCTGGATCTGAAGTCTTCTGGGGGTGAATTTAAAAGTTTCAATTATGAGAAACATAATTTAGGGATTCCTCAGTGACAGCATCAAGCCATGTAGATTCTATAACACCTCTTCTTTTCCTGCAGTTTCATTATTTAAAAGGGTCTTCTATTGCTTAATTAGCTGGTGCAAGGCGTTTCCTCAATAGACATTTGCTAATTACAACCGAGTTTTCAATCCAGCTCCATCCAGAGAGATCATACACACTTCTGTAAAGGATGTTGATTTTCTCTACTTAACTTTCCTAAGAATATTTCTCCTGTTTTAATTTCTCCGTTTCTTCCCTCTCCTCAATGACATCTCCGATCCTTACTTTCATCCCCACACAACAAATACTAGTAGGTAAACTAGGCGCTGAGGCTTTTCTATTTCTCCAAGTAGCTTTCTAATGATAACAACCGATCAACAGGCATTCAGCAGGCACTTACTAAATATCAGGAGAACAGCTGGGTGGTGCAGTGAATAGAATGCCGGGCCTGGAGTCAGGAAGACTCATCTCCATGAGTTCAAATCTGGCCTCAAACACTTACTAGCTGTGTGACCCTGGGCAAGTCACTTAACTGTTTGTCTCAGTCCCTCATCTGTAAAATGATCTGGAGAAGGAAATGGCAAACCTCTCCAGAATCTTTGCCCAAAAAAACCCCAAATGAGGTCAAGAAGAGCCGGACATGACTGAAACAACAATAATAACAAATGTGTCAGGCACAGTAGCACACTTGCTGATCCCTGGGTCTCTTATAATGATGATGATGATAACTAATATTCATATAGTACTTTAAGGTTGGCAAGGCAATTTACAAATATTATCTCAGTTGATCCTGGTAACACTCCTGGGACGTAGAGCCATTTTAATGAAACTGAGTCAGACAGAAGTTAAGTGCCTTGCCCAGCGGCTGAGCTAGAATTTGAACTCAGATCTTCCTTACTCAAGGTCCAGCATTCTATAGAATTCTATAGAAGCCAAGGAAAGAAAGGACTTTAATTTACTCCATCAAGCTATGTTTTTAGGACTTTTGTTTTTTTTCAATCAAGTTTCTAAATGAATGGAAAGCATTTGTTTAAAATAAAGTGTAGATGAGATGTTAGATAAGGGTCTAGGTGTCACATGACAGGCAGTACTCAGAGAAACTGCTACACCAGACTTTTAAGATGTATGCACGTCCTTCTGAGAGTCTATAGTAATGGAGGGGACTTGTGCTTCTGGAAGACTGCAATGTCTGCAGCATCTGGAAAAGGACACCGGGTAAGCATTCAGGATCACCTTCTCTCGATGCATATTCATGAAGGAAAACCAAAACAAAGACTCTGCCTGTGGTTTCAGTGGCATAGGGACTTCCCAAGAAAGAAATCCTCTTGATTCTTGCCAAGATCAGCAATCTTCTCTGTGATTTAGAGGCTAAAAGAGTTGTCTAGGCCAGGGCTGTCCAATACGTGGCCCACGAGCCACATGCGGCCTGTGGTGCGATTTTATACGGCCTCCCTGTGGGTTTTAGTTTTCATGAGTGAGGAGATAGAGTGGTAATTTGCATGGAACGCATATTAGATTTTTAATTAATGCTTTAGTAAATGAAACTGAGCCCTGGGATGGCCTAGGGTCAGACGGTCCTGGTCTAGGCCACTGAGAAGATAAGCAACTTCCCAGGGGTTGCTCAGGCAGTATTGATAAGAAGCAGGACTTCAATCCCAGTCTTGTTGGCTTCAGATCTGGCTCTCTAGCAATATACTACATTGCTTCTCAACCAGAGTATAATAAGGCAAAACCAAACCTTAGGTTCTGACTAGAAAAGAGGGAATATTTTCTATTCTCTTGAACTTAAAGAATTATAACTCGCTTATAAATGTCAATAGGTTTTACATCTGAATTTCTTTAAGAAAATATCATGCTAGCACTCTGCGAATTGTCTCTTAACAAATTATGAGGGAATGAGTCATTTTGGATAATGCAATGTTCTAGAAGTGAAGCTGTTACACTTTAAACAGGTTTAACTTTTTTGATGGCACTTTAAAAAGGCACAGCTATGTGTATCAAGCATCAACCTTCTCTTGATGGTTCGGTATGGTATTTATATTGAATGTTATTTCTATATTAAGATACAATATTATCCACTGGCTATACCTGTGGTCGGAAGTGCAGATGTAGACTGTCTGACAAAGCAGTTTGTAGCACACAAAAGAGTATATCAGAACTCCTTTCATAGAAGCAGAAGAGTTCCTAAGCTAGAGCCTTGGAGGACAACAGCAGTTTGTGGGAGTGATTTAGATGAAGATGCAGTGAGGAGACAGCAGGAAAAAAAGTGATTTAGATGGGTAGCAAGGGAATAAGAAAGGAGCAGTGTCAAGAGAACAGAAAGAAGAGTGCATCCAGCAGAAGAGAATGACCAACAATGTCAAAGGGGCAGCTACAGTGGATAGACAGGCGAGCAGTCAGGAAGACCTGAGTTCAAATGTGGCCTCGGACACCTACTAGCAAGGTGAGCCTGGGCAAGTCACTTAAGCTGTTTGCCTCAGTTTCCTTATCTGTAAAATGGGGATAATAATAGCACCTACTTCCCAGGATCCTCCTGAAGTTCAAATGAGATAATAGCTGTAAAGCATTGTAAGAGCAGTCAGACTTTTCCCAGTTCTTGCCTTTTGGGATGCGAAGACTATCAAGTCTCCCCTTGCTTTGAATTGGTATCTTTGTCTTAGAGTATTTCTCAGCACTGAGGCAATCAGGAGTCATCAACTTGTACTATGATGTGACACTGGGGATGGGGAACTTTCACACACCCAGCCTGGGTGAGGTCAGGGTCTGACCTCAGGGCTCCGAACAGGATGTAATTGAGGGGAGCTTGATGTTTGACTTTTGGGGCACGCTCATGGAAGGATAAGTCAACATGAGACTCTGGGCAAGCCGTAAGTGCCCCCAGCTTTGTAATGCAGCTAGATGTTGGTGAGTCTCTGGTAACCTTGAATTGTGATTTGAATCAGAAGAGGTCTGTCTATTGACTGTGTTTGTATTTGCCTTGAAGGGCAGGGAGCTGATCTTTTCCCCCAGGACTAAGTGATTGATATATGTATATTTGATTAAACTGAGATGATTAACCCCTTAAAGTTACTTTCCTTAGAAAAGAAGATCAAAGAATCTATGTTAGCAGGTATTCCATGAGCTGGTTGTTGCTGGTCTTACACAGCCTCAGTAGCTGCTAGATGAAATGTTGCTACAAGCTCTTAGCACATAGAAAGTGTTATGTAAATGTTAACTAGCTGTTAAAGGCTGCAGGGAGGTCAGGAAGGATGAGGGTAGAGAAAAGGTCATTAGATTTGGCATTTAAGGGATCTTTGGTAACTTTGGAGAGAGGATTTAGAAGCAAAAGAGAAGACAGAAAATGGAGGAAAACTAGCATATTTTTTGAATGAATGTTAAAAATTGTTTTCACATGTAATTGGAAAAAAAAATGTTATTCAAAAACAGGAAAAATATGTATTAAATTGTTGAGTGGTTATGAAGTCAAATATGGCTTCAGATACTTACCAGCTGTGTGACCCTGGGCAAGTCATTTATATCGTTTGCCTCAGTTTCCTCATCTGTAAAATGAGCTGGAGAAGGAAAGGCTAATCCTCTCCAGTATCTTTGCCAACACAACCCCAAATGGGGTCGCAAAGGGTTTGACAGGACTGAAACAAGTGAATAACAACAGCAACATCTTTCTGACTTTGGGCCCAGTGTTCTATCCACTGTCCCACCTAGCTGCCCCTAGTGGGCATTTAATAAATGGTGATTGATTAACTGATTGATACCTAGACTATGGCCATCAGGTGAATGGGAGGCCCAGGGGATTAGTCCATGATTACACCTAGCAATTACACCTCCATCACTCTCCTTCCTGCTGTTACTTGTTTTCCTACTCAGTTTGTCTTACACAGTCAATTTCTTCTATGAACTGTTTACCAATATCTGATCCTATTCAGTTTCTACCCTTCTACTTTGCTAATTCCAAACCTGGGTATCAGCCATTACTATCTACTTGTTCTATACCTGGTTCTACACTGGTGAGGGAAGGCCTTGGGAGAAAGTCACAACCTATGCTGATCTCCACGGAGAAGGTAAGCTCTTTGAAGGCAGGGGCTGTCTTTGAATCTATAGTCCCCAGAACAAGAGCATATGCATAAAAATATCTATTAAATGCTTTCTGGATTGTATTTGTTTCCATTATCCTCCTCCAACTCTCACAGCTATTAATATCACTCTGGAATCTTGACAAAAGTTATTGGACAATGAAGAAAGTGCACAAAATCAGCGTTTATATTCTGCATGAAAGACCAAGGAAACCGAAGGCCCTTTGTCTAAGTCTAGCCAAAGTTTGAGTTTCATGGCCAAATTCAGTCATCTTGCTTTAACATAACTTTTACTAATGGAAGTTTATATGTTCATAGAATCACAGAGCTAGAGTCAAAAGGGTCCTCGGAAGTCATATAGCGCAAGACTATCATTTTACAGAGAAGAAAACTGAGTCCCTAGAAGACTAAGTGACTTGTCTAGTCATGCAGGATTTAAATGGCGAAGGAAGGAAGGAAGGAAGGAAGGAAGGAAGGAAGGAAGGAAGGAAGGAAGGAAGAAAGGAAGGAAGGAAAAAGGGAAAGAAGCAGAGAAGGAAGAAAGGATGGGAAGAAGGGAGGAAAAAAGGAGGGAAGGAAGGAAGGAGGGAGGAAAAGAGGAAGGAAAGGGGGGGGCAGAGCCAAGATGGCGACTGGAAAGCAGTAACTGGTGTGAGCTCCCCACCAAGTCCCTCCAAAAACCTATAAAAAAAATGGCTCTGAACCAATTCTAGAACTGCAGAACCCACAAAGTGGCAGAGGGAAGCAGGGCTCCAGCCCAGGACAGCCTGGATGGTCTCGGGGTAAAGTCTGTCCCAAACGGAACTCCCAGCCCCCAGCTGAGGGGAGCGGAGCTGAGCCAAGCAGAGCCCAGCGCGTGCGGCGCAGCAGACTATGGACCGATGAGACCAGGAGTGGAGCGGAGAGTGCCCTAGCATGCTGAATTACTGAGCTGTGGCATGTACCAAACCTCACAACCCACAAGCAGCAAAGACAACACAGAAGGTTAGTGGGAAAAGCTGCGGGACAGGACGGAGTTTGCGG
>CM053625.1:211339078-211370079 GCA_028646595.1 Phalanger gymnotis
GGAGGGGAGGGCAGACTGGGGAACAGGGCAACCAGAGTGTACGCCATCTTGGAGTGGGGGGGGTGGAAATGGGGAGAAAATCTGTAATTCAAACGCATGTGAAAATCAATGCTGAAAACTAAACATAATAAAAATAAATTAAAATTTAAAAAAAAAGAAAAGAGGAAGGAAAGAAAGAAGAGAGGGAGGAATAAAAAGATCATTTATTAAGTATCTATTATGTGCCAGGCATTGTGCTAAGTGCTTTATAATTATTGCCTCATCTGATCCTCACAAGAACCTTGGGGAGTAGGTTTTATTATAATCCCCATTTTACAGTTGAAGTAACTGAAGCCAAGTGAAGTTAAGTGACTCGCCCAGGATCACACAGCCAGTAAGTGTCTAAGGGCCAATTTGAACTCGAGTGTTCCTGACTCCAAGCCTAGCACTCTATGCTCTGCAACAGAGGTAAGAGATTTGAACTTGGGCCTCATGTCTCAAAAATTCTTTCTACTAAACCATACTCCTTCTCACCCCAGGGTCTTAGTCATAAGGAACTGTGCTAAAAAGAGTCAAAAATATTTATGGAGATGAAACAAGAATTGAGAGATTATCTCAACTATTCTAGACCTGACTACTCCTAAATTATCCCAAAAAGAACAGCTTAGCCTTTCACTTTAGATACCCATAAGTAGTAACTGAACATGGTTTTTCCCCTACATGTTGATAAATCATTAGATAGGCATGGCAATTGGAATGAAGAAGACCAGGTAGTGATCAACTGCTTTTTCAGTTGACTCTTTTTTTCTTCCATAAATATTCAAATCTTTTAAATTAAATACAACAAAATAATCTCACTTCAATTCATGAGTTTACAATGGATTTTTAAAATGTATAAAGGCCTCACAGGAGCAGAAATTGATCTTTTAATACAGTTACATAGATTTTCCAATTTACTTACCTCTTCACTATTTCATATGTTCTTTGAAGATTGGCTTCCAAAGCTGATTTATTTATTTATCTGTAGTCAATGAAAGTGGAAGTTTACTACAACTGCTTGATCAAAAATAAGCCCTACACTTTAGAATATTATAAATATGATCAATGCATCTTTCAAAAGATAATGCTAACATAAGCAGCAAGTATAGCAAATGAAGAGAAGTAGGCTTCTCACTCTTCAACTGGATTGCAAATAGACAGAAATGTTATAATATGGAGTTTCCTTTTATAGTTTCCTCTTACATTTCAAAGTATAAATCAAGCCAGCAGTGAATGCAATTTAGAAATTAAACAGGTGCTAAAATTAACTACCAATTAAGAGTAAAATAATTCAAAATATTTAAATCAAAGCTTCACCTTCATCTTGAAGAAGTGAAGTAATTTAATTTTCTCCTATTTATTTTTATACTTTATTGTAACCATCCCATAAACTTTCCTTACAACTACCCAATATTTTTTGCTCTTAGCCTGCCTTGTAAGTATTGGTAATTACTTTAATTTCCTACCTATGCTGCACCACCCCCGACAAAACCTTTTTCTAAGGACTGTAGTTAAGCTGATCATTGAAAGGAACTATTTCTTCCTTCTAAAAAAATTCAAGAAATTTTTTTGGGGGTGATGGATAAAAATGTCATCTCAAAGGGCTAATTTTAAAAACAAACAAATGGGGGTCCAGCCAATATGGCTGAGTAAAAGGACTCTTTTGAGCTCTCACATAAACCCTTACAAATACCTGTAAAAATGACTCTAAACAAATTCTAGAGCAGCAGAACCCACAAAAATATACAGTGAAACAAATTTCCAGCCCAAGACAACCTGTTAGTTTGATGGGAAAGTCCTGTTGCACCAGGCTGAGAAAGAAGCACAGTTCAGCGCAAAATACACCAGCACAGACCACACCCCAGCAAACCCAGAGCAAGCCTCAGGGGACTGAATCACTGGCAGCTGTGGCAGTTTGCAGACTTCTCAACCCACAAACTCCAAAGACAACTTAGAAGGTCAGTAGGAAAGGTCTGTGGGAACTGGGTGAGAGAGGAGCAGGGTCAGGCACCCCAGCCCCAGCACAGCCCTGGAGCTGTGGCATTGGCAGCTACTTTGGGAGCTCTCAGCCCACAGATGGTGGGGAGACTGAGCAGCTGATTGGAGTGGGATTACAGGGGTCTCTTTGCTGGCACTGAGGCAAGTTTCTGTTGTTTCTTGGTGCTTGGATCTGGGTCACACTCCTGGGTGGTGGTCCTGAGGCAGGCAGAACACTGGCAGAGCTTGTGGCAGTGGTGGAAAGGGAATCCTCACAGTTCCAAGGCAGAAAAGAGTGCTTATGGTCACTCACAGAACAGAGTACAGGCCAGGAGAGGAGTAAACATGTCTCCTTAGATCTTACCATTTTGGATGAACTGATAATTTACAGGTCCCTAGAAGTATCTCTGAAAACAGCTGTACAAAACTTCTGCAGCTAGGGACAGTATGCCCTCCACACTGAAAACAGAGCCTTACCTTAACAAAGAGTTTAAAAGTCAAGTAATTGGCTGGGAAAATGGGCAAACAGTTGGGGAAAAATTAAACAAAACCTCAGACTATAGAATCTTACTTTGTTGACAAAGATCAAAACATAAAGCCAGAAGAAGACAACAAAGTCAAAGCTCTTCCATCCAAAGCCACAAAGAAAAATATGAATTGGTTTCAAGGCTTGGAAGAGCTCAAAAAGGATTTTGAAAATCAAGTAAAAGAAGTAGAGAGGAAAAATCGGGAAGAGAAATGAGAATGATGCAAGAAAATAATGAAAAATGAGTCAACAGCTTGCTAAAGCAGATCCTGAAAAATACTGAAGGAAATAACAACTTAAAAAATAGACTTGACCAAATGGCAAAAGAGGTCCAAAAAGCCAATGAGGAGAAGAATGCCGTAAAAAGCAGAATTGGAAGGGTGCAGCCAAGATGGTATCAGGAAAGCAGGGACTTACTTAAGCTTCCCCCCAAATCCCTCCAAACACTTGTAAAAAATGGCTCCAACAAATTCTGGAGCTGCAGAACCCATGAAATAGCAGAGGGAAAGAGATCTCTAGCCCAGGAGAAACTGGATGGTTGTCGGGAAGGGTCTATTGCACGGTGCTGAGAGCAGAGGGGAGCCCAGCATGGGCCATGCAGAGACAGACCAGACCTGGAGTCACCCAGCTGAAAGAGGCCTTGGGGCCATGAAACAGTGAGCTGCGGCAGTTACCAGACTTTTCAACCCACAAACACCACAGAGCAGGTTAGGGGGAAACTGTGGGATTGAGTTCAGAGTGGTCTAGCTGCCAGCTCAAGGGGTGGAGAAAGTAATGCGGCTGTGGTGGCAGCAGCAGCAGGAAACTCCTCAGGCTGCCTCCAGAGTGCCAGCATCAGCAGCTTCCCGAATCCCTGGCTCACACAGTGGGAGGAATCTAGCAGCAGATCAGAGAAGGAATGCAAGGAGCACTTTGTGGGCACAAAGGCAGATTCTCTTACTGTGCCCTGGTTGGATCTGAATTGCGGTCCTGGTTGGCGGTTCTTGGGGGAGGAGGAGTAGCACTGCTGGAGTGACAGTGGAGTACAAATAGCTCTGAAAACAGCAGTGTTTCGATCCTAAAGCTTGGGACAAAGTACTCTCTACTCTACAAGCAGTCAAAAAGCTCAAGGGTCAAGTAGTTGGCTGGGAACATGAACAGGCAGTGAAAATGAAGTCAGACTCAAACAAAGACTCAAACTCAAACTCTACATTCCTTTTTTGCTGACAAAGAAGATCAAACCATACAGCCAGAAGAAGTCAACAAAGTCAAAGAGCCTACATCAAAAGCCTCCAAGAAAAATATGAATTGGGCTCAGGCCATGGAAGAGGTCAAAAAGCATTTGGAAAAGCAAGTAGGAGAAGTAGAGGAAAAATTGGGAAGAGAAATGAGAAGTATGAGAGAAAACCATGAAAAACAAGTCAATGACTTGCTAAAGGAGACCCAAAAAATACTGAAGAAAATAACACCTCAAAGAATACACTAACCCAAATGGCAAAAGAGCTCCAAAAAGCCAATGAAGAGAAGAATGCCTTGAAAGACAGAATTAGCCAAATGGAAAAGGAGGTCCAAAAGACCACTGAAGAAAATACTGGCTTAAAAATTAGATTGGAGCAAGTGGAAGCTAGTGCCTTTATGAGAAACCAAGATATTATAAAACAGAACCAAAGGAATAAAAAAATGGAAGACAATGTGAAATATCTCATTGGAAAAACCACTGACCTGGAGAAGAGATCCAGGAGAGATAGTTTAAAAATTACTGGACTACCTGAAACCATGACCAAAAAAGAAGTCTAGATATCAGCTTTCGAGAAATTATCAAGGAAAATTGCCCTGATATTCTAGAGCCAGAGGGTAAAACTGAAATTGAAAGAATCCACCAATCACCTCTTGAAAAAGATCCCAAAAAGAAAACTCCTAGGAATATTGTCACCAAATTCCAGAGTTTCCAGGTCAAGGAGAAAATACTGCAAGCACACAGAAAGAAAAAATTGGAATATTGTGGAAACACAATCAGAATAACCCAAGATCTAGCAGCTTCTACATTAAGAGATCAAAGTGCTTGGAATACGATATTCCGGAGGTCAATGGAGCTAGGATTAAAACCAAGAATCACCTACCCAGCAAAACTGAGTATCATGCTCCAAGGCAAAATATGGATTTTCAATAAAATAGAGGACTTTCAAGCTTTCTCAATGGAAAGACCAGAGCTGAATAGAAAATGTGACTTTCAAATACAAGAATCAAGAGAAGCATGAAAAGCTAAAGAGAAAGAAAAATCATAAGGGACTTACTAAAGTTGAACTGTTATGTTTACATTCCTACATGGAAAGATGATGTGTGTAATTCAGGAGACCTTTCTCAGTATTAGGGAAGTTGAAGGGAATATACATATATACAGACAGAGGGCAAAGGGTGAGTTGAATATGAAGTGATTATATCTAAAAAAAATGAAATAAATTTAAGGGGTGAGAGAGGAATATATTGAGAGAGGAAGAAAGAAAGAGATAGAATGGGGTAAATTATCTCACATAAAAGTGGCAAGAAAAAGCAGTTCTGTTGGAAGGGAAGAGGGGGCAGGTGAGGGAGAATGAGTGAATCTTATTCTCATCTGACTCAACTTGAAGAGGGAATAAGATACACACTCAATTGGGTATCTTACTCCACAGGAAAGTAAGGGGAAGGGGATAAAAAAGGGGGGATGACAGAAGGGAGGGCAGATAGGGGGAGGAGGTGATCAAAAGAAAACACATTTGAAAAGGGACAGGGTCAAGGGAGAAAACTGAATAAAGGGGGACAGGATATGATGGAAGGAAATATAGTTAGCCTTTCACAACATGAGCATTGTGGAAGTGTTTGTATAATGATACATGTGTGATCTATGTTGAACTGCTTGCTTTCCTAGGGAGGGTGGGTGGGAAGGGAAGAGGGGAAAGAATTTGGAACTCAAAGTTTTAAAAGAAGATGCTTAAAAAATTTTAAAAAAATATTTCCCTGCAGTTCTTTTAAACAAATATTACTGATGTTTCATTTACCTATAATAGCTGACCTTAATTTTTCTGCTAAATATTCTTGGTACTAGAATATATCATGCCCCTGGCCTATACAGTCTGTGATTGTGTGCTAAATTTTCTAGTATTATCATTTAATTTATAAAATAATTTTATTTCTAATAATGTACACTTATTTTTCAATGTCAAAAAAATCAAAAATTTTAAATGATATTTCAATACCTTGGATTATATTCTAGGATTGTATGCTAAGTTTTCTTATATAGTCATTTAATTTATAACATCCTTTCATGTCTAATACAATGCCTATCTTACAATGTAAAAAGATCAGAATTTAAAAATTATATTCTTTGAAAAAAGAATAATCAGAAAAACTACATTTTTAGGTGGGGGAGGGCAGGACAATTGGGGTTGAGTGGCTTGCCCAAGGTCACACAGCTGGTGGGTGTGTAGGGTATCTGGGGCCAGATTTGGGCTCAGGTCCTTCTGACTCCAGGGATGGTGCCCTGCTCACTGCGCCACCTAGCTGCCCCAAAAAACTATATTTTGATAAAAGATACAGATAATGAAGTAACTCAACATATGTACACCAAATGGTATAGAATCCAAATTCCTTAAGGAAAAGTTAGTTGAGTTACAGGAGAAGATTGATACTGAAACTGTATTAGTGGGGGGACCTCAATTCACTCCTCTCAGAACTACATAAATCTAACTATAAAACCAATAAGAAAGAAATTAAAGGGGTGAATAGAATTTTAGAAAAGTTAGACAATTACCACTTTGTAATATAGTTGAAATCTGGTACTGCTAGGCCGCGTTCCTTCACAATTTTTTTTCACTGATTTCCTTGATACTCTTGAACTTCTGTTCTTCCAGATAAATTTTGTTAGGATTTGTTCTACTTCTATAAAATAATTCTTTATAATTTGGTACAGTAGTGAATAAATAAATTAATTTAGGAAGAAAGGTCATTTTTATTATGGCTCAGCCTACCCATAAACAATTCATATTTCTCCAATTATTTAGATCTGATTTTATTTGTGTCAAAAGTATTTTGTAACTGTGTTCATAAAGTACCTGGATGTACATTGGGAGATGGACTCCCAAGTATTTTATACTATCTGTAGTTATTTTAAATGAAATTTCTTTTTCTATCTCTTCCTGTTAGGTTTTGTTCATAACATATAGAAATACTAAAAAAAAAAAAAAAAGAAGCAGAATTGGCCAAATGGAAAAGGAGGTCCAAAAGCTCACTGAAGAAAATAATTCCTTAAAACTAGAATGGAGCAAATGGAAATAAATGACTTTATGAGAAATCAAAAAATTATAAAACAAAACCAAAAGAATGAAAAAAAACACAATGTGAAATATCTCATTAGAAAAACCACTGACCTGAGAAATAGATTCAGGAGAAATAATTTAAAAATTGTTGAACTACCTGAAGACCATGATCAAAAAAAGAGCCTAGATATTATCTTTCAAGAACTTATTAAGGAAAACTGCCTTGATATTCTAGAACCAGAGGGTAAGACAGAAATTGAAGGAATCCACTGATCACCTCCTCAAACAGATCCCAAAGGGAACCCTCCTAGGAATATCCTATTCCAGATTTCACAAGTCAAGGAGAAAATATTGCAAGCAGCCACAAAGAAACAATTCAAATATCATGGAAACAGAATTAGGATAATACAAGATTTAGCAGCTTCTACATTAAGGGATCAGAGAGCTTGGAATATGATATTCCAGAGGTCAAAGGAGCTAGGATTAAAAGCAAGAATCACCTACCTGGCAAAAGTGAATGTAATCAATGAAGTTAAAAAAAATTATATTCAATAATGGAGAAGAATTTAATGCATTCTTGAGAAGCCAGAGCTAAACAGAAAAATTGACTCTCAAATATAAGACTGAAGAGAAGCATGAAAAGGTAAATAGGATATATAGCACAGAGTGAGTTAAATGTGAAGGGATGATATCAAAAAAATAAAATTAAGGGGTGAGAGAGGAATGTACCGGGAGAAGGAGAAACAAAGAGGTAGAATGGCATAAAGTATCTCACATAAAAGAGGCGAGAAAAAGCTTTTGCAGTGGAGGGGAAAAGGGAGGAGGTGAGAGAGAATGTGTGAACCTTACTCTCATCAGATTTGGCTTAAGGAGGGAATAACATACATATGCAATTGGGTAAGGAAATCTATCTTACCCTACAGGAAAGTACACAGGAAGGAGATGGGATTAAGCGGGTGATAGAAATTGCAGGAGGGAGTAATCAGAAGGAAACACTTGAGGAGGGACAGGGTCAAAGACAGAGTAGAATAAATAGGGAGTGGGATAGGATGGAGGGAAATATAATTAGTCATTCACAACATGACTATTATGGAAGAGTTTTGCATGACTACACATGTATAACCTATATTGAATTGCTTGCTTTCTTAATGAAGGTGGGTAGGGAGGGAGGGAGAGAATTTGGAACTCAAAGTTTTAAAAATGTATGTCAAAAATTGTTTTTACATACAACTGGGAAATAAAATATACAAGCAATGGGGTAGAGAAATCTATCTTGGCCTACAGGAAAATAGAAGGGGAAGAGGATAAGAGAAGGGGGGACTATGATTGAAGGGAGGGCAGTTTGGGGGAAGGGGTAATCATAGGGTAGGGGGAGAAGAGAGATGGGGAGAAAATTTAGACCTCGAAGTCTTGTGAAAGTGAATGTTGAAAACTAAAAATAAAATTAATTGATTCATTTTTAAAAATAAACAGATATCTGAATATTCAATAGGCTGTGTTCAGTTTTGTTTTTTTTTAAGATGGTGATAACCTCAAAATTCCAGGTAGCATTTCTATGATAACTAAAATTAATATAATATCTGATTACAAGTGCCTTTAGCATAATAGCAATGAATATTGTAAAAAAAAAAGTCTTGGCCTCTGTGAGTCTTAGCTGATTTTTGCTCATATCTGTACCACCTGTGCAGATATTGTCTGTCCTCACAAATGGGCACATATTCTGTTTTTCTTGCAGTGTGACATGCCAGAAATAATATGGGTACATAAATAACAATTTAAGGTTTTCAAAGCACTTTGCTAAAAATAATCGCTCTATGTAGGCAGAAGACATACCATTCTCCCCTTTCTGCAGAAACTAGTTAAGTGGAAGAGCCCAGAGTCAATTCTAGGTCTCCTGAATCTGAGTCCAGTGCTCTATTGAGACAGTACGGCGGCATGAAAAGAGTATTGGATTTGGACTCAGGAGATTGGGATTCACATCTTGGCTTTGCAACTCACTAACTGTGTAAACGTGGACAATTCACTTAACCTGAGCGTTAATTTTTTCATCTATAAAAATTGAGATAATAACAATTGGCCTACTGACATCACTGAGGGCTATTGTAATGAGGTAATGAGAAGGTATGTGAAAGCAGTCTCTAGGCTCAGAAGTGATGGACCACATGCAAAGTGTTCTCATCCAGCTTCTGCAAACCAGGGCTATATTTTGGATGCCAGTTTAAGGGATTCGAAATTTCATGAGCTGAACACTTCCACCACAAACAAAGATCACAACCTCAATGCCTTTAAAAAAAAGCCTCATGAATCTTATGCCAAAAAAACAAATCACCTTGTGACCAACCTTTTGATAATGTAGGCTCTCCCTACTCAACTAAGATGGTTTTTAAATGGCAGACTCATACTCAAAACTTTTTTATCTTGGTGGAATATGCCAGAGTTTGCCTCCGCTGGCATGGTCTTTTGAGTAGCTGAGGTTCAGAACAAATGATTAGGCAGCAGAGTAAGGCTATAATGGAGAATGTATGTGTGTGTAGTATGTGTGGTATGTGTGCGTGTGTGTGTATATGTGTGTGTACACACGTTTGTTTGGTCAAGACCAGAGACTTCCCGGGTATAGGAAAGAGAGAGCAAATCCCCTCCTCCAATGCAGATTAGCTTCTAGTCTTAAGGATTTTCTTGGGACACTGTGGCATTAAGTGACTTGTCCAGGTTCATAACCTGTGTTAGTAGGACTTAAACACAGATCTTACCAACTCTGAGGCAGGCCTGCTATTCTCTACATCAGGCTGCCTCTCCTGAATGTATATGTGTGTGCGTGTGTGTGCGTGTGTGTGTGTGTGTGTACATACACACGTATATATGTTTACATATATAATACGGAATATAAAGATATTCATATAAGTATATATCTATATTCATAACATGTGTTACCTCACGTATATATGTGTGTCTACATATATACATATATATAGACACACACATATATATATATACATATGTATATCTGTACATCACTTTCATCTATACCTATAGTTATAGTCAAATCGAGATAGTAACTGAATTATCCATAGCAAGAAAGGTCATGAGATTTGAATAAATAGCAATAGAACAACAGTAATAATAGACATTTATATTGTACTTTCAGGAAGATCCAAAACAAGGAATTTGGGTATCTGGGCTGCATGGAGCTGGGGGGGGGGGGGGGGCGGCACAGGGTGAAGGGGGTTGACTCACTAGTAATTCCATTTTACAAAGGAGAAAGCTGAAAGAAAGGGAAGCAGCTTGACCACCTGTTCAATTACTACTCATCATAATTATGAACACAAACGTTCAATGTCGATGGGGCATTTAAATAGACTTTTTTTTAAAAACTGCTACAGATATCTAACTCATATTCTTTTTGCAATTAATTTGTCCTAGTATAAAACCTTTTAAGGATGAATTAACACGGATCACAATTCCTGAAATTACATCTCACATCTCACTCATAGAATTATTTTTTCCCTTCTTGGTGAGCAATTTGCAATATCAATAATTCTATTCTCCATATCAGATCCTCAAAGTGCTAATACAGCGTTCCACACGATTTCATTCTACTTTAAGTGGCAGTCTGCTGTTCTCAACTAATAGGTAAACTGAAGATTTGCAGAAGGATTTTATCACCTGGCCTGACAACATAAAAGCAAGGCAGGAAGCAAGCTGGGCAAGCTGGTTTAATAGAAACCTCCTCTGAGCACTTGAAAGCAACATCATATTTGTTTCCTTCTACTCAACTGCCCCCTGTGATCTTTGCCAGGATACAGAATGAAATATTTATAGTTATAGCTCCACATTCCTTTCCACTTTCATCACCATTTGAATAAGGTGTATTCTACTTCCATGGGAAGAAAATACCATAATAAAATGTGTTAGAAATCTGAATAAATAACCTTGGGGTTAAACTAAATCCACTAAAATCTGAGATTCCTATGTACACAAGACGGTAACTGTGGCATATGGAAATGTATTTCTTTAGCAATCCCTTAAGCATTTGTCTATTTCGGTGAATCCTCAGCAGGGGATTTTCTCAGGAGGATATGGTACTCTGTTGCACCTTTAGATTCCATCAAATATGGCTTTAAGTTGATTCTGTTTGCATCTTCAAATATAGGACCCAAGGCTCTTTTATCTTTTTTATTATTATTATTAAAGATCTGATCTTTATGTAGAAGAATTTCCCCTTGGCATACTTGACATTGTTTTCATGGGGGATTTCCCCTTGGAAGAACTGCAGGACTAAGTTTCTAAGATTGAGGCTATTTATTTAATATTTCCAAGTTAAAGAATTCTTCTACTGGGAGGTCAGTTTATAGAAAGTGTTGGTTTTCAATTTATGCATGATTTTTCTAAAGCTAGAAGACAATAAGTAAAAAAATATGCTTGAAGACAGAATGTTGCGGATAATAGCTTCTGAAAGCATTTTAAAATTTAGGAAATTTACAAGATTTGCAAAAATTAACCTAAATTTCATCATATTCACAAAGTGTCAAGAGATAAACTTCTAAGGGAATATGATTTTATATATACACATATACATGTATGTATATGTGTATATATGTGTGTATATATATATGTATACATACATACTCATACTTATACATACACATATACATGGAAGGTATAGCAACAAAAATGGCTACAAAGAATTTCCTGCAAAGTGAAACTTATTTTCCCTTTGAATTCTGTTAGGAAATAAATGAAAAGCTCCAATTTTAAACTTTTGGGGTTTTGACAAATTCCACAGAAATTAGCAGTGAGATATGACAGCCAAAAGTGCTAATTCAATCTACATTAAGAGACATAGAGGCCATGGTTAGGGAGATAACAGTTCTATTGAGCCCTATCCTGGTAACACCTGGTCACAATATCTTTTCAAATCCGGGTGCTACATTATAGGAAGGACGTTGATAAGCTGGAGAAGCTCTAGAAGAGGATACCAAACACAGGGAAAGTCAAGCCCGAACATTGTGCCATACAAGGACTGGGAGAACTGAGGATATTTTGCCTAATGGGGAGAAGATTCAGGGGAACAAGAAAGCTGTCTTCAAATTTCTGAAGAGCCAACATGGGAGACGGATTAGCTTCTCTTGTGTCCTGAGACAGACCTAGAATTTATATAAGGAAAAATTCCTAAACATTAGAACTGTCCAAGTGTGAATGGACTGCACCAGGTGCCCCTCATGGGCAGTCATCAAACAAATGCTAGAAAAATACTTGGTGGGAATGTTGAAAGAGGGATTCTCTGTGAGATATGAATTGAATCCCATTTGATTCTTTGGTCCTGAGATCCTAAGATCCCCATAACAGGCTGGCTGTTATATTATAGCAATAGTACAAATATCTCCATAGAAATCCAAAGAACTTTTTTATCTTAAAAATCAGGAACCTTATGAGATTTGAAGAAATTAACCTAAAGTTAATCAAATTCATAATGTAACAAAGGTAAAAACTTTTACACAGATGTCACTCAATATATATGGAAGGTGTCACAACAAAGATGTCTACAAATAAATTTTCTGTGTAGTGAATCCTATTTTTCCTTTGACAAAACTCTGTTATGAGGTAAATGAAACACTCAAATTTTAAAACTTTAATCAGAATCAACAGTGATTTTAGAATCTCCCCTCACTGTTCTTGCCATTTCACCAAACCTTAGATATTTTTCTTAGGATGACTCCTTTCCTCTAACTCCACACCTGAAGTCAGCAGAACAGTTTTCCTCTTCATGCTTTTGTCAGAGTATACACTATGGTGAGGAGGGCTAGGTGGCCTGTAAGAAGCAGCTAGTTGTGCAGCAGATACAACACTGGGCCTGGAGTCAGGAAAAGCTGAGTTGAAATCCAGCCTCAAACACCTACTAGCTGTTTGACCCTGGTCAAATCACTTGATTTCTGTCTGCCTCAACTTCCTCAACTGCAAAGTGGGGATAAAAGCAGCACCAACCCTACAAGGGCTTTTGAGAGGATGAAATAAAATAAAACTTGTAAACCACTTAGCATAGTGCCTCATAAATGCCTATTCCCTTCTTTTTCCCCAATACCACATTCCTAGTATGTGTTAGGACTCAACAGGGAAACAGGCATGCTTTATGGGCAGGAATTAGCATGTGAGTTTGGGCTATGTTGAGGGTAAGGGGTGGGAAGCTAAGGCCCAGCTGCCTTCCTTGGACCTTCAGTGTTGTGTATCATCTTTCTGACTCATCTACTGTGTATTTCTATGTTCTAAAAACTGGTCTTATTTTTGATTCTTGAATTTCTGTCTCTCAGTATATGGACCTTAACTTCTATGATCCTAAGATCTGTGCCCTAAGACAGTTGAAATTCTCTGGAACTGCTCAGAAACAAAGAGCCAGAGTCTTCTCCATGCCAATGGGTACTTTTGACAAACAACTCCAAACTGAACTAAGGCTTCAAAGTTATTGACAGAATTACTTTCCCTTTATGGCATACTGGAAGACCTCAATTCATGTACCTAAGTTTACTTAAAACAAGTTAGACCACTGGTCACCTTCCCCCCACCCCTCTCCATTTAAGGTGTCTATAGCTTGAACAAGGATGGCCAACTTCAGACTATATCCCTGAAACAATCCATTAGTAAATAAGTGATAAGCACAATAGGACTAAGAGGTGGCAAGGTCAAGAGTCTTTCCTTTATTTGCCAAGGACCACAAAAGGTGATGTCATTTCTGGAATTCATCCTGAGCTTGTGGCACGTGTGCTTCAGGGAAATGAGAATCTTGAGGAGGATAAGTAGTTCCACAAATATTGTTAACAGAAACAAATGGCAGAACAGGGAGACATTTTCTGAGAAGAGGAGAGACAAATAGCATGACGGTTTGGCCAAAAAAAGATTGAGTTGAAGGATGATTTAATAGTGATTTCTGAAAACATAAAGTGTTGCTACACAAACCATCAGAGGACCAAAGAATACAAAGCAAGTAAAAATAAAGATAGAATGAAGTATGAAGAATTCAGCATAAACTTTTTCTTTTTAAATTCCTTAAGAGAGAGGGTCAGCATGGAATAATGGCTGGGCTTGTAGTTAGGAAGACCTGAGGTCAAGTCCCTCCTTTCTGTAGCTATGTGACCTTAGGAGGGCACTCACCTCCTCACCTCTAAACCTGAGATAATAATAGTGCCTACATCAGAGGGTTGTTGTGAGGTTCAGATGAGACAATACATGTAAAGGGATTTAAAAAACTTAAATTTCTTTTAAAATATCAGCTATAGATAGCATCAATTCCTTCTAACACAGAGAATTACTTAATAGGAATAGGTTACAAATGAAGGTTATAAAATTTCCTCAAGTAAACCAAACCATTTACATAGCCTATTTCACATCCATTCCTACGTGAAGGTAGCTGTGACCTTTGTTTTCCATTAATTTCACTTACTAAAGTCGTAATTTTAATATAGTAAACAGAAAGAACGTATAGTTCATTTAGCCTGCTTGAGGTATGTCAAATTTAACATTCTTTTCAAATTTTCAAGAGAATCCAATATTAGAAATTTATGCAGTCATATCTGAGTTTCTATAAAAAATGAAGAGCTTTTTTTTCTCTTTTAGGTAGCAGATACTGTGGGAAGGAATTCATAATTTAATATCAAGAGCCAAAAGAACTTCAATGAACCACAGCTTTATTCATATTATTCTACCTGAAATGTCTGAACATAATAATAATGATAATACTAATATTAATATAAAACTTTAAAGTTTGAAAAGCACATTACACATATTTTCTTATTTGATGCCCACAACAACCCTAGGATAGAGGTACTATTATCTGCCCATTTTCCACAAGGAAACAGAGGCAGACAGAAGTTAAATAGCTTGCCCTGGGTCATGCAGAGCTGGAACACGTCCAGGCAAGGTTTTAACTCAGGTCTTCCTGACTCCAGGTCCAACAGTCTATTCCCTGCTCTACCTAGCTACCTCTACCATAAATCAAATACACACATATATGCATATATACACACATACATATGTGCGTATACATACACACACACATACACACACATATAATTTTGATCCTCACAAAACCCTGTGAGATAGGTGCTATTGTTATACCATTTTACAGATAAAGAAACTGAGGCTGAAGGAGGTTAACTGATTTGTCCAGGGTCATATAGCTAGTAAGTGTTTGAGGAACAATTTAAACTTGTTGTTATTCAGGTGTTTCTGCTCTGTCCAATTCTTCACGACCCCATTTGGGGTCTTCGAGGCAAAGATATTGGAATGCTTTGTCATTTCCTTCTCCAGTGCATTAAGGCAAACAGAATTAAAGAGACTTGCTCAGGATCATGTGGCTGGTAAGCATCTGAGGCTGGATCTGAACTCAGGTTTTCCCCAATCCTCACTGCCCATAACAATTCTAGAAAGTCTCACAAATCACTTTGAAGGTCTGGCTGTCATTTCCAAACTGGACTTGGTGATATAATAGAAATAACTATTTTAGATGAAAAAAAATAAATAAGTGTCATTACACAGTTTAGTGAATATTAAGTTCATTAAATTCATTTGAACTTCCCTATACTAGATCACATGCTGCTAGAAATTAGGTGAAACCTCTTTAGCAACGAATTATTTCTTGGAAGAGAACAATATGTAAACTACTTTGGAACATTATTTGAAAAAAAAAAGTGACTAAAAGAATCATTTTAAACATATGGAATGGCATATTATGAAAGAATTATGACTCTGGAGGAGACATTACACAATGACCACGTATTTCTCAAAATACAATTATGAGTGCAAAACTAAAAATAAGTGACATACTTAAAGGCAGGCTTTTAAACTAACAAAAAAGTATCTGGGCAAAGTACTGAACCTCTACAGCCTAACAGGGATTGACATATAATCAAAACATAAAAATAGGAATGGGATAGTCTTTTGCAAAGAAAAACATTTAATAAAAGTGATCTTTTTACGCTTTTTTTATTTCAACATAAGAGCAGCTAGGTGGTGCAGTGGAATTCCTGGAATCTGGAAGACCTGAGTTCAAACCTGACCTCAGACACTTACTACCTGTGTGACCCTGGGCAAGTCACTAACTAGTTTGCTTCAGTTTCCTCATCTGTAAAATAAGCTAGAGAAGGAAATGACAGACTACTCTAGTATCTTTGCCAAGAAAACCCCATGTGGGCTCATGAAAAGTTGGACACAACTGAAAAATGCCTGAAAATTTCAACATTACCTAGGATAAGGATCATAATCAAAATATACTGTCCTTTCAAAATGCCAGTCCCTGAGGTCCACAAATGTAAGATTCTCATATCTTCCTAATAAAAAAAAATTAGCGAAATAAGATATTTCAGTGATATAGGCCCTTACCACATAATTTACCTTAATTATAGGAAAAATCAAAGCAATACCTTGGAGGTAAACACTTGCCATGTACATACCACCTTCCTTTTCTTCTTGATAAAGAACACCTTTCCTTTCTGGATAGTCTTTCCCAGAGCCACAGAAGTAAGATCAGAAGAAATCAGTGCTTTTTTTCCAGGCACCAATATTTAACAGAGATACAGCTTCCTCCCCTCGGTGGCTTTCAAAGATAATTCCAAGGGTGTTGTCCTGCTTCTCAAACCTCTTCTCTAAAGTGGACAGAACTTCCTGCTCTTTGGCCCTAACTTCTATTCCAAATATCCTTAAAATGATTTTCTTTACTCCTTTGTTCTAGCAGCATACTTTTTAAAAAATCAGTTTAGGCAGAAATGTTTTCTTGTATGCAGATTCTCAGTAAAATTAAGTTACAACAGGGATTCACATCTACTTGACGGGTAAACTACTATAACAATTTTATGAGAAGGTTCAGAGCCCCTCACATCTTCTAGACAGGAAGAAAATCCTGCCAAGGTGTGTAAGCATTATTATTCTATGCTCTTAGAAAGTCCTAAGCAAGCACAGGTTTCTGTTGTAAAGGTAGTTCCTGCCAGCCAGCTCTCAGTATCCAAGGCAGAGAAGGGAAGGGACAGATTTCCAGAATAGTTTCAAGAGCTTCACTATCAGCTATCTGCCTAAAATACCTTAGCAAGAAGGGGGTTGCCAGAGCAACCCAGAGGAACAGTAAAAGTATTCTGGGGTACAGAGAGAGGGAGTTAAGGAGGCTGAGGACTTGGAACACTAACTTAGGTACCCGGCCTCCCATATGGCACTATCTGTGTGTCATCCATAACAAAGCTTTTCATCAGTCTTTTGCATCATTAACCCATAAGCCCCTCCCTTGGGGTCCGCCACACTTTATCATGGCATCCTAGGATTAAAGAAGAAAATTATCGTGCTTTCCTCTGACCTTTGCCTGCTTGAACATGGAAAGATCAGGTGATGAAGGTCCATAGAGAGTTGCCAACTATGTTGGAGGGGGCATGGTCCAAACCAGACTCTTCTGTTTTCAAAGGAAAGCCAACCAGGCTGAAATGAAATTGATGGCTGATGCACCCTAGAGTCAATAGCCTGAAAGATGACCTGTACTCCCAGGTAACTTTCTCCCTTAATTAGACCTACCCTGGTACCTTCCCATGGCTGACCTAGTGATTGTAACAACAATGTTGCTACTTGCAGCTACTGTGGCTGTGTAAGGCCAACAACACCAGCACAGGCTCTTTGATCTGCTTTTCTAAGGAAAGCAACTTTAAGGGGTTAACAATTTCACTTTAATTAAACATACATATATCATTCACTTAGTTCAGGGGGAAAAGCCAGCACCCTAAACTTCAGAGGGAATACAAATAGAAACTACAAACATACGTTATATAAACAGAACAAATAACACACAGAGATCAACAGACAGGCTTTTATCTGTCTGACCAAAGAATTACATAATTACCAAAGAGAGAGGCACCAACATCTGTGTTTTCAAAGCTGGGGGGCTCCAGCAGCTATCCAGAGTCTTGTCTGGTCAAATTCCAGGATACTCTTCCAGTGAGTGAGAGCCCAAACAAAACACCAACCTCAGAGTTTATATACACTTCTTCAGGGACAAAGGGCTTCACAACCATGTGACTCAAACCTATATGAACTAGGCTTTCTTGTTTCTTAAGCAGGTCAAAGACTCTAGATTCAATCAAAGAAACAAAAGAACAAAAAGTCCGCTTTGTTTACCATTACATTTGAAAGGCAAGACTCATCAAAGGTGCTTGATTACCTTAGCATTCTAAAAGGGAAAACAAAAAAGTGCCACCGTAATTAACCATGAAAGTGATCTCTCCACAAGTCCCTACAACCTTATCCCATCATCATCCCAGGCAGTAATGATGGTCTTCTTATCCTAGAACTGTGGATATCAGCTTCTTCTGTATGTCACTAATGCACTCACTTAAAGAGTCCCTCTCACTCCGTGCCTTCTTTGGTACACAGAAGAGTAGGTCTTTGGTTGCCAGTGGGGAACAGAAAGAGATAATAGATTCAGAAAGACAAGGTCAGGAAGGAGTGTTGTCATCAAGAAAGAGGTACTATAGTCAAGGATTAATAGACAAAGAAGATGTGAGCAAGGGATGCCTCTGTGCCACTAGAAACTTGAAATGAAGCTCTCAAGGTCAGAAATAAGATGCAACAAAGAAGGTAAGATGGCAAGGAGGCAGACAGCACTTCTGTCCATGTCCGTCCTGCCCTTGCCTATGCCAATGCTTCATGAGAGATGAACAAGATGTTGTGGGAAGCATCAGAAGTTCTCACCAGCAACAGGACCCTAAATGGAAAAGCATTCTCTGTGAGGTCCTCCAATTAGATCAGAACCTGAGTCTATATCCCAAGCCTTTAGAAGGAGTCAAATCCCAAGTCTAGAGTGACTCAATCTTCATCTAAAGATCAGCTTATTATGGCAGAAACATGAGTCACACATTATTGGGGCACCACATTACATTTTCTACAGTCCCTTTGGGAAACTGAAGAAGAAAAATGTATCTTTCCTAGAACTCTTGGGTTTAGAGAGATCAATGCATTCTCTGTAGGCAGCCTGGGTATGAGAGAAAAAGACTGCACACGCAAGCTTATTGGCACAGATGAGGAAACACTCTACCATTGTAGGTGGGTACCTTCCTTGATATTTATCATCTTAGAGAATTACCTAGTATAATGAAAGATTAAATCATTTGTCCTTCATCATATCCTCAACTCAGCCTATTGACTTTTAAACTTCTACAGAACTCCCTTCTCCCCCCACCCCTTAAATCTAGTGCCTTCCTTCTGTCAACTATTTCCTTTTTGTCCTATATATATCTCCTTTGTCCATATTCATTTTGTTGTTGTCTGCCCCAAAAGATTGTGAGCTCCTTGAGGGCAGGGACTCCTTTGACTCTTTTTTTTTTTCAATCTAATTAGCACAATGCCTGCCACATGGTGTGCACTTAATAATTGTTTTTGGCTGATTGACATAACCAGTATGTGTCAGAGATCCTCTCTGCCAAACTACTAAGAGTAAAACATTTTGTACATAATTGGAACATTTTTGTCTATACCTGTGGAAAGTGACTCCACTTTGTGTCTTGGAGTCCACTAAATACAGCAAAAACAGGTGAGACCTTGACAGCTGGCTGGGGCTCGGGGCTGTTCTGGGTAAATCAGTCCTAACCACAATCCCATAACTGGGGAGACAGCACAGCACCCATATCTGATGGATAATCTATTGTAACAATTATATCGATAATGGTGAAGGTAGTAACCAATTCCTGACTCTGTCTAGCAAAATGCTATGTAGAGAACAGGCATTTAATAAATGCTTGAGTTTAATTTTATTTCACTAATACATTTTGAAGAAGTATGTTTAGTTTCTATGCTATTAAGGCTTCAAAAGCTACTTGTCCAGGGTATCACTACCACCCTAGGACAGGCCATCATTACCTCTCAGCCAGTCCAATACAACAGACTTCAGATTGGTCTCCTTGCTTTAAATCTCTCCCTACTCTAATCCATCCTCCATTAACCTGACAAAGAAATTTTTCTAAAGTGTAGTTTTGAGCATGTTACATCGCTTCTTAAAATAAACTCTAGTGGCTCTCTATGACCTGTGGTATTAAATATAAAGTCCTCTGATATTCATTTAAACTTTTTCACAATCAGAGCCCTTCCTATCTTTGCACTCTTCTTACACTTCCCCTCCACACACTGTATAATCCTGTTACACCATTGTTGCTGTTTCATGGTGTGTTGTGGGGATTGTCTTGGAAGAATTCACAGACAGACCATCTCCGCATTGATTGAGAATTATACTATGCAGCAGGCTGAGTTCCAAGAAGGAACCAGCTGTTTCAGTAAGACAAGCCAGGTAATTTTACAGCGTAATGATGCTGATTACATAACAGAAATTACGAAAACTAAAAAGGCAGGAGGGGTTTGTTAACAGATTAGATAATAGAAGAGGGGGTCCC
This sequence comes from Phalanger gymnotis, assembly GCA_028646595.1. Lineage (NCBI taxonomy): Eukaryota > Metazoa > Chordata > Mammalia > Diprotodontia > Phalangeridae > Phalanger > Phalanger gymnotis. Next base: position 211,359,274 of record CM053625.1, read on the forward strand.
AGCCTCAGTGGAACTGTGCATGCAATTTCTCATAATGCATACAGAAAAACCCTTTGTGGGGGCATGTAAGTATGATAATGATATTATAATAAACCTCTCTATATCATAAGTTCAGCTAAAGAACTGTTTTTGCTATTACTACCTAGTGCCTACTTAGAGAAAGTCCCTTCTATTGTTTTGGGGTCCACATCCTACTAGGGCATCCTGGTGGGGCTGCTTTCTGATTGGTTGGTGTAACAATAATGCTGCTAGCAGCTGCTGTGGAGGTGTAAGCTCATCAACACCAGCACATAAGAGGGCTGCTAGCACAGATCTGTTTTTCTAAGGAAAGCAACTTTAAGGGGTTTACAATCTCACTTTAATTAAACATACATATGTCATTCACTTAGTTCAGGGCAAAAAGTCAGCACCCTGAACACAAGCAGAAATTACAAGCAGAAATTATATAAACAGAGCAAGTAACACAAATCATCAGACAGGGCTTCTAACCATCTGTCCATAGCCAGAGAGAGAAGTACCAACATATGGGTTTTCAAAGTTGGGGGGCTCCTTAACAGCTACCCAGAGACTCATCTGGCCAAATGACACGAACACTCGTCCAATGAGTGAGGCCTAAAGCAAAACGCACTTCTTCAGGGTCAGAGGTCGTCATAACCACGTGACTCAAACTCTTTCTTGTGACTTAAGCAGGTCATCAAAGACTCTTGATGGAAACAAAGGCAAGACTCAATCAAAGGCACTTGATTGCCTTGGTGCTGAGAAGTACTCTAAAAGAAAAAACAGCAAAAAGGCCCCCTTTGCTTGCCATTACAGTTGGCTATTGTGGTCCTGTCTGAGATTAAATGGATATGATTGTGTTTAGTGCATGGACACATCTGCTGTTTCTGTGAGGAATATGAGCAGTGGGTCTGGGGGCAGTGGCTAGCTAGAGGCAGTGGCTGGGATTCCATCACATGGACGTGTCTGCCGTTCTAATAGGGCACGAGTTCATGGACATGCCTGTTGTTCTAGTGAGGCAGTGAAGTATATATGAGGAAGTTGGATGTTGAGTCTGGGGTCTACCTTGGTGGTGTGGTTAAAGCCATATTGTGTGGTCAAAGCAGGACATGCCTGCTGCTCAGTGAGGCCCACAAGGAAGTTGGAATATTGGGTCTGGGGGCAGATTTATTAGGATTCCATCACTGTCCTTGTGGTTTCTTGGGCACAGGACATTACAGCTCTGGTTTCTCAGAGCATTTCCACTTACTGTTCCCCCATACCTGAACTAGAGTAGCTATGTGGTACAATGGATAGAGTGCTGGGCCTGGAGTCAGGACTGAGTTCAAATCCGCTTTCAGACACTAGCTATGCAATCCCGAGCAAGTCACTTAATTGTATTTGCTTCAGTTTCCTATAACAACAAAGCTACTTATTATGTGTGACAGACATAATATATACCTACTGTCAGCCACTTAGGGTAAGTGTATGTGTAACAACAATGCCATTTGCTGCTACTGTGGCTATGTAAGACCAACAATACCAGCACACAGGAGGGCTGCTAACACAGGTTCTTTGAACCACTTTTCTGAGGAAAGCAACTTTAAGGCCTTTACAATCTCACTTTAATTAAATACACATATGTCATTCACTTAGTTCAGGGGAAAACGTCAGTACCCGGGACTTCAGAGAAAACACAAACAGAAATTACAAGCAGAAATTATATAAACAGAGCAAATACCACAAATCAACAGACAGGCTTCTGTCTGTCTGACCATAGCAATACATATACAGTTACCAGAGAGAGAAGCACCAGCATCTGGGTTTTCAAAGCCAGAGGGGGCTCCAACAGCTACCCAGAGTCTAGTCTGGCCAAATCACCAACACTCTTCCTCTGAGTATGCCCCCAAAGCAAAACCTCTCCTCTCACAGTTCTGAGAGTTCTAGCTTAACAGCTACCCTCAGAGTATATATTCCCTTTTTCAGGGCCCAAAGGCTTCACACCTCTCAAGGGCTTCACATCTCTTAACGGCTTCATACCTCTCATGACCTAATTAGCAAAAGGGTGTAGGCCTTCCTACAAACAAAAGCAAGACTCCATCAAAGGCACTTGATTGCCTTAGTACTGAGAAGAACTCCAAAAGAAAAAACAGTAAAAAGTCCCACTTTGCTTGCCCTTACATTTCCTCATCCATAAAATGAGGTGGAAAAGGAAATGGCAAACCACTCTAGTATCTTTGCCAATGAAAACCTCAAACAGGGTCACAAACAGTTGGTCACAACTGAAATGACTGAATAACAAAAATACCTGAGATGTTTTCCCTCCTCACCCCTGTCTCTAAGCTTCCTAAGCTTTCTTCAAGGCTTGGCTCAAACCCTGCCTTCTGTGGGAGACTCTTCTCAGTGGTCCCCCTCCATGCACAAACATTCCACCCTTTACTGGCACTACTCTAGTGCAGGTCCTCATCACCTCACACCTGGATTGCTGCGATAGCCTGCTGGCAGGTCTTCATGCCTCATGTCTCTCCCCATTCCAATCTGTCCTTCATTCCACCAATAAAGTGATTTTCCTAGAGTGCAGGTCAACCATGTAGCCTCCTCTACTCAATACGTTCCAGTGGCTCCCTATGACTTCCAGGACCACACACAAAATCCACCTCAAATCCTTACCTTAGCCCCCTTGTACTTTTCCAGTCTTCTTACACTTTACTCCCCACCACATGTTCTTCAGTCCAGGGACACTGGCCTTCTTGTTATTCCTAGAACAAGGCACTCTATCTCTCAGCTCCAGGCATTGTCTCTGGCTGTCCTCCATGTCTAGAATGCTGTCTCTCCTTATCTTTACTTACTGGCATCCCCGCCTTTCTTTAAGTTTCAACTAAAATCCCATCTCCTGTAGGAAGACTTTCACAAACCCTCTTGACTCTGGTTCTTCCTTTTTTAAAAAATACATTTCCCACTTATCTTGTACATAGCTTGCTTTGTATATATTGATTTGCATGTTGTCTTCCCCATTAGATTGCAAGCTCTTCGAAGGCAAGGACTGTCTTTTGCCTCTTCTTTTATCCCTAGCACTTAGCAAAGTGCCTGGCATACTGTAGGCACTCGATAAATGTTTATTGGTTGACTGAGGTTACTGTCCATCTGCTCCTTATATACTTTTTATGTGTATGATTATTTACTTGATGCCTCTCTCATTAGGATGTGAGCTCCTTTGAAGGTAAGGACTGGGTTGTTGTTTTTTTTTTTTAATCTTTCTTTGTATCCCCATTGCCTCGAACAATGCCTGGCACATAGTAGGTACTTAATAAATGCTTGTTGACTGATTCAATGCTCTTTTAAAATCCTGAGAGGTAAAACAAATGATGGTACTGAGTGTGTTCTTCCAGGGCATGCTGACTCCTAAGAACCCATACATAAAACTGCAGACATCAGCAACCACCACCTGACAAAAGATGCGGCTGTCTCTTTTATCAAGAGCTTGATTGCTGAATTCTAATTCCGGTCAACTGGATTACTTAGGTTTTGCAGACCAATAACAAAACCTCTCTGTGTCCAGCACCACTCAGCCTACAACACTGCACTCGTTTAGTTTATTATTAATAGGGGAGCTAAGAGAAGGATGCAGCCTGAAAATATTTTATAAAAACAAATTCCATTCATTCTGTCCTCTTCCCCTCCCCCCACAAAAAGTCTAGAGCACCCATAATCATCACCCTCTTCTTCAATTCCATCATCATCATATTTATATAGTGCTTTAAGGTTTGCAAGCTGTTTTAGAAATATTGTCTCATTTTATCCTCAAAACCATCTTGGAAGGTAGGTGTTATTATTATTCCCAATATACAGATAGGGAAACCAAGGTGGGGAAAGGTTAAGTGATCTGTCCAAGGTCACACAGTTGGTACGTGTCTGAGGACGAATTTGAACTTAGGCCTTCCTGACTCTATGTCCAGTTCTCGTATTTGCTGCTGCTGCTGTTCAGTCATTTCAGTCCCGCCCGACTCTTCGTGATCCCATTTGAGGTTTTCATACTTCATAAAGGTACTGGAGTGGTTTGCCATTTCCTTCTCCAGCTCAGAGAAGGACATACGTGACTTCCCCAGGATCACACAGCAAATAAGTGTCTGAGGCAAGAGTTGAACTCAGGAAGATGAGTCTTCCTGACTCCATTGTGCCACTTAGCTGCTCTATTTGCTGTACCATCTAGCAACATTCTGCATGATAATATATCAAAAGTGGCAAGTTGATGTAGGTCTGGAAAATATCTAAAGCCAATACACCTAAACTGGTAATTGGGAAATGTACTTTAAAGTCGAGTCTTGATGCTTTTTCCAAAAGGTCAGGACTTGATAGAAATCAAATTGTACTGGTAAGATTCTCCTCGATGAACTCAGAAAGCACTGGAGTAACCCTGGAATTGGTTTTAATGACTGGACAATTTGTAGAGTAAGGGAGGAAAGAGGTCTTATATTAATTGGATTTTGCAAATTTTTATAAGATTTTGCAACTGGTTATCAGATATGAGATGCTATAAGTAATAGGCTTTTTTATTTACTTGAAAATATCCAACGAGTAATGTTGAAGGATTTCCAAATTAAAATATAGATAGATACATAGATGCATTGATAGATTGATAGTAGTCTAGAGAAAAATCAACAGATATTTTGCAGGGAGATTCATTATTTGGTTGATTTAAAATATGACAACATTTTACCCATTTTATTTAACTAAAGGAAGTAATAAAATAAAGTAATAAAATGTGCTTATTTAAATACTACAGTGTGGATAATATAGTGATACCAAGATTCAGGAAGGCATATAAAATGTCAAAATTAATAGCATAATTTTATAATCAACATTATAGGCAATTATTATGCAGAATAGACCTCATTTACATTACAGGTATTGGTGTGTACTGAGTTTCTCTATGACAAAGTGAATCCATTAGGATAATCCATAGATCAAACAGCAGCTAAGGAGTTCAAGCTACAATTTAAATAAGGCAAAACACAACGCAAGCATTAATTGCTACACAGGAAAAATATGAAAGATTTAAATTATTCATTAAAAGGTGCTCTTTTAAAGTCAAAAGTCTTATTTTAGGTAGTTTATGGTTATAACAAGAGAGCCGTTATGTTTTAAAATTGTCTGTCATTCATCTAAATAATTGATGTTGACATAGGTTATAATCTATAGTCAGTTGGAAAAGGAAATCGAACCGTGTGATTTCATTGGTATCTGAAATCTATCAGGTAAAGAAGGTTGCCTCAAATGTGATACTATATGTAAAGCACTTAGAGCAGGGCCTGGTACAGAGTAGGAGCTATATAAATGCTTATTCCCTTTCCTTCCCTCCCCTCCATTGATACAAGTCCATGTTTTCTCTACAACTCATAATCTTACACAGATGCCTAGAGTACTGAAAAGGTAAGTGATTTGGCAGGGTCACACAGTGAGGATGTGTCCTTAGTGGGACTGATGCCAAGCCTTCTGGGCTTTGAGGCCAAATCTCTTTCTGCTATGTCTAGCAGTTTCTCCGTGTTACTGTATGTAAAATGAACCTGAAACTATTTGTGGTATCTCTTAACAGGAGGGGGGTGGGGTAAGTACTAACCACCGAGCCAATGAGGCCTAACCACTAATGCTGGAGCCTTACCCGCTAGATTTCCAAGCCAGCTGTTGCCACCATGGGTCATCCTCATCCCCTGGGAGGGGGCAAACACTGGCAGCAGCAATGATCACTCATGAACTCTTAGAGATCCTACAATTCCACCATGAATATTTTCTCTGCTCTCCCAGGCACTGATCTCATGTTTTGATAAAATGAACTGTGGCTCTTCCCTACAAAAAGGTATGAGGGAGGGAGAGAGAACTTTTGGGAGCCGAGATGGTGGATTAAGCAGTAAATCACTGTCATTCTCTCTTACTGACCTCTGAGAAAAAGAGAAAATAGGGCCCCAGGAAAAATCTTGTAACAGTGGAGTCAGCAGCCAATGGAAAGATGGGGTGGAGCAGTCTTTTAGCCTGGGAAACGTGGAGCAAAAGAAGGTCCATCTTATCCACATAAAAGGCTAGCGCATTCCAAGACAGGAAGCATCCCAGCAAGCCAGCAACAAGTCACACCTCAGCAAAGCACAAGGAGATTCTGAGCCCCAAGGTGGTAGGGCAGGCACACACCAATACCAGGACCCCCCATGTGCCTTAGCATAGCCAGGAGAACTGGCAGACTGTAGCTCAGAGAACAACTACACGCGCAGGTACAACACCAAGTGAGCAGGTGTTCTCCATGGTATAGCGCCATGAAAATGCAGAAGAACCCCTCTGGCCTCAGTACACACCAGATACTACCACCAGGACACCAGCTCAGCACCAGAAAAGCTGCCAGACCCCCACAGCATCCAGCAGCCAGCACCTGAGGCCCCAGCACACAAAGCCAGTGACCAGGCCCTTGACCCCCGGTGCAAGAAGCTTGGGAAAGTATCCCCTGTGCTCCAGAAGCAGAGCTCAACTTTAAAAGACAGGAAATAGGAAAACAACATGAGGAAAAAGCAAAAATGGACACTGATCATAGCCAGTTTCTATGGGGACAGAGAAGATCAAAACACAGACTCAGAAGAGGAAAACACTATCAATAAACCTACATCTGAAATCTCAAAAGGGAATATGAATGGGTCTCAAGAACAAAAGGCCTTCTTGGAAGAGCTCAAGAAGGATTTTAAAAGTCAAATAAGAGAGGTAGAAGAAAAACTGGCATGCAAGAGCAAGTCAACAGCTTGGAAGAGGAGAAACAAAGATTGATTGAAGAAAGCAATTCCTTAAAAAATACAATTGGCCAAATGGGAAAAAAAAAGAATGCTGAAAAAACGACTCCTTAAAAAGCAGAATTGGCCAAATGGGAAAGGAGGTACAAAAGCTAGCTGAAGAAAACAATTCCTTAAAAATTAGAATTGAGCTAGTGAAAGCCTGTGAAATATCAAGAATCAGTCACACAAAATCAAATGAATGACAAAATAGAAGAAAATGTAAGATACCTCACTGGAAAAACAACTCACCTGTAAAACAGGCTCAGGAGAGATAATTTAAGAATTATTGGTCTCCCTGAAAGCCATGATCAAAAAAGGAATCTGGACAGCATCCTTCAAGAAATTATCAAGAATAACTGCCCCTGAGGTCTTAGATCCAGAGGGCAATCACTGGGTTCCTAGTGATTATCTCCTGAAAGAGCTCTCAAAATGAAAATTCCAGGAAATACAGTAACCAAATTCCAGAATTATCGGGTCAAGTAGAAAATACCGCAAGCAGCGAGAAAGAACCAATTTAAATATTGAGAAACTATAGTCAGAATTACACAGGACCTAGCAGCTTCTATATTAAAGGATCAGAGGGCTTTGAATATGATATTCTAGAAGGCAAAGGAGCTTGGATTACAAACAAGAATCAACTACTCAGAAAAACTGAGCACAATTTTTAAGGGGGAATGATAGACATTCAGTGAAATAGGGGACTTCCAAACTTTACTGATGAAAAATCCAGAGCATCTTATCTTCAAATACAACACTCAAGAGAAGCATAAAAAGGTAAACAGGAAAGAAAAAAACCATGTTGTTTGATAAGGTTAAACTATTTACATTCCTACACGGGAAGATAATACTTGTAACTCTTGAGAACTGTATCTTAGAAGGAGCATATATAAACAGAGGGTGTAGGTATAAGTTGACATTGTTATGATTAAAAAAATAAATTAAGGGGTGAAAAAAGGGATCGTACTGGGAGAAGAGGCAAGGAGGAGGCAGAAAAGGGCAAATTACATCACACGAAGGCACAAAGATCTATTACAATAGAGGGAAAGAAGGGCAGGAGGCGAGCATTGTTTGAATCTTACTCTCATCGAATTTGGCTCAAAGAGGGAATAACATACATACCCAGGTGGTTATAGAAATGTAGCTTACCATACAGGAAGTAGGAGGGAAAAGGGGAAAGAAAAGGGAGGGGGTACATAAAAAAGAGGGCGGAAGGAAGGGAAGAAGTAGGGAAAATAAAGTCAAGGGAGAGGGACTGAAAGAAGGGAAGGCAGATCGAAGGAGGAGGTGGTCAGAAGCATCTCTGGTGAGGAGGGAAAGGGAGAAAGGAGAGAGAAAAGCATAAATGGGGGTGGGGGAGCAGAGGAGAAGGTTGGAGAGAAAGACACAGTTAGTATCCATGTAGCTGATGTAGTAGAAAGAACACTAGATATGGAATCAGTGGACATCAGTTCAACCCTCCCAGTCCTGTTATTTACTACCTGTAAATAGCTGAACCTTTCTAGGACAGAATTTCTTTATTTGTAAAATGAAATGCTAGAATAGCTGGACTTTTAAATTCTCTGAATCACTGATTGTATAACCAGCAAGCTATGGAATGCTGCTTTGTTAAATCCAAGATGTGATGTAATGCTAAGTAGTCTTCTCTCAGTCTTATTTCACCATGGAAAGCTTTGTCCTCTAATTTCCTTCTACTAAATTATACCTTGTGATTTGGGTAACCCAGTTCCAAGAGGGCTGATGATAATAAATAGAAATAATAATAATTATGACAAAAGTAACAGCAATTGACATTTATACTTGGCTTTAAATTTTACAAAATACTTTACATATAAACTTAGGCTATCAATTAAGCCTGGGGAGTTTTAAGGACCACAGCTTTGCATTAGCATTGTCTCTAATAAATTAGGAAATCACAATTCTCTCCACCAACAAGGTAGCCCACAACACTGCCCAGGCTTGGCTGGAAGCCCGGTTATATATACACTATTTAATTTGAGCTTCAGAACAATCCTGTGAGGCAGGTACTAATCCTATTTTACAAATGAGGTAACAGAGATTCATAGACAAAGTGTGTCATAACTGACATAGAGCCAGCCACTAGGTGATGGACCAGGAAGTCCAAAGCATATGAATGGAGGTTCTCATTTCATCGCTTAGGTGATCCTTTCCTGTGAAAGGTATCACACGCTGGCAAGATTCTAGCTGTCACATCTACCTCCCTTAGCACTGTAATCTCAGGCATTGGCTTTGATTTTGTTTAATGAACTGAATTTGACAATAGGCTTTTGGTGTGAGCTCATTATTTGAAGAAGTGTTCTTTTTTAATTTCCAAAAGAAACTGTTTCATAGACCGAAAGAGCCAAAATTCAAAGCTGGAATGAAAAAAAAAATGAACCCTCTAAGAATATACATGATATATTGCTTACTTCCTCTCCTCTGGCAACAAAGATATTCTACCAATGGTATGCTGGTAAATGTTTAAAAATTGGCTCTCCACAAAGAAAATGCTCACATGACACTCTTCTAAACTTCATCTTCATTATTCACATTTTCTCCATCACTTTCTTAAGTCTAGACAATCAACAAAACAATAAACTAACCCCTGGCCTGTAGCATTGTATAAACATTGCTCACACTGAAAAATTAACAACTGGTCCTTAAGAGCCAGTTAAAGCTGGCTCCAGCATACCCCTGAATACCTTGACTTACACACAGGGTCCAGGATCCAACCTGCTGTCAAATCAAACCCAGGACTTCACATGATACTTTGCAAGGAAGTTTGGCTTCATTGTCTAGCACTACTGACATACCGACCTGCAACTGTCTGAGCTAACTTCTTTTATTTGCTGAAATGAACTGAAATGCTTTGTCACATCTTAATTTGAAGTATCAACAACAACTCCTCCCTTCCACCTATTTCTCCATCTCTGCTGGTCTTTGGAAAGGGTCAATCAGAGATGTTTATTCATCTGGCACCTATAAAACAGACTGCTGGGAGAAACAATGATCATGAGCTGCCCCACCCATGCTAGCTTATCAGGAGAGCAGTCCTTCATTTCCTGACATGCCAGAGCTCTATGATTTAAAAACTTAATAACTTCAAGAAAGGACCTCACTGCATCCCAACTAGATTTGACACACCACTACAAAAAATGAAATTAAAACAGGAGAATTCTGGGGGTGGAACCAAGATAGTGGCTGGAAAGAAGGGACCAGCGTGAGCTCCCCGCCAAGTCCCTCCAAAAACCTATAAAAAAATGGCTGTGAACCAATTCCAGAACTACAGAACCCAAAAAATAGCAGAGGGAAGCAGGGCTCCAGCCCAGGATAGCCTGGATGGTTGCTGGGTAAGGTCTATCCCACATGGAGCTGGGAGGGGAGTGGAGCAGAGCAGAGCCCAGCGTGGACAGCGGCCAGATCAACCAGACCAGGAGCCGGGTGGAACGTGCCCTAGCGCCATGAATCAGTGAGCTGCAGCAGTTACCATACTTCTCAACCCACAAACACCGAAGACAACAGAGTAGGTTAGTGGGAAAAGATGCTAGAGACAGAGAGTTTGCAGTTTGGCCACTGCCCCAGGGGCAGTGGAGGTGGGGCAGCTACAGAACTACAGCTGCACTTGCTTCTGTCCCCAGGTCCACCTGGTGGGAGGAATTAAGTGGCAGATCAGAGCAGGAGTGCAGAGCCTGCTGAAGATCTAAGTCCAGTCTGGGTTAGGGGTTCTTAGGGAAGGAGAAGTGCTGGTGTGGCAGAGCTGGTGCATCCCCCCAAGCTTGGAACATAGTTCTCTTTACTCTACACCAGTCGTACCCCGCTGAAAAACTCAAGGGTCAAGTGAGTTGGCTGGGAACATGGCCAGGCAGCAAAAACGCACCCAGATTCAGTCTCAGACTTTGGAATCTTTCTTTGGTGACAAAGAGACAAAGAAGACCAAAACATACAGCCAGAAGAAGTCAACAAAGTCAAAGAGCCTACAACAAAAGCCTCCAAGAAAAACATGAACTGGTCTCAGGCCATGGTAGAG
>CM053625.1:211370579-211445068 GCA_028646595.1 Phalanger gymnotis
CTTTCACAACATGAGTATTGTGGAACGGTTATACATAATGATACGCATGTGGCCTATGTTGAATTGCTTGACTTCTTAGGGAGGGTGGGTGGGAAGGGAAGAGGGGAGAGAATTTGGAACTCAAAGTTTTAAAAACAGACATTCAAAAACCAAAAAAAAAAATTTGCATGCAACTAGAAAATAAGATACAATGGGGCATAGAAATTTATCTTGCCCTACCAGAAAGGAAGGGAAAAGGGGATGGGAGGGGAGTGGGGTGACAGAAGGGAAGGCTGACTGGGGAACAGGGCAACCAGAATATACACCATCTTGGAGTAGGTGGGAGGGTAGAAATGGGGAGAAATTTTGTAATTCAAACTCTTGTGAAAATCAATGCTGAAAACTAAATATATTAAATTTAAAAAAACAAGAGAATTCTGCCTCATCTCAAAAACTGCCTCAGTGATTTTCATTATCACTGAAAATCTCTCAGATTCCCCCAAAGCTACAAAACATGGCAACACTCCTGAGAGAGCTCTGTTTTCAACTAGAGACTTCTTTCAGTGCTTACTGTCATTTCCCAATCATTCTACTGACTGCTCTACTTGGTTTAAGCTTCAGGGAAGGCCAAATATCCCAGCTGGGTAAAACTATCTCCCAAAATTAGCCTTCTGTGCAACACTCAGCTAAAAGGGATCTTTACTTGTATTTCAGTACTTAGTAAATCCTGGTTTGGAATAAGGCTAAAACCTAAAAAAAAACAAGATCATGGTAACCAATCTGTCATCAAAGGCCAAAGCTCCTACTGAAACATATTTTAAATCACACTTTTAAAAAATCACTCTAAAACAGGTAATACAGTCTATTCAGTCATGGTTAAAAAGTCTGTTATTTTCTACTTTCCTGTGTGCTCTTTCTTGTTAAATAGTAAATAATTTTGATGAGCTGCCTTGTATTAGACCATAACAACAATAATAACAATTCATACCGATGTAGCATTTTAAGGCTTACAAGATGTGGAATTCTTCAATAATTCTTCTTTCCTTTTCCTTTCCTTTTCAGAGAATTATATCTGTTCTCATTTTTATTCAGTGCCTCTATAGTTTGGCAAGAGGGGGAAGGAGAAACTGATTTTATTTTAATTGTAGAAGATAAGTGAAGAGAGAGGGAAGAACGGGGGGAATTCCCAAGTCCCTTTAAAAACACAGATACTCCTGAGAAAAATAAAATCAGGGAATGGTTTGGCAGACCAAATGAAAGCAAAAGAAACATATATCTCAGGATGGGAATCAGTAAGAGAGAAGAAGAAAGAAAAGGAAAGGGAGCTACCTGGAGGAAATGAGGCATGAGGGGACAAGACTAGGGTTAACAGAGGAGTTCCAAGGTCCCTAGAGACATATAGGCCATATTGTCATGTAAGCCATAATTTAGGAATCTAGTACTCTGGTCTTCAGGGAGCTTCCTGGTAGCTTTGTGGGTAATGAACAGTTTGTCTTCTAGCTCAAATGCCAAACAGCTAGAACCCACGATAATTTGTGATATGCTATTTAGGAAAATTGGAGATGGTATCATACAGTAAAAGTAGCATTCTACTACAAGTGACATCTGAGTTTTAATCAACTGGAACCATGTGATAGAAGATGGAGTAAAAATAGATCATCTCAATACAACTCCCTGAATTCCTCACATCAGATAATCAGTTATGTGCGAGATACAGTTCTACAATGAGAATCCAAACGAGACGGGAAAACAATGAGATAAGCCTGCATGCAAGGCCAAGCCTTGGTCTAAATGTCTCAGAGTTTCCGTTTAAAGGATCATAGATTGAGAGTTGGAAGTAAATTTAGTTACCTAAGAATCTCATTTTTCAGATACGCATACTGAGGCCTAGAACTCCTATCCCAAATAGCTACTAGTACAGTTGTGAAAGAGGCAATCTAGCCTTCACACACACACACACACACACACACACACACACACACCCCTACTTTATGTATATATATGCACATGCATACATAATTACATGTGTATGTGTGTATATATGCATACATATACACATAGCATGCATGCACACATACATACGAGATTGTTAAGGGTAAATTACTACAGGATGTTGAGGGAGGAAGGGAAAGACTCAACAACACAAAGCCAATTTGTGTTTATATTTGTGCATGGCTAGGGGTGTAATGGGAGTGGAGGTGATTATTATCTAGCTTTGGTCAAAATAGGCAATCATACAGAAAGTAATTTTTTCCCTATTTGCCAATTCATACATCTCTGAAATTACCTATACCCACTGGTCTGGACAAGAGAAAACAAAAGCTGTGCTTGGAGGAAAGATCAGAAAGTGGAGAGGTCTGATACAATCCCTCCTTATGAGGGATGAGGCAAGAGACAGAAACCAAAATGTATAACATGGAAAACCAGGGTATAAGTCAAGTTCCTAAATGGAAAAATCAGCAGAGAAACTCACCAGAAAAGGATAAATGAGTAGGAAGATCAGATAATTTAATAATGAGATAAAGAAATATCATGCAATAGAAAATAGACCAAAAATTTTCAAAGAAAAAGAAAGCAAAACAACAAATTCTATGGCCTCTCCTGAAATAATGTTGATGAATCAACATCAAGAAATTCTAGAATGGTACAAAGGAGAAACTAAACAACTACAGGAATAAATAACTATGGAAATTAGGATAGAAATCAGTGCTCTTAAAGAATTCAATAAGACAAATAAAAGAATTGGCAATTTAGGACACAACACAAAGAACTTCTCCAAGACAGGAAGGGTCCTAAATGGCAGCTGTAAAACTAAATATATACATATATATACATACATATATATATATATATATATATATATATATATATATCTAGGGAGAAAGTTGTCTAAATTGAGTTAAAAAACAAACAAACCCCAAATCCTGTAGCACCAGATGACCACATGAGTTTTCTATAAATCAAAGCAGATAACTTTGAGGGCAAAACACGTGGATAACTTAAGTATCCTAAGTATCCTACCAAAATATGGTCAAGTAAAATATCTGAATACTACACTATGGCATGGCACCTAGAACTACTGAAAACAGAGGACATGGTACTGATCTATAGAATATATAGATCATCAATGGAGAGAAACCCCAAGCTTTAACCACCATGGCATGTAGTGGTTCAGCTTCAGCATTTCAACGTTAAATAGCAAATATCACCAGCCTCCAAGAGGAAACCTTTTAGCCATCAAGTAAAATTGACTTAAGAAGCTCAAAATCTTTTTAAAGAAGATGATTACTTCTTGTCTACAAGAAAATAAAGAAAGGTCCTTCACACATGACCCTACTTATCTCCCATATCTGAAATGCTCTCTCTCCTCACTTCTAATTCTTAGAATCCCTGCTTTTCTTCAAGAATTGTCTTAAGCACCACTTTATTCAGGAGGCCTTTCCTGATCCCCCCAGTTGCTAGTGTCTTTCCCTCGAAAGTGACCTTAAATCTCTCTTGCATGTATCTTTAATATACTTATATATGTACCTGTTTTTCACTTCTCTCCTTCATTAGAATGTAAGCTTGAGGATAGAGACTGTTCGTGTTATTTATATTTCTGAGCTTAACACACTGCTTATCAAATGGTAAGCACTTAATAAACACTTGCTAATTGAGTTACTGATTCCAAAAAACAAAGGAGATAGAGAGGCATCCTATGGTAATTTCTGGCAAAGATAAACCTGACCATTAATGAAAATATAAGGAACAGCTTCAGCCACAAGGTACTCTAAAAGAATTCAGAACTGAGCATGTTCTCCAACATCCATGTACTTCAAGCAAGAGAAACAAAGAAAGATATCTAAGTATGGTAAACAAGAACACTTAGCTGTGTAGCCCTGGACAAGTCAATTAACTTCTATCTGCTTTAGTATCCTCACCTACAAAAAATGGAAATAATGCCTCAATTGCCTCATCTGTAAGTAGGAATAATAATAGCATTTATTTCCCAGGGCTTTGGGGGGGATAAAATTAGATAACATTTGTATGGTGCTTTGCAAAACCTCAAGCACCATGTAAATGCTAATTATTATTACTGCTGTTATTCCAAATTAATTCAAATCTTATGATAATAGAGCTAGACAAAGCTATTGTTTTTTTAAAAAAATTGCTATCTTCAAAGGGCAAAAATAGAATAAAGAGATTGGTAAGGGTGGAAAAGATTTAAGGAGTTAATAATTTAAGGGAGATTTAAAAAATTAAGAGACAGAAAAGAGAAAGAATTTAATAAGTAATCCAAGGACTAAAACTCATTTCCTCATAAATGAATCATTACTGGAGGCTGGGGGAAGGGTGGGAAATGGAGTGTTGGTACTCAGAGGGCAAATGCTCAGGCAAGGTGAAGGGACTCAAGTGATAAAATAAAACTGAAGATTTATTTCCATCAAACTCAGTACCTAAAGGAGGGAGGAAAGCAGTTCTTTTTAATTGCTTGGGAGAAAGAGTCTAGGGTAAAAACAGTAGATAAGAATAATTAATGAGAAACTAAGTGGTTAGAATCTATGAGTTCATAAAGAAGCCACATTTATTCTCTGATACACCTATGGGCTTGGAAGAGTGGGAATATTTAAACCCAACAGTCAAAACCAGATCTGGCCATTCTCCTGAAAGTGGCACTTGTTAAAGCATTAGACAGCAGCAAATTATCCAGCATTCATCCTTGACATAAATCACACACCCTCAATAGGAAGGAATGAATGAACACTGACATACAGGAAGGTAAAAGCTATGCTCTTGAAATTGGCAAATATTTTTTAAAGCACAGAAGAGTTGAAGAAAGGCGTATGCATTCCTTCCATCACCAGCTTCGACAGTCTTCAGATATCACACAGATATGACCTTATTAGAAAGGACGCTAACAGAGGTTTCCTTCCCACACACCCACATGTTACTATAAATCTAGTCTCAGCAAGGAATCCAGCAGACGGATGGCCCATTGAATACCAGGTGCCAAATAGAAGCCATCCCTCATATGCAAAAGACAATTGAAGAGTGAAATGCTGTCATTTTACTTTCATAGTGTTCTCTGTTTCAAAGGTTACCCATAAAACCAAATTAGATCCACGAGTTAATAAAAATAGCCATCCCCAATTATACCCATTCACTCACTTTTCCTCACTAATGATGGGCAAGCTGCAGCTTAAACTCTGATGAAAATTAGTTCTAATTGTTTTCATCTTGTTCAACAAAAGAATTTAAATATCCCATAAATAAAATGCATTCTGATTGTTGAGGAGGGGGGAGGGCACAAATCACTCTCTGAGCTAAGATACTATAGATGAACACAAAGAGCCCCCCGCTTTTTTTAAACAGATACTGTACCTCACAGCCTGTTTGCGAAGACAGCCCCAACCTTTGCTTCAAATCACTCTTGTTGGCCAAAAGCCATGAAAAATGTATCACCTTTAGGAAAAGTAACCCCTCTGGCTATGTTAGGATGAGTGACTGAAATAATAAGGTTAGATCTATTCTCCGCTTTGTTCATGGGGCCTACAAATATTGGGGCTTCAGACAGTTTCTTCCTGTATGCTTAGAATGACAAACATTGTCTTGAAATGTCTGAAAGATTCTGCTCATTTGTTCAAAGCAAAGGAAGGGGGAGGAAGCAGACCCTGTCTGATGAGGCAGCCTATTGACTCTTCTTTATCCATGCTCTACATGTGAACTGGACAACTGGAGAGGTGTCCTAACTTTCTCAGGTTAACGTTCTCTCCAGGGCCCAACTACTTTGTGCAGTATTTAGTAATTCAGTATCCACAGACTCTGGAAAGGGGTTCATTCTCAAGCAAATAACTTGCTGCCACCCTCAGAAATATGGAAAGAATATTGAGGTCTCTCTAAATAGGTAATTTGAGGAAGGTGCGGGAATCATGTGATAAAGAGCAATACTGGACCAGCAGTCAGGAAAACCAGAGTTCCAGTACAACCAGACACTTAACAAACAGTGAAATCCTGGGCAAGGAGCTAAATGTCTGTCTGTCTCAGTTTCCTCATCTCTAAAATGGAACAATAACAGCATGTAACTCACAGGGTTATTATCAAGATTAAATGAGATAATATTTATAGAGCATTTGGTACAATACCTGACATACAGTAGGCACTTGAACTACTTACCGTTCCTCCTTTTTCTCCTAATAAGCCTCCAATGGGGAAGGATATATAGATTGAACATGGGGCAACTACATGACACAGTGGTTAGAGTGGTTGGCCTGGAGTCAGGAAGACCTGAGTCTAAATCTGGCCTCAGAAACATACTAGCTATGTGACCCTGGGCGAGTCACTTAACCCAGGTTCCCCCAGTTTCCAGAAGGAAATGGCAAACCGTTTCTACATCTCTGCCAAGAAAACCCCAAATGGGGTAGAGTCAGACACGTTTGAAATTACTGAAAAACAACAAAATTCAATAAACGATAAGCAGTACGTCAAGACATCTCCCCTCCGCGTGGCAGAACACAATAATGTGTAAGAAAGGTTTTGATAAAATTATCTCCTGTAACTGTATATACTCAAAAATCTTAATCCTATTGCAGTGGTCACTTTCTGTTTTGTGTCATGCTAACTGTAAAGCTTCTTTCCAGGGTTACTGAATAAGAATATTCTAATTAACATTCTGTGAAAATATTTGTTTGGCTGACATCTCACTCTTTCTATTAAGACTTTGCATATGGAGAGAAGGCTTGAAATCTAAACACATGAAGAGACTTCTACTCTGCTCAGAGGGTGCTAAAAGACAGCTAGCTGAGAGGGCACGGAGTGGTATGCTGGGAGGATTTTAGCAGAAGTCTATAAAAAGACTGAGGCAGCTAGGTAGCACAGTAGATAGAGTGCTGGGCTGGGAGTCAGGCAGACCTGAGTTCAAATACAGCTTCAGACACTTCTTAGCTGTATGACCCTGGGCAAGTCACCTAACCCTGTTTGCCTCAGTTTCTTCCTATGTAAAATGAGCTGGAGAAGGAAATGGCAAACCATTTTGCCACTTGTTTGCCATGGAAACCCCATAGGGGGTCATGGAGAGCCAGACATGACTGAAATGGTTAAACAATAATCACGACGACAAGAACAAAGTACAACGCCAGAAGACTAAATCACGACCCAGTTCCTCCTGAATTAGATCTTCATAGTATGGCTCTACGTTATATGTCTGCTTTGATTTGAATTAATATCACACCCACCTACATTCAAAGGTAAACATAAAATACATTACAGAGCCAACTATAAATGATTTTTAGATTACTTTTCATCCTTTGCTCCAAACCACTTGTGAAGTTAACTTTGTAACACTAGACTTCCAGAGAAAACACGCTGGGGGATTAATCCACTCAGCTTTGGAATGGGGACCAAGCCGTCCTGGCTGGTGAGCACAACCTCCCATCACCCACTATGTCTGTTCTGCCCCAGCCACATTCCCTCTCCTTTCTTCACTCTAGCCGTCTCTTTGTCATCTGTCCTACCCCAGCATAACCCCCTTGCTCCCAACACGATCTTTCCACCTCTTGCCTTTCAAAATATAATCAAACCAATGCTACATTGTTTTTAAGAAGGGTGTTTCGGGTCTTCCTCCCCATGATTTCTATGCTTGAAATCCTCAATGGTCACTGCTCCCTTGGCGTATATTACGTCTCTCTATCACAACGTGAGCTTCTTGAAGGTGGGGGCCGTTTCACTGTTGTATTTGTATTCTCAGTGCTTAACAAATGGAAAACGCTAAATAAATGTGTTTTAATTCCTTCATTCATTAACTGAGATTTTATGGCACTAATTTATTATGTCTCAAGTTTGCTATCATAATTAAAGGCTTAAAATGAGGAATCTGCTCCTTATGTTGTTTTTTACATTTTTTATTGGCTGACATGACATCAAAATTCAAGTTTTCATTTTACAAACACGTTGTGCTTCTAAATATAAAAAAAATACTTTATTCAACAAAGGTTGAGCTGAATGATTTGTTTCTCATAATTTCATATTCAAAATTAATGAATTAGATAAGAGGAGGAAATTTGATACTTGTTCATTTTAGCCAAATTGGGAATGGTCAGTTTCATACTTATAAGAAAGAGTCATGCTGTGTATGGCTAAACTTGAAATCCAGAAGAGAACCATTTTGAAAGGAAAATGATCCAATATCCTGGTATTCCCTATACGCTTTTCTACCTACTAATTTTTAACTAAATGCTTGAACAAATCAAGAGCAGAGAAGCTAATGTCACTCCTGAAAATTTTGCTTTTCTCACCATCTGAACAAGAGGGACTGAAAATGTCAAGAAGGAAAAAAAAGGGGGACACCGGGAAGAGTATCTCACTTGTATAATACAGCCTTACCTTTACTTTATTTCTCTGTCATATCTCTTTCTAAGAAATCACTGACAGTATCTACAACTGGCTGTAGGTAACCTTATTAATTAATCAAGATCAATGAACCAACATCAATAAAAGCCTTAGCAGACCTAACAGGTTAGACTTAAATGAAGAAAGGTATATATGGACAGTCTTGTGGCTTTGATTCCTTACCTTCTACACTTAACGAAGGTAATTGGAAAAGTATCATCCATGGACCAAAAGGAGGTAAAGTGGTTCCCTAACATGAACGAGGTACCTCTTGATTAGTGGCCATGTGACAGTTCTGCTGGTCACTCCATCTCCCTTATATATTTACCATCTAAAGGATAATTGTAGGTAACTGAAAACATGGCGGTCTGTTCTCATCCAAGGTCCCAACTCTAAAATTTCACATTTTTCCAGTGGTTCATAAAAATCTTGGCATGGCACTGAGGGTGGGCTTTGGGCACAAGTGGTCCTTAAGCTTAATAAAAGTAAAGATAATCCCTCTAAACAGTGTTAACTCTTATTCAATTTTAATAGTAATCAATTTTTATTATTTACATTTGATATGCTGTTTTTATGTGTGTTGGGAAGAGGGAATGAGAAATATTTCCTCGGCAATGATAAAGGAAAACGGTATTAAGGAGGCAAAACAGAAGAGGCTAAGGATATCAACCATTCTTATTATGTATACTGTGCTATTGCTGCTAAACTTGTAATATTCAAATAACATTCAAAAATATTAAAAAACTGACCACTGAGAGAATCCCAGTAATGCGTTCCTTCCCCTACTCTCTCCATTGGTCAGAGTCTATTACCCAGAGTTCACTCATCTGACTGATTGGAGTTACCTTATAAGAATATTTAACACACATGACACCAATGGTATGAACAAAATCATGAAGTGCAATACTTGAGAAAGGCAGCTAGGTGCCACAATGAACAGAATACTGGGCAGGGAATCAGTAAAACCTATCTTCTTGAGTTCAAATCCAGCCCCAGACACTTACTAGCTGTGTGACCCTGGACAAATTACTTAACCCTGTTTGCCTCAGTTCCTCATTTGTAAAATAAGCTGGAGAAGGAAACTGCAAACTGCTCTGGTATCTTTGCCAAGAAAACCCCAAATTGGGTCACAAATGGTCACTAAAAAAACTGAACAAACACAACAAAACTTGAGAAGAAAAAGAGGGTATTTACATAGCCTCCAAGAAGACTATTAAAAATCAGGAGTCACTGGCCTCACAAAACTGACTAATCCAAAACTGACTGAGTTTCTGGAGACAAGGGGAACTGGCTGCACAAAAATCCCAGGTAAGGTCTATCCAAGAAACCAACAGATCAGATATGAGAGCACCCAACTCTATGGTACTATATGAGTAATAACCTTCATATGCTATATAGGAAGCATTCATCTTGTTCTGCTGCAAGCCCATATTTATTGTAGAGATAGTTTTCCAATATTAGGTGAGTAACATGTCATTTCAAGTCCTTAATAAATATCTACTACTTTGGAAACCTAAAAAAGAGCTTACAAACTAAAATAAAAGTTCATGTTTTACAAAACTTAGGGGCAGAGCCAAGATGGTGGAGTAAAAGCAGGGACTTTGCTTGAGCTCTCCCCCAACTGCCTCCATATTAATGTAAAAAATGACTCTAAACAAATTCTAGAACTACAGAACCCATAAAGTGACAGAGTGAAACAAATCTCCAGCCCAAGATAGCCTGGAATGCACAGTACTTGGAGCGGAGCATAGTCCAGCGTGAGACCCACATGCACAGACTGAGCCACAGCAGACCTGGCAGAGCAGGCCTAAGAGCACTGAATCATTGAGCTGTGGAGGTTTCCAGACTTCTCAACCCACAAATGCCAAAGACAACTTAGCAGGTCAGTGGGAAAACTCTGTTGGACTTGGGTGAGAGAAGAATGTGGTGCAAAGGTGGTTACAGCAGTGGCAGCAACAGCAGCGGCTGCTTGTGGAACTCCTGACACACAGATGGTGAGTGGATCAAATGACTGATCAGAGCAAGAGTGCAGGGATCTCTTTGCTGGTGCTGAGGCAGGATTCTCCTCCTCTTCCCTCCTTGGATCTGGGTCACAGTCCTGGGTGGCAGTTCTGGGGTGAGGAAGAGCACTGGCGTGGAAGAGCTTGTGGTGGCTGTGAAGAAAGAGTGGCCTCCTCACAGTTCCAAGGCAGAAAAGAGTGCTTGAGATCACTCACAGACCATAGCACAGGCCAGGAGAGGAGTAAACACTTCTCCTTTGATCATACCACCTTAGAAGAACTGAAAATTTACAGGTGCCTAGAAGTAGCTGTGAAAACAGAAGCCCAAGACCTCTGAAGTTTGGGAGAGAACAGTCTCCCCTCTGGAAGTAGTCATACCTTGAAAAAGAGCTCAAAAGTCAAATAACTGGCTGGGAAAATGAGCAGACAGCTTAAAAAAACTCAGACTACAGAATCTTACTTTGATGACAAAGAATACCAAAACATACAACCATAAAAAGACAACAAAGTCAAACAGCCTACATCAAAAGCCTCCAAGAAAAATATGAATTGGTCATAGGCCACGGAAGAGCTCAAAAAGGATTTTTAAAATCAGATAAGTAAAGGAAAAATTGGGAAAAGAAATGAGAGTGATGCAAGAAAACCATGAAAAATGAGTCAACAACTTGCTAAAGGAGACCCCTCCAAAAAAACTGAAGAAAATAACACCTTAAAAATAGACTAACCCAAATGACAAAAGAGGTCCAAAAAGCCAATGAAGAGAAGAATGCCTTAAAAAGCAGAATTGGCCAAATGGAAAAGGAGGCCCAAAGGCTCACTGAAGAAAATAACTCCTTAAAAATTAGAATGGAGCACATGGAAGCTAATGACTTTATGAGAAATCAAGAAATTATAAAACAGAACCAAAAGAATGAAGAAATAGAAGACAATGTGAAATATCTCATTGGAAAAACCACTGACCTGCAAAATAGATCCAGGAGAATTTAAAAATTATTGAACTACCTGAAAGCCATGATCAAAAAAAGACCTCAGACATCAGCTTTCAAGAAATTATCAAGGAAAACTGCCCTGATATTCTAGAACCAGAGAGTAAAACAGAAATTGAAAGACTCCACCAATCATCTCTTAAAAAAGATCCCAAAAGGAAAACTCCTAGGATTATTATAGCCAAATTCCAGAGTTCCCAGGTCAAGGAGAAAATACTGCAAGCAGCCAGAAAGAAACAATTTGAGTATTGTGGAAACACAATCAGGATAACACATAAATCAGGATAAACACATCAGGATAAACATAATCAGGATCTAGCTGCTTCTACATTAAGGGATCGAAGGGCTTCGAACATGATGTTCTGGAGGTCAAAGGAGCTAGGATTAAAACCAAAAATCACCTACCCAGCAAAACTGAGTATAATACTTCAGGAGAAAAAAAAAATCAATTTTCAATGAAATAAAGGACTTCGAAGCATTCATAACGGAAAGAAAGACCAGAGCTGAATAGAAAATTTGACTTTCAAATACAAGAATCAAGAGAAGCATGAAAAGATAAACAGGAAAAAGAAATCATAAAGGACTTACTAAAATTGAACTGTTTACATTCCTACATGAAAAGATGGTATTTGTAACTCATGAGGTCTTTCTCAATACTAGAGTAGTTGAAGAGAATATACATATATAGATGGAGGGCACAAGGTGAGTTGAATATGAAGGGACAGTATCTAAAAAATAAAATTAAGGGGTAAGAGAGGAATATATTGGAAGAAGGAGAAGGGGAGAGACAGAATGGGGTAAATTATCTCACATAAAAGAGGCAAGAAAAAGCTGTTATAATGGAAGGGAAGATGGAGGAGGTGAAAGGGAATGAGTGAACCTTACTCTCATTGGATTTGGCTTAAGAAGAGAAAAACATATGCACTCAACTGGGTATCTTACTCTACAGGAAAGTAGGAAGGAAGGGGATAAGGGGGGATGATAGAAGAAAGAGCAGATTGGAGGAGAAGGTAGTCAGAAGCAAACATTTTTCAAAAGGGACAGGGTCAAAGGAGAAAATACAAGGTGTCCCTAAAGTCTGGAGACATAGGAAAATTGACAGCAATGTGGAGTTATTGCATCGAGTTCACGTGAATCTTGCAAAGCACATCAACCTTTGCATCACAAATGATGGAAATAATATTAAAGATGTTATTTGTTAATATTCCAATTAAATAAAATGTTGTTGAAAATTTCATTTATTTCATTTCTTGAAAATATGCATTTCTGCCTATGTGTCCAGACTTTAGGACACCCTGTAGAATAAACGGGGGGGCAGGATAGGATGGAGAGAAATATAGACTTTCACATGATGTCTATTATAGAAGTGTTTTGCATAACGAAATATGTATAACCTATATTGAATTGCTTGCCTTCTCAATCAGGGTGGGCGAGGAGAGAGGGAGGGAGAGAATTTGGAACTCAAAGTTTTAAAAATGCATGTTAAAATTATTTTTTAATTTTTAAATTATTTTTATTACATTATTTATTTGCAACTGAGAAATAAGATATACAGGCAATGGGGTATAGAAATCTATCTTGCCCTACAATAAAGTAAGGGGGAAGGGAATGGGGGTGGTGATAGAAAGGAGGGCAGAATGGGGAAAGGGCTAATCATAATGCATGCCATCTTGGGGTAGAAAAGAGAGATGGGGAAAAAATTTGTAACTCAAAATCTTGTGGAAATGAATGTTGAAAACTAAAAATAAATAAATTAATCTTAATAAAAGAAAATAACAACCAAAAAGCCTTTCTAAATCTCCCTAGAATCATGATAAAAAAAAAAACTTCATCTATTGAGGACCAATAACTCAACTTAAAAAAAAAAATCATTAGAGACACACAAATGTAAATCATTTGATTCATCAACTTTCAAATTTCAAAGAAACAAAAATTTGTCTTCATTAAGGAATAAGCTTAAAAAAAGATTAATTTCAGTTTCATATTGCAGCCATTGAAGGGCTGGCAGAAAGAGAATAAGACCGAATTGTTTGAAAATAAGTGGAAAGAAATGGAAAAGAAAGACAGTTGAACAGAGAGAAAGAAAGGGAGGGAGATCATTCGCCAGGCTTAGAAGAACAAAAAGGAAGAGAGACAAGAAAGGAGAAGAAGTAGGAGGGAGAAGAAAAGACAGAGAGAGAAAGAAGAAAAGAAAGTGATAGCAGGATATAGGGGTTGAGAGGGAGATTTACAAAGGGAAGTTAATGCTATTTCTCCTACCTGGAATGCTTTCTCCCATTCTATCTACCCTCCCCACACTATTCTTCCACCAATTCTACCTATTAATATATTGCTTATTCTTAAAGTCTAAGCTCAAACACCACTTTCTAAACTATGCTTTTTTGATCCTTCAGGCCAAGCCCTCTAAAAATCCCATGCCTCTTATTATCTGAACTACCGATGTGAATTTTTGCCACTCTATGCTACAGACATCCATGTAGTACCCAACCCCACCCCATTGCTGGTGGGGCCCCAGAAAGCTCTTGCTTTGTGAGTCAAAAGCTTCTCTAAACTGTAGCCCATGAGCTCCCACAAGTTGTGTCCACTTTAATTAGTCAAAGGACTAAACAAAGGCTAAAACAAAGCCATTTCATGAAATAGCATAGCAATAAAATAATAACAGAACATTACTGCCAATTAACCTAAAGTTTACTCACACAAATATGTAGACCCTCAGTGGGAAGTGTGGACATTCACAAGAATCATGGGTGGCGCATACATATATGGGGAACATGTATAGCCAGGGCACTCTTATGAAAGGATAAATATGTAGAAAACATATGCAAGCAGGGCACGCACTCAGATGGGCGACTTATGCTTAAGACATCATAGCGTTACGTCTGTCTGCTGGTAATTGGTTACATTCTGCTCTCCACTGGGGCTTCTCACCAACGAGCACCGCATCTCTGAGATTCCTTGCTTATTTTTAGTAGTCAAGCCATGTTTGGGGCCACCTAATACTCTGTTCATCATCCCCTAAGGAATGCTGGTCTCTTAGGTTTTTCAGTTATCCCAACATAGCGCTAGAGATGGTGCAGTGATTAGCACCTCCAATGGGGGAGGGCTGTAGCACTTTTAAGCAGGTATTTCAGTCTCCCACTGGGCCTCAGCTCTAGTTTTCGGGTGAGAGATTGTCTTCAGTATTACCCACAACTCTTTATAGCAACCACTGAGAAATGTTGTGATTAGTAAGTCTGCAGCAGAACTCTACGATTCTTTCAGCCAATGCATATGAACTATTTCCCCTGAATCAAGCGGCAACATTTGCTCCTTTAACTGTGCTTTATTTTCTCCTCTTTCTTGGTTCAAATCACAATTCATTTGTGGTAAAGAACTCATTTTAATTCTTTGTTTCTATCATAGCCCCCCTGGCAGAGCAAGTGTTCCTAGGCATCTAGTTCTTCAGATATAAAAAGCAGCTAAGTAAAAATAATGGGGAAGCCCCTCCAACCATCATGTTCCTCTGTGCTATGCAAAAACACCCTAATTGACAGATCTTCAAATGCTCAAATTCTTCAAGCTTTATAAACTGGACTGATTACTTTTTCTAGAGTGCCATGAGTACAAGATGGGTGAGAATTATTCCTTGAGCCGGCAGCTAAAACAACTAAAGTCCTGATCCCAAAGGCCAGGTCTATCTCCACATTCCTATGGACAGCTCTCTCCCTACTTACCACTCTTAAATAAACGAAACAGAAATTAAGATATTTTTCTATGATATTTGTATTATACTCACATAGTTACTATCAACTCATAATTATTTTAACATTTAAATAGAATGGGGTAAAAGAAAATGCCTATTTCGTGTTTTATTTAGTTTAAATTTTTCCTTTTTTAAAAAACAAATTTAGACCAATTCTCTACAATTAAAACTTCAAGTTTCATTCTGTAATGAATATATAGTACAGTCAAACCCAATTAACATAGATATTGTTCAAGAGGCTAATTTGTCTAAATGGAACTCTACTTTAAGCAAACAAATTACATCCTGCTTAACAGATACAATGAAACCTGATTTTAGCTAAGAAGGACCTGGTGATGAGGCTATAATTTTTTCCATCTTTTAATAAAGGAAGAAATGTCAAATCAATAAAAAGTAATTAACAAATCTGATTTCAATTCAGATTCAGGGCAACAACACTCATCCACTACTCTGGATTTCCACAGACTTCATACTTTTGAGTTCTACATCAATGTGTCATCATAGAATGGAAGTGATCAAGGATATGGCATTGATGCGCATGCTATGGAAGGGTTTTTTTTTTTACCAAAATGTCAAGATTTTGAGTAGGGCCATGATGACAGAATTCATCTGTCCAAAGACCAGCCTCGATATGTATAGAGTGGATGAACAAGGGAGGCATCCTTTTGGAATCAGGCATGATGCCAATGGAAACACCCCTCCAAGTCGGTCAAAAAATATGGTCAGATCTAACACGTTTAATGGATAGAGTATTTAACAGATTTAATGGATAGAGTATTATTAAAGGCTTAAGTCTTAAATAGAGAATATCTATAGTCTAACAATCTAGATTTATTTGTTTCATTATCAATTTTTTATCCTCTCCTTTTACAAACTGGTCAGATGTTTACATCTAGTTGCCAAAGGGACATGAGGTACTTGCCCAACTCCTAATAGGCATTTTTGATTAGCAGCACCAGCGCTACTACTTCCTTGAGAGATTACCTTCATCAATACAGTATATATCTTAGGTATGCACAGATATCTCCATGTTGTCTCCCCAATTCCAATGTGAAATCCTTTAGAGCAAAGGCTCTGCTCTTTCTTTTCTTTGTATCCTCAGTTGGGCAGTCAATATGTCAGTCAAAAAGCATTTATTAAGCACTTAAGTGTCAGTACCAGATACTCTGCTAAGCACTGGAAATAAAAATATAGAAAGAAACAAAGATAGTCTTTGTCCTCTAGTAACTTACATTATAGTGGGGGAATAACACATACAAGAAAGCTGAAAGGGATGCAGAGATACTGTTGGGGGGGGGGGCAGGGAGAAGGGCACATGACTCGCCCAGGTGTACACCTTAAATGAAGGTTGTAGGAAGAGTTGTCCAATCAGAGGTAGAGGCAGAAAAAGTGGAGGGTACTTTCAATGAGTGATTTGCCAGAGTTGCTTAGGACAAAAGGCTGGAGCATCATAGAGGCGATCCAGAGCACAGCCTGGAGAGTAAGTGGCATATGATAAGAACTTAGTAAATTCTTGTTGATGGAATAACTGACTATCCTTCATTATATTAAAGGCTGCCATCATCCACTGGTGACAAGCAGGAGTTTACTCAGGGAAAGTCAACCAAAATCATAAGACACTTGAGGTTCAGCTGATGAAACTGGGAAATTTTAGCCTGAAGACTTAGAAAGAACATGGTAGCTGTTTAAAGTACATGAAGAGGGATTGTATTGGCTTTGCTTGGCCCTAGATGGCAGGAATAGATGCAACTGGTGGATGCTGCAAAGAGGCAGACTAAGTTTGATATAATGAAAAATGTGTAATCATCAGAATTGACCAAAACTGAAAAGAGTTGGTTGGAAGATAGTGATCTCCTTCCCCCATCTCTTCTCCCCACTAAAGGTCCAACAATGGTTGTCTGACCACTTTAAGAGAATGTAGAAGACAATCCTTTCATTAAGGTGCTAATTGAACTATTATAGATAGACTCTAAGATTTCTTCTAATTCTGACATATGTCACAAATTAACCTGTAAAGGATTTCCCTATGTGAGCTCAGTGGTACTTCTCCCGCTGCCCCCCCCACTGACTTTTCCCAGCCCTAAGCCTTGCAATTGTCCCACTTACCAATTAGAGTTGCTATGAGGAGAGTATCTTGTAAATCACGAGGGTTCTATTTAAATGTGAGTATTATTTGCTACAGTATTTCCCAGATTTCTACTTCCTAAGCATCACGCTGTTTCCTGTGCAACAACAGACTGTGCAACTCAAAGCCTGTTAACAGTTAAAAAAAATCATGCTTAGATGTTATCACTAACCACATAGGAAAAAACATTCCAATATTCACCTGCTTCCATTGTTTCTCCATCCCCAGTCTACTCCCAAGACTATCATCTAATTAGCAAATATTAAAAAAAAGGCTCCTAGAAACCTGCCATAGAAATTTGAGGTTCTCTCATTAGCTGCTTTCTTCCTCAACATTTCCTTTTTCATTAGCATATATTAAGGGAGATGGAAAGGGATAAGAAGAAAAATGCCAGTTTTTCATGAAGGTAAGAATTTTTATTTCTCCCTGAAGCTTGGATAGAATTCAATTTAAGGTATATTCCCATCCCCCTACTCTCCCTTAGAACATTATGTTTTCAACATTGAAGCCTAGAATTGTTTGTGTGTTAAAGGTTCATCTAGCAAGCTCATTTTTCCTGAAAATTTTTTCTCAAACCATGTGTCTATTAACTAATATAGTAACACATCTCATTTGTAACTGTCATCAAGAATACAATCAACATGTGATGATTTTGTTTTCAATTTCTTGGAGCCTCATATTCTCCCTGGCAGCATATGAGATCATCTGTCATGTTCAAGTGTAATGATACACCAATGGATACAATAAAGGGGGGAAAAAGAAAAAAAACAAGGACCCCTTGTTTTACATTTGGACGAAATGAACATTTTAGTAAGCAATTTATGAATATGGATTTTACAGTGTCCAAGGATGCTGACATTCATTCTTATTCTGCGTTATGAGAGGATGATCTGACTCCAGCCTGCCATTCATGCTTATTCCACATTATTCCAAATCATAAAGTCTCCATTCTAGCCAAATTGGCCTCATTCTTGTTTGAGGAACATCGCATCTACCTCCTGCCTTTAGCAGTGAGGCAGCAAGGTGGCATCATGGATAGAGTGGTAGACTTGATGTCAGGAAGACCTAACTTCAGATTCTGCTTCCAGTATACAGATCGCTTAACATCTAGGAACTTGAGTTTGCCCATTTGCAAAACGAAGGGGCTTGACTCACCTGCAAGATCCCATCCAGCTCTAAAGCTATGTTCTTCTATGTCCTTTGTCCAGGCATCCCCATGCCTATAGCAACTGCCTTTTTACCACCAGCTTTTATAATTCCTGGCTTCTTTCAAGGCAAAGGCTGATATGCCACCTTCTACAGGAAGCCATTCTTGCTCTCTGCTTCCTCATGGCATGACTCATACACTTGCCTTTTTACTGATTACATCCGCTCTTTCCAAATAGAAATGCCTTACCAGCAGGAACTTTCTATCCCTAGCACCTCTTCCACCTGGTAGGTGCTTAACAAAAGCTTGTTGGGATGTATCTGAGTAAGCTAGTGTTCTGTCTTAATCAAAATGAGTCTGGATTGCCTTAGGCTACAACATGCTGTATTAATTGGATGGTAAGTCTGTAGTCAATTCTCTTACAGACAGGGAAGTATAAATCTTTATCCTTCAAAGTACAGATCAAACCTTGATTACCAGCCTACACTGACTTTCTTCATCTCTAACCTCCCACAGCATGTAGATTTGCTTGGGCATATAATTCAGCTTTTCTTAGATGCACTTTCTCTATTCTCTTTTATTCCACATATCAATGTTTTCTCAAGATCATAAGTTCCAGGAGGGAGACGATTGTGTCTTACACTTCTTCCGTGGCTTCCTCAGCAACTAGGGCAGTGTTAGGCACAGACCACCAGTGATTGGTGTCCAATAAATCAACAAATGAGGTAAGATCCTTGCTGACATCAATTTAATACTTAATTCTCAGCATTTGAGATTCCCTTTGGTAACAAACCCATTAAAAGTTCACTTTAAAGCAACAAAAGAAGAAATGAAAGGGTTTTTTGTTGTTTGTTTTAAAATAAGTATTTGTGAAGGGTGATGAGACAGAAAAATAAGTGGCATTTGTCTTAGGCACAAGAAGAAACAAATCATTACCTGAAATTTATAAAGAGTTTTAAGGCTTATTAACTGTTTCACTTGCATTACTTTATTTTTTCCCAACAGACATCCTAGGGGTAGGTACTATCATTGCCACTTTGAAGACAGGGTACACAGAGAGTCTCAGGAATGGAAAGTGACCTAGATAAGGTTGTTATCCTTTGTTCTCAAAGAGGACCAAAATGACATTCCTATATTGGAATCAAATTACAGGTGTCAGCCTATGGTTGATCAGACCAATAAAAGCTCAGAATGCTCCAGCACAGGTTGGGCACAAATAGTTCATATGAACATTTGGAGCTGAGATACCTCTAAATTTGCACATCTCATGTTTCTTTTGAGCTACTTTGCTCATAGAGCACAGTGCCTTCTTTGATGCAGTCATGCCATACTAAGTGGTCTTTTACCAGTGTCTCCCATGTCATGTAATCAATTCCAAAATTCTTCAGAAAGACCTTGCAAGTGTCCTCATATCACTTCTTCTGACCATTGTGTCAATGCTTGCCTTGTGTGAGTTCTCCATAAAACAGCCTTTTAGGCAAATGTACTTTTGGTATATAAACAATGTGGCCAGCCCATTAGAGTTGTCCTCTCTGCAGTACCATTTGAATGCCTGGCAGGCACTCTTGTCAGGTGATCTTTGGAATTTTTCTAAGATAATTCAGATGGAAGTGTTTCAGTTTCCTGGCATGACACTGGTAGACTATCCAGTTTTCACAGGCATATAACAATGAAGTCAGCGCAACTCTGTAGGCTTTCAGTTTGGTAGACAGTCTAATGCTTCTTCTTTCCTTAGGAGCCTCCCAAACACTGAGCTAGCTCTGGCCATGCATGTCTCAACCTCTATAGCAATGTGTACATCCCTGGAAAGTATACTGCCAAGGTAAATGAACTTATCTACAGTATTAGAAACTTCTCCATTTGCTGTAACTGATGGTTCCACGTATGGATGGTGTGCTGTGCTGGCTAATGGAGAACCTGTGTGTTCTTGGTATTAACTGTTCGTCCAAAATTAGCACAAGCAGCAGAGAATCAATCCATACTTTGTTACATCTCAGCTTCAGAAACTACATTGAGTATACAATCATCTGAAAACAAAAAAAAAAAATCATGCACTGACTCTCCCTCTCCTTTAGTCTTGGCTCGTAGCCTTCTCAAGATAAATAATTTACATCAGTTCCGTAGTTGATATTCATGCAATGTTAGTCTTCATTGAAGGCTCGTGACAACATTGCTGAAAACATCACACTAAAAACCATGGGAGCAAGCACACAGCCTTGCTTCATTCCACTGGTGACTAGGAAAGTGCAAGAGCATTGCCCATTATCCAGAACTTGCAAGCATGCATTATGAAGTTCGCATATAATACCGATGAACTTCTCTGGGCAACCTAATTTTGACATAATTTTCCATAAGCGCTCACAGCAGACAGTATCAAAGACCGTGGTCAGATCAATGAATGTTGTGTACAGACCTCTGTTCTGCTCCTGGCATTTCTCCTGGAGCAGGTGGGCAGCAAACACCATATCAACTGTTCCTTGGACCTTTCTGAAGCCACACTGTCTCTCAGGTAGATGACCATCTTCCAGGTGAAGGATTGGCCTCTTAAGGAGAACTCTGGCAAGAATCTTGCCAGCAATGACTAAGGGAGAGACCACCCCCACCGTGGTTGTCACAGGACAATCTATTTCCATTACCTTTATAGAGATGGACAGTGGAGGCATCTTTGAACTCCTAGGGGATAATCTCCTCTTGCCATATAACCTGGAAAATGTAGTCAGCTTTTGTGTGAGCAATGGATCCCCCACCTTGTAAATCTCAGTGCTCAGGAACAGAATCAGTGCCAGGCACCTTACCACAGGAGAGAGCTCTAAGCACTCTCTTCAGCATAACAATTGGCATGCCTGTTCCCAAGGAATCCAAGATGAATCTCTGTGGACAATGCCGGCCTACCTGAAACTCATTCCTCAATGATTAACATAGTCCCATGCTATTATTCCCTCCCCATGAAGGTGCTTCTGAAGCCCTAACTGCTTGTTCACTCTCTGTTCTTGGTCCTCCCCCACTGCCTCCTCTTTACAGCTTGTTTCACTTTTACACAGACCTTACTCACAGGTGGTGGTAGGCGAGTTGGAATGCTCCTTACTCTCCCTGCCACTTCCTGGCTCTCCTTCTAAGACCATCACTCAGAGTCTCACTAGGCCCTCTGGACCCTCTTCTCTTCTCCTTCTATAACTACTTCACTTGGAGATCTCATCAGCTCCCATGGATTTAACTACCACCTTTATGCTGATGTTTCCCATATCTACTTATTCTGTCCTAACCTCTCCACTGATGTCCAGTCTCACATCTCCACCTGCCTTTCAGACAGAAGTGAATGTCCAGTAGACATTTTGAGTTTACCACATCCAAAACTGTACTCATTCTTTCTCCCTCAATTGTCCCCCATTAATTTTCTTATTACTTTTGAGGGCAACACCTATTCTTCACCCTCAACATGATGCCCAGACCCTCTACCCCTCAGCTGCATCCCCACCTTTACCCCTTGGTGAACCAATTCTACTCTATCTCACCCTCTTTTCTCAATTCTCTTGCCTGCCTTCCTAATCAAATATCTTGCTGTAACAACAATTTGGCTTGCAGCTGCTGTAGGGGTGTAAGACCCAACAAGACTAGCAACAAGAGCTGCCAGCAGGAGTTCTTTTGATCTGCTTTACTAAGGAAAGTAACTTTAAGGGGCTAACAATCTCACTTTAATCAAACATACATATATAACTCACTTAGTTCAGGAGGAAAAGCCGGCACATTGAACTTCAGAGCAATTACAAACATTGACACATAGACCTTGTCTGATTCAAATGACAATTCATAGTTACCAGGGAAGCATCAACATCTGGGTTTACAAGCCGGGGGGGGCTCTTAACAATGGCTGCCCAGAGTCTCTCCAAGTCACACGACACTCTTCCAGTGAGTGAGAGCCTCCAAAGGAAAAACACCCACCTCTGAGTTTATATACCTTGTTCAGAATCAAAGGGCATCACAACGAGCGACTCAAACCCACATGACCTAAAAGCATCACAAACATGGGACTCAAACCCATGTGACCCAAAAGGGTCTGGCATCACAAACATGTGATTAAAACCCATGTAAACTAGTCTTTCCCTTGAGGTAAGCAGGTCATCAGAAACTCCTGATTTAATCAAAGAAACAATGGCCAGACTCATCAAGGGCACTCAAATAAATAAATGCTCCAAAAGAGAAAACTAAAAAAAAAGTCCCACCTTAATTATTGTAACACTCGCCCTGACACACTCAAGATTTCTACTGTCATCTGCTGCCTTCACTCCTATACATTCAATACTGAATGAACCTGAAGAAAATCATGAAACCACTGTGAGTCCACTAGAAATCTAAGTTACTTAATCATAATTTGACACTCCCTGTGGCATGAGTAAGGCTTTTATACCAACCTAATTAACTACCTATATCACACGTCAGAGCAATTCTTCAAATCCTTCTCATCCCTCCTCAAGTGTCCCATGGCTCCACTCTCTTAGCTGGGAACCTCGCCTCATATTTCAATGAAAAACTTGCAGCCATGTGCCAAAAGCTTCCTGGTTGGTCTCTCTGACTCAATTCTCTCACCATTTCACCTTATCATCTGCTCAACTTTCAACTCAAATTAATCTTCCTAAAGCACAAGTTGGACCATATCACTCCCCTTTCAATCAATTCCAGACCCCAGTGCCTCCAAGACCAAATTTAAAATCCCCCGCTTGGCTTTTAAAGCCCTCCATAACCTGGGCCTTTCTACCTTTCCAGTCTTCTTCCTCAAACAGCCATCGCCCCCTTGTTCTGCCATCCACTAACACTGGCCCCTTGCACTAGACACTCTACATCCTGACTCTGTGCTTCTTCACTGGCTGTTCTCCACACCTGGAACTATCTCACTCCTAGTTTCCCTGGCTTCCTTACACTCTTGACTAAAATTTCCACTTTCTACAAGAAGTTTTTCCTTATCTCCTTAATGCGAGTGCCTTCTCTTTGATCATCTCTAATTTCTCCTATATATATATGTCTTGTTTTAATATTAGTTTTATTGCATGTTGTCTCCCTCATTAGGCTATAAATTCCTAGAGAGTCAAGACTGTCTTTTGCCTTTCTTTGTATTCCTAGTGCTTTAGCACAATGCCTGGCACACAGTAGGTGCTTAATAAATGCTTGTTGACTGACATGTTTCATCTTCCTATGGCACAAGATTATAGGGACTGAGGTTTGGTAGACCCAAGCACCAGATATTTACTGGCCCAGATGCCCAAACAGATTCTGTGCTCCATACTCCCAATACTCACATCTCCTACTCACCAATGTTTTAAATGACAAGTTGTAGAAGTGGATACCGGCCCCACTATACCACCCCTAGGTTCAGGGAAGTAAGGGAGAAGAGAGGAAATAAGCATTTATATAGTGCTGATTATGTGTCAGGCACTGTGGTAAGAGGTGTACACACATACACACACACACACACACACACACGTATATATGTCTATACACATACATATACATATACACATATACATTATTTGTGTATATGTGTATGCATACACATATACATATATGACACATACACACATATGTATACATGTATATAGGTACATGCATGTGTATATGTGTATTCACACATATACATATACACGCCTATATGTGTGTATATATATAAAACATATTGTACATGTATATATTGTTTATACACACACACACACGTATGTATTTCAACCCGCACAACAACCCTATGAGATAGATGCTGTTATTATCTCCATCTTACAGTGGAGGAAACCAAAACTGAGGTTAAATGACTTGCCCAAAGTCACACAGCTACTAATTGTCTGAGGCTGAATTTGAACTCTGGGCTTCCTGACTGCAGATGAATGATGTGTCAGCAGTTTAAGAGCAAAGCATTTCAGAAAGTCAAATGAGTTCAAATAAAACATACAATCTTAAATAATGTATTCACTGACCTACGTGCAAGGTACCAACAAGGAATGTCAATAAAGCAAATTCAGTATTTCCTGTTATCATACTTTTAAAGAGCTTACAATAGCGAGTTAAAGGCCTCATATCCATTGAAGGCCAATTATTATGTGATAAAACACTCCATTTTATTGCCTAATGTCTACTGAAGGAATTTTCCTCAGTGCCAGGATTACTACTGTAGGGCCTTCACTCCTATAGATTGTGCATATAATAACCACAAAAACAAAGCACACTTAAGGAGACTGCTTGCATCTACAATTCACAGCAGTTGCATTGTGGAATACACCGCTGCCTTAAGTTAACATATTGTGTCTCCAGACTCGAGAGTCAACTGCACTTTGAAAACATCAAGTATACAAATAATTAAACCCATTCACATTTTTCCCAATGCATAGAACAACTTTAATTTAATTAACTGGGATCAAAGACTTTGACATTAACAAATTAAATGGACAGCAGCTAGTGTTAAGGGACAGATCTACAATCACTCTTTCCCAGACCCTCCTTTTAAAAGCAATCTGCAAAGTTCTGTCACTAACCACTGGCATACAGTGACTATACTAGTCACAGGATGTTCTACCTGGCATCACTTAGAACACTTCCTTCTTTCTCACCCCTCTTGTCTAAACAATTGCCAAAGGTTGTCACTACCACGGCAGAAATCTCTGATACTTATACCTCCTACTCTCTATTTCATAATGTAGTGGCCTGCCCCACCTTTCCAGCCTTCTTACACTTTACTCCCCACTTCTTCATGCTGGTGACACTGGTCTCCTCGCTGTTCCATGAATAAGAAATACCACCACCAGGCTTCAGGTAGTTTCCTCTGGCTGTCCCCCATGCCTAGAATGTTCCTTTTCCTCATCTCTGGCCCTGGCTTCCTAGCTTCATTCAAGTCACAACTCAAATTTCACCTTCTTTCCACCTCTCTTGATTCTAGTGCCATCCTTCATTTAATTATTTCCTATTTTTTTCTGCACATAGTTTGTTTTTATATGTTTATTTACTTGTTGTCCCCTGCATTAGACTGCGAGCTCCTTGAGGGCAGGGACTTTCTTTTGCCTCTGCAATCCCAGCACTTAGCACAGTGCTTGGCACATAGTAGACACTTAATAAATGCTTACTGACTACCTATCCACTCACTACATCCATTCACTATAGACCCTTATTACTTCCTGCTTCGTCATTCAGTCATTTTTCAGTCGTGTCTGACTCTTTGTGACCTCATTTTGAGTTTTCTTGGCAAAGATACTGGAGTGGTTTGCCATTCTCTTCTCTAGCTCATTTTACAGATAAGGAAACTGAGGCAAACAGTTAAATAGTGTGCCCAGGGCCACACAGCTAGTAATGTCTGAGGCTGGATTTGAAGTCAGGAAGATGAATCTTCTTGACTCCAGGCCTATCACTCTATCTCCCAGGCCACCTTGATGCCCCACTTCCTGCTTAGACCACTGCAATTATTTGCTAATTGATTTTAACAACGACGTGGCTTGCAGCTGCTGCTGAGGTATAAGACCCAACAAGACCAGTGACAAGAGTCCCCAGCACAGGTTCTTTGATCTGCTTTTCTAATGAGAGTAACTTTAAGGGGTTAACAATCGCACTTTAATCAAACATACATATAGCATTCGCTTAGTTCTGGGGAAAAAGCCAGCACACTGAACTTCGGAGCAAATACAAACAGAGACAATATAAACAGACCAAATCACAATAACTAGTTACCAGAGAAGAACCAATGGGTCTGGGTTAGCAAAGCCAGGGGAGCAGTTACAACGGCTTGCCCAGAGTCTCAACACTCCTTCCACGAGTGAGCCCCAAAGGCAAAACACCAGCCTCTGAGTTAATATACCTTGTTCAGCGTCAAAGGGCATCACAACGTGCCACTCAAACCCATGTGACCTAAAAGCTTCTGGGGTCACAAACATGCAACTCAAACCCATGTAAACTATGCTTTCCCTTGAGGTAAGCAGGTCATCAAAGACTCCTGATTTAATCAAAGAAACAAAGGCCAGACTCATCAAGGGCACCTGAATAAATAAATGCTCCAAAAGAGAAAACAGTAAAAAAAAAGTCCCACTTTAATTACTGTAACACTGATTTTCTTCCATATTCCCACTTTTTCAATAACTCACTTAATCAATAACTATTTATTAAGGACCTATTATGTGCCAGACATTGTACAACATATAGTAAAAACAATATCCACTCACAAGAAACTGATATTCTAATGGAGATAACAAATATATATACGTATATGTATTTGTATGTATTATATATGTATATATGCACATATGTACAGAATAAAAGGAGACAAATATAAGTAAAGGCAAAATAGTTAATTACCAGGTAGTTTAGGAAAGAGGGCACAAAGTGTAATGGGGTGGGGGTGGGGAATCAGAAAAGGTTTCACAAAGAGCAATCCTATCCATTCTTCTACCAGACATAATGATCTTCTTTATTCCTTGAATTGGCCATAAAACTCCTCTGCACAAAAATCTTCAATGTCTCCCTATTACATATTGAATAAAGAGCTGTATGGGTTAACATAAATATTTGTAAAGTTCTTTTCCTTTACCTTGCATTCACAGCTTTCTCCTATATAGTACTAACTTAACTTTACAATTTGCCACACATTAAGTAACCAAATATTATTTTAATATCTTTTCCATGTTTTGTAAAGATTAGTGAACCTAACATATCTATATACCCCTTAGAGCTATAGGCCCACAAAATATCCTCATTTAGAGATATCCTTCATTGTCATCTCAAATGAGAAAGTATTTGAAGGTGTGTGTAAACCTGGAATCGTTACATAAATTCAGCCATTATTATTTCAATTATTATGACTGGCAAACCAATCATCTTCTAGCTTCTTCCAGGCCTGATGTGAAAAAATGTGTATTTTTTGAGTTCTTTGAACTTGGAGAGGAATTTTAAGGTTAATTTTCAGGAGATAGGATATTGTCGGAGGAAGGGAGGGTTTCCCCTAGAAGTGTTATTGGATTTTATCTAATCTTATCTTCAGGAAGATCAAAATGTTCTCCTATCGTTTTAAAAATTCCATTTAGAAAGTCTATTATTAGAAAAGAAGCTAAGAAAGGATGAATTTCAAATCTCAAATTCTGTCAACAAGCTTTGGAGTGGAATTGAGTTCTTTGGTCATTTTGTGTCATTGCTTCCTCGTGTTCAAGGTGGCCTGATTCCAAGAGCTGTGTGTATTAATAAATGTTTGTAAAGTTCTTCAGAAAATGGCAAGTCCTCCAAAAACAAAAACAAAAAAAACACCATTGTCCTGAGTTTTACTCCCACTCTTTCATGTTAGCCTACTTTTAAGCTTTTATTTGAAGAGAGAACTTTGAGGACCAGTCCAAATTCCTTGACCTTGATACTAAAGTCAGTTCTCCAGATAAAATGTTCCCCGTCTTTATTATATTACATGAAGTAGCTTTCTTATCACAGAGATCCTTGATTTCTGAGGCCAAAGACTTGATTTCAAGAGTAGGTTCTACTTTCTCCAATGGTGCCAAGGGATATGGAAGCTAGCTACTTTGTTCTGCATAATCCAATTCACTGGAAAGTAAGTGATAAGGAACTAAAAAGAAGTTTAAAAACATAAGCAAAAACAAAACAAAACAACACAAAAAACAGTATAACCATGAAAAAAAAGAAAAAATGGGCTAGCCACATAGATTGAGGGCTAATCAGTGGTACAGGTCAAATTCTCTATAAGTATCCATGTGAGCTATTAGATGCCCCTCAGAACACTGTATAATCTCATTGTGCCATGTTATAAGAAGACTAAAAAAAAGTCATACAGTTGGGGCAGATAAGGATGGTTCATGTTCCGCATTGTTAGAAAGAGTAGCCACATGGATAAGATCAAAGATCTGACATGGGTGTCGAAATATAAAGTCAATTTCTCAGAAATTTCACTGATACCAAAAGAGACTACATCCTTGGTTGGAGAATTAGTTCTACATCTATGGTTCCTGGCTCTTGTGTTTTTAAGAATCCATGCTCTGCAGCAAGAATAAATAAAGTCAACAGCTCTTTCAAGCAATAGGAATGCCCCCTAGGAGGGCACCAAATGCTTCAGGCATTTGATAAGGGAGAAAATAATGGAAATAAGGGGGAAAAGGTTGGCCAGCCATGTACTTGCTCCTAAAGTGTTGAAGTTCACTCGTGCAATATCACAGTGTCATGTTAGTGTCATCTAGACAACCTTCAACCCTTTCTGGATCTCCAGTAGCACCTACCATCATTTCCCTCTATCCCTACACTCTAAATCTCAGTGTTCCTGCCCGCCCAACAAGATTCGTCTCAAATCCCACCACCATTAGTACCATCAATAGGTAGGCTCTCAAAATAACAAAACAAACAAAAAACTTGTTAATCAACTGAGTGAATACTAATATATTACCTTAAAGTGTACCCTTTAGCGTTGGAGAGTAGTATGCCTAATAGATGATGAGAAGTGGTTGCCCAATGAATATGTGATCTCATATAAAATTGAAAGACACTTAAAAAAACCTATAATGTGGACAGGAAAGAGCTATCTCTTATGACATGACAACATGGAGAATAGAGAATAGCAACAAATGTTTGCACACTAACTTCAAATGTTATATTCAAAAATCACTTGATATTAAATCTCTGAGTATTAAAAACAATTTGAGGGTGAAGATGTGGGGGGTCTAGACCTGTGATTTCATTAGTGTAGAGAAGCCCAAGTGGAGAAACTCCTACTAACAGAGATTGGCAACTGTTGCCTGGAACAAGTGACTGGACTGGAGTCAAATAGCTATTTGTCCAGACCGGGGCCTCAGGTCCTCCTGATTCTGACTCAGACTCTTTAGCCAACTTATGCTGCCTCAGGCATTTAATACAGGCAAAAATCATCCCCTAAAATCTGTCCATTCTCTTAGCTTCTCTCTATTTCTGCCAAAGGTACTTTCTTTCACATAATTACCTGGCAAATACACAAAGAAAATTTCTCAGAAAACTGCTATCTAGCAGAAGTCTCTTTCTTTCACCCCTCATATCCTGTCAGTCTTTCAAGTCCGGCTGATTTGACTTCTACGATACCTTTCACACGTCTTACTTCCTCTCACAGTCACCACCCTAGTTCAGAACCTTAAAACCTCTCACCGGCATCTGGGTGACACAGTGGTGAGAACGCTGGACCTAGAATCAGAAGACCTGAGTTGAAATCTAGACTCAGACACTTGCTAGCTATGTGACCCTGGGCAAGTCAAGTAAGTCTCTGTCTCCTTCACTACAAAATAAATATATTGATAGCACCTCCTTCCCAGAGTTGTTGTGAGGATCAAATGAGATGTTTGTAAGGCACAGAGTCAGGCACACAGTAGGCACTTAATAAATGCTTGTACCCTTCCCACCTAGACTGTCACAATAACTTTCTGTGTCATCTCCTTTCTGTCAGTCTCTCCTATCCAACACACACACACACACCATGAACCTAAATACACTGGTCAGACACATGTCCCTCTTCTACTCAAATGCTTTCCTTGGCTCCTTAGATAGCCTCACAAACAAGTCACCAGATCTGGAGTCTGAGGACTCTGCTTCAAATTTTTCCTGTGCTTCCATCTGTATGCCCTTGGACAAGTAAGTTAATCTCTCGGTTTCAGTTTCCTCATCTGTAAAATGAGCAGGCTGGACAAAATGACATCTTCTAGGACTAAATCTAATCTCCTACACCTATAAAGAAAAATACAGCTTGTATTCTTCAGCCTGTCCCTCCATAATTTAGTTTAATGTTTTTCTATGGGCTTAGAGCCTGGCCACATGACTAAGGTCTTTCATGAAGCCATTTGATATGCCATCTCTTGCCTCCAGGCATTCACACAGGCCATCCCACTCCCCCTAGAAATGCACTGTTTATTTAACCGCAGTTAAAAAATCCTTCTGTTCTTTCAGTCTGTAACTGAAGGGCTACCTCCTCCATGAAACCTTGCTTGCACTACCCCCATCTAAAAGTGCTAGGGTCTCCTCTCCCAGAATTCTCCCAGGAAATTTTCCTTGGATCTCTCCTCTGGGAGTAAAACACTCTCCCTCCTGCCATATGCCTCTAGTACTACACGTCATATCCATTAATAGGCTGCACAAAATGAAGACAGTTTTTGAGATCAGAACACTTGGGTTTGAATCCCACCTTAAACACTGTATGTGTGATCACGGCAAGTGACAATCTTTCAGAGCCTTGGTTCCATCATCGATAAAATGGAAATAATATTTACATTAACTTTTTCGCTCGGCAGTTGAGAGTGAAGTGCTTTGTAAAAGAGTTATACAACAGATGTGAGTTTCCATTTTTATATCGGCACAAGAAAAGTAGGCTTTTGATGTTTGATGAATAAGAAAATTATATTTGATGACTTAGATATATGTTCTAAAAGCTTCAAGGACTAATCTAGACTTGGTGACCCAAGATAATGAGAATTCAGAGCCAAGTCCCACTTAAGTAGTTTATTACAAGAAACAAATGAAACATCTAGCAAGGGATAAGTACAGCTCCATGTGTCTTCCTTATTCCCCTCACCATGATGCACTAGTGATTCCCAGGTGGCATCACTCATATGCAAAGTGGCTTTCTGTTTTGAAGTGTTCTCCTATTTATACAAATGGAATCCTCATACAATCTAACATATAAATAGAGGATGCTCATTTTGGTGTAGCTAGCCAGTCTCCTCTGCTCCATACCAAATGCTCCATACCAAAGAGGGTGATCTCCAGGTATGAGATCATAGGAGACGTTTTTTAAGTACCCAAAGGATGTGATTTCTTAGGAATGAAGAGAAAAACTAGGCCTGGTATATAATTCAAGGGTATATCAATACCTAAAAGAAATCATTAATTACAATATCTAGCAATTATGTAGCACTTTAAGGTTCACAAACTTATGTACTAAGTTGTAAGCATATTTTCTAAATATTTATTTCAGAAACGTGAAACAAAAAATGGTCACTCATATTACAAAGACTATGGATATTACATATTCAGACACAAGAATTAAGGATATTCAGTAACACATTTATGAGAAAATGAAAAAGCATTTATTAAGTGCTTTGACAGGCATTGTATTAAATAAAAAAATCTCTGATCTGGGAGACGCTATAATCTAATAGGAGGGAAAAAAAGACAAAGGGGAGTGAGGGCCAGAAAATTGATTCACAGGGAAAATAACTGACATCAAAGGTAAACAATATCTATACTTCAGCACTTGTATTCTCTCTCCAATGATTTGGAGAACAATTGACCTATGCCTGCCTAACCTATCTGATAACTGTTCATACCTCCCTGTAAATACTTCATAGGAAGTCCACTCAATATTCTGGGGCCTTTTTTCTACTTCCCTTAGTATTGCATAGAGGCCCTATTCTCCAAAAACACTTTTCCTATCCATTACTTATTAACCAATATCTATGAAAAATTAAAATACATCTTAGATGATTCTTCCTTAAACAGCAACAGAATTATTACCTACTTAGCATTCATTTAAAAGCTATACTATGCAGTAAAACTTGTAAGGATAACTTCTTTATACATTTAGTCCTTCATTTAAAGTCCCAGCATCAAGCTGTAAGAAGCTACAATTCTCAATTTTGTGAGATGCCAACTCCCCAAAATTTACAGGGCTCTTTTTAAAAATGACTAAACCTGAGAGGCAGAGCCAAGATGGCAGAGAAAAGTCAGGAAGTTGCCTGAGCTCTCTCCAGTTTCGCTAGGAAACATGAAATCAAGCTTCTAAATGGATTCTGGAGTGACGGAACCTACAAAAAGATGGAATGAAATAATTTTCCATCTTACGATAACTTAGAAGGACTTCAGGAAAGGTACATCTCACTTGGGTAAAAAGGGAG
Organism: Phalanger gymnotis; assembly: GCA_028646595.1. NCBI lineage: Eukaryota > Metazoa > Chordata > Mammalia > Diprotodontia > Phalangeridae > Phalanger > Phalanger gymnotis. The sequence continues at coordinate 211,402,779 of CM053625.1, forward strand.
CACAACCCAGTACAGGCAGTGTCCGGGCAAGCCAGTGGGACGGACGCTCTTGGTCACAGCACAGATCAGCAACTGAGGCCCATCAGTCTTGGCTCAGTAGGCCAGTGACACAGGAGGGCAACTGTGAGGCCTCCAGCCTCAGTGCAGAAGGCTAACTGCCAGCCCCAGAACACCAAGCACAACAGGTGAGACTGGGCTGGACCACTCCAGTGCAACATCTCAGGCCCTATCACAAAAAGCTAGTGACCAGATCCCTGGACCCAAGCACAAGAAGCTTGGGGCAGTGCCCTCTATGCCCCAGGAGCAGAGATCAACTTTAAAAGCAATGCAATATACTAGAAAGTGAGCATAAAACAGAAAAGAGCCCTGACCATAGAAAGCAACTATGGCAACACAAATTCAGAAAAGGACAACAGTGTCAAAACGCCTACATGTGAAGCCTCAAAGGGGAATATGAATTGGTCTCGAGCCCAGAAACGCTTCTTGGAACAGCTCAAAAAGGCTTCTGAAAATCAAATAAGAGAGGTTGAAGAAAAATTTGGGAAAGAAGTGAAAGTTATAAAAGATAGAGCCAACAGCTTGGAGAAGAAAGGACAAAAATTGAATTAAAAAAGAAACAATTCCTTAAAAGCACAATTGGCCAAATGGGGGAAAAATCCACTGAAGAAAACACACCTTAAAAAGTAGATTTGGCCAAATGGAAAAAGAGATACAAAAGCTAACTGAAGAAAATAATTCCTTAAAAATTAGAATTGGACAAGTAGAAGATAATGATTCCATAAAACGTCAAGAATCAGTCAAATAAAATCAAAAGAATGAAAAAAATAGAGGAAAATATAAAATACAACATTGGAAAAACAACTGTTCTGGAAAATAGATCCAGGAGAGATAAATTAAGAATTACTGGACTACTTGAACGCCATGGTCAAGAAAAGAGCCTGGACAACATCTTTCAAGAAATTATCAAGGAAAACTCTCCTGAGGTCCTAGAACCAGAAGGCAAAAGAGTCATTGAAGGAACCCACCAAACACTTCCTGATCGAGATCCCAAAATGAAAACTCTAAAGAATATTGTAGCCAAATTCTAGAATTATCAGATTAAAGAGAAAATACTACAAGCAGCCAGAAAGAAGCCATTCCTTGATTTAGGAGGCACAGTCAGGATTAACACAGGACTTAGCAGCTTCTACATTAAAGAATCAGAGGGCTTGGAATATGATATTCCAGAAGGCAAAGGAGCTTGTATTACAACAATAATCAACTACCCAGCAAAACTGAGGATAATCTTTTGGGGCAAAAATTGACATTTAATGAAATAGGGCACTTTTAAACTTTCCTGAAGAAATATCAGAGCTGAAAAGAAAATTCCATCTTCAAATATGAGAATCAAGAGAAGCATAAAAAGGTAAACAGGAAAGAAAAAATATGCTACACAGTAAGGTTCAACAGTTTACATGAGAAGATGATGCTTATAACTCTTGAGCACTGTACCTACACTAGGGAAGTTAGAAGGAATATACATAGACAGAGGGTATGGGTATAAATTGACTCTGATGTTATGATATAAAAAAATTAAGGGGTGAAAAAAGGAATGTACTAGGAAAAGAGGAGGCAGGACAGGGTAAATTACATCACACGAAGAGGTGCAAAAGAACTATTACAGTAGAAGGAAAGAAGGGAGGAGGTGAGCATTGTTTGAAACTTATTCTCATCTTATTTGACTCAAAAAGGGAATAACATACACACTCAGTTGGGTATAGAAATTTATCTTACCCTAAAGGGAAGTAGGAGGAGAAAAGGAAAAGAAAAGGGAGGGGGAGACAACTGAAGGAAGAGCATAAGAGAAGCCGGAAGTAGTACAGGAAAGGGGAAAGAAAAGGGAGCGGGGAGCTGATAAAAAGGAAGGCATATGAAGGGAGGCAGTGGTCAGAAGCAAAGCACTAGAGAGAATAGAAAGGGTGAAAAGAGAGGGAAACGTATAAATGGGGGGAATAGGATGGAGGGAAATACACAGTTAATAATTATAACAGTGAATGTGAATGGGATAAACTCTCCCATAACAGAAGCAGATAGCAGAGTGGATTAAAAATTAGACTCCTACAATACACTGTTTACAAGAAACACATTTGAAAAAGAGAGATAAACATGGAGTAAAGATAAAATGCTAGAGCAGAATACATTATGCTTCAGCTGTGGTAAAAAAAAAAAAACAACAAAAAAGCAGGAGTAGTAATCCTGAACTCAGACAAAGCAAAAGCAAAACTAGATCTAATTAAAAGAGATAAGGAAAGAAACTACATCTTGCTAAAAGATACCACAGACAATAAAGCAATATCAGTATTAAACATATGTGTACCAAGCGGTATAGCATCCAAATTCTTAGAAGAGAAGTTAAGTGTATTACAGCAAAAAACTGACAGCAAAACTATTGTAACAACAGTGTTGCTAGTAGATGCTGTGGAGGTGAAAGCCCAACAACAAGACCAACAACAAGAGCACACAGGAGGGCTGCTAGCACAGGTTCTTTGATCTGCTTTTCTAAGGAAAGCAACTTTAGGGGTTAACAATCTCACTTTAATTAAACATATCATTCACTTAGTTTAAGAGAAAAAGTCCACACCCTGAACTTCAGAGCATATACAGAAATTACAAGCAGAAATTATAAACAGAGCAAAATAACACAAATCAACAGACAGGCTTCTATCTGTCTGACCATAGACATTAAATATAGTTACCATAGAGAGAAGCACCAACATCTGGGTTTTCAAAGCCAGTGGGGCTCCAATGGCTACTCAGTCTCTTCTAGCCAAATCACCAACATTCTTCCAATAAGTGTGCCCCCAAAACAAAACGCCAATCTCAGAGCTTATATAAACTTCTTCAGGATCAGAGGGCATCACAATCATGCAACTCAAACCCATGTGCCCTAAGCCTTCCTGTGACTTAAGCAGGTCATCAAAGACTCTTGACTGAAATAAAAGACTCACTTGATTGCCTTAGTGCTGAGAAGCACTCCAAAACAAAAGACAACAAAAAGTACCACTTTGCCCTTACATTTAAAAGGCAAGACTCATCAAAAGTACTTGACTGCCTTAGTGCTGAGAAGCACTCCTAAACAAAAAACAAAGACAAAAAGTCCTACCATGCTTGCCATCACAACTATATTAGTGGGGGATCTCAACTTCCCCTTCTCAGAACTGGATAAATCTAAGGACAAAATACACAAGAAAGAAGTTAAGGCAATGAATAGAATTTTTAGAAAAGTTAGATATAGTAGACCTCTGTAAAAAACTGAATGGGGACAGAAATTGAATATACCTTTTTCTCGCCAGCACATGGCACCTACACAAAGATTGACCATATGTTAGGGCATAAAAAATCTTCCACAATCAAATGCAGAAAGGCTGAAATATTAAATGCATCATTTTCAGATCATGATGTAATAAAAATTATGTGTAGTGTAGGGCCATGGAAAGATAGATTAAAAATTAATTGGAAATTAAATAACTAAAGAATGAATGGGAGAAACAAGAAATAACAAAAACTATCAACAATTTCATCAAAGAGAATGACAACAATGAGACAACATACCAAAATTTATGAGATGTAGTCAAAGCAGTACTTAGGGAAAATGTTATAGCTCTAAATGCTGACATGAATAAAGTAGAGAAAGAGCAGATCAATGAACTGGGAATGCAACTAGTAAAGCTAGAAAAAAGAACAAACTAAAAATCCCCAATTAAACACCAAATTAGAAATTTTGAAAATCAAAGGAGACATGAATAAAACTGAAAGTAAAAAAACTACTGAACTATTAAAAAAAAAAACCTGAGAGCTGGTTTTACAAAAAAAATAAAATATAATAGATAAACCTTTGGTTAATTTGATTTAAAAAAAAGAAGAAAATCAAATTACCAGTATCAAAAATGAAAAGGGTAATAAATTCACCACAAAGGAAGAAATTGAGATAATTTTTTAGGAGCTATTTTGCCCAACTGTATGCTAGTAAGTCTGTCAATCTAATTGAAATAGATGAATATCTACAAAAATATAAATTGCTCAGATTAATGGAAGAGGAAATAAAATACTTAAATAAATGCATTTTAGAAAAAGAAATTGAACAAGCCATCAACGAACTCCCTAAGAAAAAAATCTCCAGGGCCAGATGGATTTTCAAGTGAATTCTACCAAACATTTAAGGAACAATTAATTCTAATACTATACAAACTATTTGAAAAAATAGGAGTCCTACCAAATTCCCTTTATAACATAAATATGGTGTTGATATCTAAGCCAGAAAGAACCAAAAAAGAGAAAGAAAATTGTAGAGCAATTTCCCTAATGAATATTGATGCAAAAATTTTAAGTAATATATAAGCAAAGAGACTACAACAATTTATTACCAGGATTATACACTATGACCAAGTGGGATTTATACCAGGAATGCAGGATTGGTTCAATATTAGGACAAGTATCAGCATAACTGACCATATCAGTAACAAAACTGCAATCATATGATTACCTTAATTGATGTAGAAAAGCTTTTGACAAAATATAGCCTCCATTTGTAATAAAAACATGAGGGACCGTAGGAATAAACTGGGTTTTCTTTAAAATGATAAATAGCATCTATCTAAAACCATCAGCAAGCATTATACGTAATAGAGATAAGCTAGAAGCTTTCCCAGTAAGATCAGAGTGAAATAAGGATGTCCATTATCACCACTATTATTCAATATTGACCTAGAAATGTTAGCTTTAGCAATAAGAGAAGAAAAAGAAATTGAAGGAATTAGAATGGGCAATGAAGAAACAAAACTATCATTCTTTGCAGATGATATGATGATATGCTTAGAGAATCCTAGAGAATCAACTAAAAACTAGTTGAAACAATTAACAACTTTAGCAAAGTTGCAGGACATAAAATAAACTCACACAAATTATCGGCATTTCCATATGTTATCACCAAAGCCCAGAAGCAAGAGATCAAAAGAGAAATTCCATTTAAAATAACTGTAGACAATATAAAATATTTGGAAGTCTACCTGCCAAAACAAACCCAGGAACTATATGAACAAAATTACAAAACACTTTTCACACAATTCGAAAAAAAAAACTGGAAAAATATCAACTGCTCACTGGGAGGCCAAGCTAGCATAACAAAAATCACAATTCTACCTAAATGAATTTACTTATTCAGTGCCATACCACTTAAACTACCAAAAATATTTTATAGAGCTAGAAAAATAATAACAAAATTCGTCAGGAAGAACAAAAGGTCAAGAATATCAAGAGAATTAATGAAAAAAAATGTTAAAAAAAAAAAAAGATGGCCTAGCCACACCAAATCTAAAACTGTATTACAAAGAAGCAACCATCAAAACTACTGGTACTGGCTGAGAAACAGAGTGGTGGATCAGTAGAATAGGTTAGGTATATAAGACACAGTAGTCAATGACTATAGTAATCTACTATTTGATAAAACCAAAGACTCCAGCTTTTAGGGTAAGAACTCACTATTTGATAAAAACTGCCAGGAAAACTGGAAAACAGTCTGGTAGACACTAGGCATAGACCAACATCTCATTCTGTCTACCAAGATAAGGTCAAAATAGGTATATGATTTAGATATAAAGGGTGATACCATAAGCAAATTAGGAGAGCAAGGAATAGCTTAGCTGTCAGATCTATGGAGAAGGGAAGAATTTATGGCCAAACAAAAACTAGAGAACATTATGAAATGCAAAATGGATAATTTTGATTACATTAAATTAAAAAGGGTTTGCACTGCTGCAACCAAGATTAGAAGGAAAGCAGAAATATGGCAAACAATTTTCACAGCAAGTGTTTCAGATAGAGGCCTCATTTCTAAAATATGTAGAGAACTGGGTCAAATTTATAAGAATACAAGTCATTTAGCAACTGATAAATGGTCAAAGGATATGGACAAGCAGTTTTCAGATGATGAAATTAAAGCTACCTGTAGTCATATGAAAAAATATGTGAAAAAAAACACTAAAAACGATAAATGTTGCAAAAAGTGAGCCCCAAATGCACTCTTGGTGAAGCTGTGAATGAGGTAACCATTCGGGAGAGCTATTTGGAAGTATTCCCTAAGGGCTATAAAACTGTGCATTCCTTTTGATCCAGCAATATCATTACTAGGTCTATATCCCAAAGGGATCATAACAAAGGGAAAGAGACCCACCTGAACAAAAATATTTAAAGCAGCTCTTTTTGTGGTGGCAAAGAATTGGAAATTGAAGGGATACCCATCAATGGGGGAATGGCTGAACAAGTGGTGGTATATGAACGTAATGGAATACTATTGTGATATAAGAAATGATGAGCAGGCAGACTTCAGAAAAACTTGGAAAGATTTATGTGAAGTGATAATGAGTGAAGTGAGTAGAAACAGGACAACACTGTGCACAGTAACAGCAATATTATGCAATGATGATCCACCATGATTGACTTAGATCTTCTCAGAAATAGAATAATCCAAGACTATTTCAAAAAGATTCATGATAGAAAATGCTCTCCACATTCAGAGAAAGAACTATGGCACCTGAAGACAGAACAAAGTGTACTATTTTCTCTTTTTTTCCTTCCTCATGGTTTTCTTTTCTTTTTTATTCTGATCCTTCTTTCACAACATGACTAATGTGGAAATGTATTTAACATGATTGTACATCTATAACCTATATCAGATTGCTTGCTCTCTTGTAGAAAGGGAGAAAAATTTGGAACTCAAAATCTTACAAAAGTGAATGTTGAAAACTATCTTTTACACATAATTGAAAAAAAAAATACTGTTAAATGAAAAAAAAATGACTAACCCTTTGTAATGAAACTGAATGGGGAGTGCTCCGTGGGAAGAGGTTTCGCTGGAGCATCAGCTAGAGCCAAAGAGGTTCAGTTATGCCAGGCATGTTTATTCTAAATAATGGCAAGTTTAGATAAAATAAATTATACCTCTTGTAAAGAAACAGCTCATTACTAGACTTACAGAACAATGACAGGAAGTGACTAATGGATGTATCAAAAACAAATTGCTTTTTAGTTTTTACACTATATCAGGATTTCCAGTGCAAAAAAGCTGATTGATTAGGCTGATAAACAATCTACTCCAATATAATGTAAGGATGACTCCCAGTTTCCACTGGAAGCAAGTTCATCCAACAGTAACCCATTCTTACTTTGAATGGAATTATGTTATGACACTGAGTTTTTCAAACATAGGCTGATATAACAAGGGTTTAAGCTTCAACATCAGTAAATCCACATAACTCTCTGTGCAAAGCTTTGATCCTAAGGCTAGCCAGAATATATCTAAGAATGTGTTTTTTTCATAACTTTCCCACTCAACGTTTTACTCCCTATTGTTTAGTAATCTGATAACTTTAACTAGAGATTGACCAGTTTTTTCAAGTTCACTATCCATGTCAATCCATCTGACAGTGGTTCCAACTTAGCAAGGTTATTTCCCTAGGAAAAGAAAGGGAAGAGAAAAGATCTAGGGAAAGAGGCTCGTTCAGCCTGCATTATCGTTCCTGCTGGATTTCCCTGCCTCTCTTCACTTTAACATAAGCCACAGAAAGCATCAACACTGTTGCTGAAGAACTGGACAAAGAATCATTTCATTTCATCTAAAACTTCAGGTTGACCCAGTTTGCTTGAATTCTTATAAAGATGAAAATATTCTGGCCCACATGTTCTCTCATGCTATTTCTTGTACCTCCTGCAAACACACTTGGTGAACTCCAGGGTGGGTCCAACCCAACAGACACATCTTTCAACTTTGGGTCAAGTATGTTCCCTTTACTTAACTATGTGTAGCATAGGGCCGCCTTCACTTAGCAGGCTGAACAGCAATCTGAGATAATAAGCCCAGGAGGCAGAATTTCCAACATCTTCTCCTCCAGAAGACTGATGGGTATGGTCAGCTGATGAAAATATGCTCCCTTTTACAGATAAAGAGTTCAGCTCTGACATGCAGAAAACAGACAAGGCAATGTTATCTAAAACTACATCCTGCCCAACTTTATAGAATGGATTAATTAATCATGTGATGGAATAAATTCACCTAATGTTTTAACAGCATTAAATGGGACTGGAAATGAATTCCAATGCATAAGCATTTTGTTTCAAATTAGAGTATATGGACCATCTTACTTCACAATAAGACCATTCCTACTATCAATGAACAATTCGTTTTCTCTCCTCTCTACTGGAAAGATAAAGTAGTCGGCTTTAAAACTATTTAATGAAAGTAAGGCAGTCTGAGGAGACTAATAATATCTGAAAGAGAATTCAAGTATTAGTGCAACAGTAGATAGAGTGCCAGGCCTGGAGTCAGGAAGATTTATCTTCTTAAATGCAAATCTGACCTCAGACATTTACTAGCTGGGTGACCCTGGGCCAGGCACTTAACCCTGCTTGCCTTAGTTTCCTCATCTTTAAAATGAGATGAAGAAGAAAATGGCAAACCACTCCAGGATCTCTGCCAAGAAAACCCCACAGGGTCCCGAAAGACACATCTGAACCAAATGTGGCAGGAACAAAAAAGCAGAAATGGCTTGTGTTCCCGTGGTGGTCTCTATATCTTTACATTAATAAGCAGAGTTCTTTGAGATGAGAGGCAGCATGGTCTGGTGATACATTGCTGGAGTTGGAAGAGGTTCCCAAGTTCAAATTCTCCTTCTACTCACTAAGGCTCTGGCTGGAAGTTCTCTAGTTAACTTGGAGTTTACTGGCTTGCTTGCTTGTTTGCTTCCTTGCTTCCTTCCTTCCTCCCTTCCTCCCTTTCTTTTTTCTGACTCATTTCACTCTAAAGCTCATAGATTGGACCACAATAGGTCCCCATCCAAGCTCCACTTAGCGGCTGTATTTTGGGCACTCCTGGCTCAGAGTGAATGTCAATAATAACTGTTTCTGTTTTGACTAGCAATTCTGAGACTCTTCCCCTCCCAGTTGGATTTTTTTTCTCTTTTTTCTAACTAAAGAGGCCACCCCTAATTCACTTTTTAAAGAGGCTTATTCACTGAATGGGCTCACTCAAAGTTATAACCTGTAAAGGCCTTAGCCTGAAAGGGCCAGGGTCTCCCAATGCATACTGGGCCATCTCCAGTCATCCTGGTGGATATCAGGCCACTGGACCCAGATGGCTCCTGAGGCTGGTGACCTTGCACAGCCCTCCCTCACTCAAATCCAAGTCGACTGCAAGTCATGTCATCATTTTCCTGATGTCATCATCCTCTTCGAAAACGAAGAACCAACACAACCATGGGTAAGTACAATCTAAGTTCCTTGTGGGCAGGTTTTCCTATTTGTATCATCAGTGCCTAAAAACGATTGTCACCTAAGGCACTTAATGTTTATTGAATATAGTAGAAGTCACAATCTCTCAGCCTCAAGTTTTTCATCTGTAGAGGAGAGACTAATACTTGCAGTGCCTACCTCAGGTTGTTATCAGGCTCAAATGAAATAATGTATGCAAAATATTTTGTTAACTTGAAAGTACTGCATAAAGCTTAGTCATTATATCAATTTTGGTGCTTTTTGGCTCTTTGAAAAATAGTAACATGCACGTGTAGTTACCTACAGGAAAATCTCATAATTCATTTATTCTGAATTTGTGCTCATTCTACCATGGACTACCCGAAAAGAATGATTGGCCTAGCAAACGAATAGGGTGACAAAGATGGCAAGGGAGAACGGTTGACATCTGAATTGCTGAAGAGGTCAAAGGAAGCTTAGCTGCTTAAGGTTCTCTCTAGGCTTGAAGAAGGAGGTAAAATGGACCTTCAGAGTTTCTTGGAGGTTGTTCATCTTATTCATCCACTTCCTCAGGAGAGAAAGGGAAAAAGAAATGATAGTGGATACTTTATCTAGAAACAGACATTATGCTTTTAGCTGGAATTTGCCTTATGCCATATCTCTTCCAAAGACGAGGCACAGTAGCACAAAGGTAAGGAATACTAATAAAACACAAACACAAGAATGGTTGTGAGGAGATTATAATATCTTTAAATAGTGTAAAACAAGAGAGATGTAAGTAGGATTTTTTTTTTTATTTTAACATATGCAAAGAAGGACGCTGATGGACTTTTATGCACTAAGAAAAATTTCTTATTGCTTGTTTAGCCTAAACTTCTCACCATGAGTACTGAGTTGCAAACTCAAAGGTGGTTTTTATCTTTCTTCCCACTGGGGCATTGTATTTAGCATTTTGGTTCCATTTTTTTTTTTATTCACAGCTTGAGGGAAAACTACTGCACCTGATAAGAGCCAGTTATATTTTTTTTTAGTGTACATGAATTCTGCTTGTCTTCTTGTTCACTCCCAAAACAGTCTCATATTTGAAATATTAGGAATAATCCCTTCTTACTGATTTGAGCCGCTAATTCAGAAGGACAGAAATTTGTGAAAGTATATATGTGTGTGTGTGTGTGTGTGTGTGTATTATAGATATATAATATATGTGTATGTATATATATGTACACATAAATGCATGCATTTGTAGACACACACTCAGAAAGAGGGAGAGTCGGAGACAGAGAGCACAGCTAAGTAGTACAGCCAGTACAGTACTGGGTCTGTCAGGAAGACTCATCTTGCTGAATTCAAATCTGGCCTCAGACACTTACTGGTCATGTGACCCTGGGCAAGTCATTCAACTCTGTTTCCCTCGGTTTCTTCATCTATAAAATGAGCTGGAGAAGGAAATGGCAAACCACTCCAGCATCTTTGCCAAAAAGAAAAAAAAAAACTCAAATAGGTTCATGAAGAGTCAGACACAACTGAAAAATGACTGAACAGTAACAAATATATATATAATATATATATACACACATATATGCACACACACACACACACACACACACAGCTATCTCTTCCAAAATGCAGGAGCTAGGGGTATAGTGCCCCAGTGATTTGGATATTCCGTGTAAAATTTTTTGGTCTTCACTTCGTTACCAGAGAAGTCTGAATTACTATGGTATTAAAAGACAAAATATGTTGATATTATGAAATACTATACATATATTTTATGCATTTCTGAGCTTCTAAACTTTTCCTGTGTCATCTGCTGGCTTTCACATGTCATCCGCAGCTTATGCACAACTGACAAAAAAATTCTCATTTAATTTCTTACGCCAACCCATGTTATATCGAAACCCGGATGGGAAAAGTCAAGATGTGGGAGGGATAAATATATGCATACACACACACACATATACATGGAGAAAAATCTTCAAAAGAAACAAATTTAGTTATTCCCTAACTGACCCAGTTAGTAGCTCTCAGGGTCCTCTGGGTTGTCTACCTGCTGTCTGCTTCACATCTCATTAGTGAGGGAATTGAGGGGATCAGGACAACAAGTGGCTAACTGGGAACAGAGGGAACCACACTGATACTGTATCTTGTGATTTAATTCCGGAGCTAGCACTGTTCCCTTTTTATTCAATGATGGTCTAGTCCAAATTCTGTCTTGTGAGAAAACTTATTCAATTGTAGGAAATGGGAGAAAATCTTATTATAGTATTTGAAACTTGCCCTGCATAGCTGGGAAGATGGACCACTTCTGCCTGCTGTTCGGAGACCCTTAACTAAGGACCTGGGTTATGCTGACCAGAAATCCACTATCACAAAAGTAGCTCTGACTGGAGTCCTACTAAATGTTTAGCCTCTATACCATACCACCCTGACTAAGCATTTCAAATGACCATCTCTCTCCTCCACCCCCCAAAATGTCAATCTTCCAATAGACAGAAAGCTACTTTCACTTCCCATAATGTTAAAACTGCACTTTTTGGCTGTCAATTTTTTTTTTTTAAGTCTACCCATCTGGAAAAGATATGTGGTCACCTTTAGAGACAGAGGAGCCTTCAAGTACACAGAGTAGACTTCTTTTATGCTGAAAATACTCAAGTGACAGTATCCTAGAAAAGGTAAGTTGAGAATTGAACAAAAGTAAGAATATTTAAAACCAGAATTATAATTTAAAGTAGAGAAAAAGTCACTAGGAATTATAATTTTCAAAGGGTGAAACTGAAATATTTAAATGTATGAATTTTTAAAACACAAATCAGTTACCCTAAGTACAAGACCAACATGTTCTTTTTGACTTTTTTGTAAGAACTTTTGAATCAATTTGCTCTAATGGCTTTGAAAAGACTGCATTTTCTCAGTCTCTGTTCTTACTGTTCCTTACCTCAAATTTTGGTATGGCAATAAGATATCTTTTCCATTACATAATTTCCCTTCCAAAAGATTGTTGGTAGCAAGAATCACCATGAAATCTTGATTAGAGTAGTGGAAGCAGTAAATGACCCAGTCAGTGGAAAGCAGGAAGAAAAATGGTTGTTGACTATTCGTATCTTTCCAATGTTTCTTACCAAGCCAGAAGATGGCACATTTTACCCCTCCCCAAAATTCCCCAAAGGAAAGAAAAAAGGAGTTTTTGTATGTTTCTACAGGTTTATGCTATCATTGCCAGATCCCTCAAGCAATTTCCCCAAATTCCTCTCTGCCAGATGATTCCCCCTTAAAGATCCATGTGAATGTGGTCAGTGCTTTTTATTTAAGTATAAATAATATTAGATTAATTTGCATCTAAACCACATAAGAATTGGTATAAAATGCATTACTTCTATCCTAGTAAAGTATTATGTCTGAGGTGAGGAAAAAGACTTAAAATGAGTGCAACTCAATTTTTCAATTATAAAACATAAATACTGACTTAAGACCATGCTCTAGAAGAATCTGTATATTTACCCCATGGTCACTACTGCATAGAAATAAATATTCAAAATGTACTAATGAGAGGATATTAAAATATTTCAGTATTATTGTTTATTTAATTTCTTGTACTAAAATCTATATTCTAATAACACAAAAGGGCCAAATTATCAATGAGGCTTACCAAATAACAATAATTATAACAACACCCTACTGATAATAAGCTCAAAAAACAAAAAGCCACGAGGTCATAATGCTTGGGCCTAGGTGATAAGAATTTAGATTCAACATTCATTCGAAGGTGGTGTTCATATGAAAGAACATGGAGAATAGACTGAGAAGTATCCTCTTCCTCTAAGTCACAGGACTCACAGTAGCTTCACTTTCAGAAGAAATTTTCAGCCCCTAAAGAAGATTTCCTTCTACCAGGCCCCTAATTCAATTCAATAAGTATTTATTTAAAAAAAAAAACAACATTATCTCAATTGCTGGAGAAAAAGCTTTTGACAAAATGCAATATTTATTCCTATTAAAATGCTAATAAAGAACAAGTATTATCTGTAATGAAGATAAACTAAAAGCTGTCCAAATAAGATCAGGAGTGAAGTAAGGATGTTCATTATTGCCACTATTATTAAACATTGTATTAGAAATGCTAGCTATAACAATAAGACAAGAAAAAGAAATTGAAGGAATAAAAATAGGCAATGAGGAAACAAAGCTATCATTCTTTGCAGACGATATGATAGTATACTTAGAGAACCCTAGAGAATCAACTAAAAACTAGTTGAAACAATTAACAACTTTAGCAAAGTGGCAGGATATAAAATAAGCCCAAATAAATCCTCAGCATTTTTATATATTACCAGCAAAACATAGCAGCAAGATATAGAAAGAAATTCCCTTTAAAATAACTGCAGGAAATATAAAATATCTGCCAAGACAACCAAAATTAGAAGAAAAGCAGGAAACTAGAGGGGGGGGGATTTACAGCCAGGGAACTGAGTTTAATTTATAAGAACAGGCAGTTTTCAGAAGAAGAAATCAAAGCTATCTATGGTCCTATGGATAAATGCTCTAGACCACTATTGCTCAAATAAATACAAATTAAAACAGCTCTGAGGTGCCACCTCACAAACTATCAGATTGGCCAACAAGGTAGAAAAGGAAAACGACAGATGCTGGAGAGGATGTGGAAAGATAAGGACACTAATGTACTGTCAGTGGAGATGCAAACTGCACAAAGTATTCTAGAGAACAGTTTAGAACTATGTCCAAAAGGCTACAAAACTGTGCACACCATTTAACTTTGCAATTTCACTGCTAAGTCTATATCCCAAAGAAATCAAAGAAAAAGAAAAAGGACCTGTTGTTGTTGCTATTGCTGTTGGGTTGTGACCCCCGTGAACCACAGTCTGCCAGGCTCTTCTATAATCCACTATCTGACTGCCTAAGCTCATGCTCATTGCTTCCATGACACTGTCCATCTCCTCTTCTGCAGTCCACTTCTATTACCTTCAATCTTTCCCAACATCAGGGTCTTTTCCACTGAGTCCTGTCTTCTCATTATGTGGCCAGAGTATTTAAGCTTCAGCTTCAGTATTCAACCTTCCGATGAATTGTCTGAATTGATTCCTTTAAGTATTGACTGATTTGCTCTTCTTGCTGTCCAAGAGACTCTCAAAAGTCTGTTCTGGCATCACAAGTTGAACACATCAGCTCTGTGGCGCTCAGCTTTCCTTATACTCCACCTCTCACAGCCAGATTGTTACTGGAAAAACTAGAGTTTTGACTATCTGGACCTTCATCAGGAGGGTGATGCCTCTGTTTTTTAGTATGTTGTCTAGGTTTGCCATAGCTTTTCTTCCAAGGAACACGCATCTTTTAATTTCTTGGCTGCGGTCACTACATACAGCGATCTTTGAGCCCGAGAATATAAAATATGACACTGCTGTACTTAGATGTACAAAAATATTTATAGCAGCTCTTTTTGTCATGGCAAAGAACTGGAAATTGAGAGGAAATTGAGAGGATGGCAATGCAATTGGAATGGCTGAACAAGTTGTGGTATATGATTGCGATAGAGTCCCACTGTGCTATAAAAAATGGTGAGCAGGACGGTTTCCAAAAACCCTGGAAAGACTTACATGAACTGATACAGAGTGAAGCGAGAAGAACCAGGAGATCATTGTGTACTGTGACCTCAAATATCGTAACAATGATCAATTGTGAGACTTAGGTACTCTGATCAATACAATGATCCCAGACAATTCCAAAGGACTCATGATGAAAAATGCTATTCACCTCCAAAGAAAGTACTGATGAACTCTGAGTACAGAATGAAGTATATTATTCTTCACTTTATTTTTCTTGCTTTTTTATGACATGTGTAATATGGAAATAATGTTTTCCATGATTTCACATGTATACTTGATATCATTTTGCTTGCCTTCTCAATGGGTAGGGGTGGGGCTGGAAAAAGACAGGGAATTTCAAACTCGAAATTTTTTTAAGGAATGTTAAAAATATATATTTCTTTAAAACATGCATTTCTTAAATGATACAGTGTCCATAGTATATGTTTTACCAAATAAAATATTAAAGTTTGGGGAAAATCAATTAAATGAGTTGGAAAGGATTAAGATCGGGACTCAATTTAAAAGTTTAAAACTTTAGAACCATATAATCTATTGGTTGAAAGTGACACCTAAGGAATCACCTGCTTAGTTGTTATTTGAAGTAGATTCTTCTACAGAATCACTAGGCAGGCCTCTTCCAGTCTCTGCCTGCACACCTCCAGAAACCAAAATGTCACTACCTGCTGACAGCTTTTACAAACAACTCGTTTAGTTTTTAGAAAGCTACAGCTACAGCTATTCCTAAGTTCTTCCTTATTAAAGCTGAAATCTTCCTTTACCATAAGTGCTATAAATAGAGTTAGAAAAATTGATTTCCCTTTAATTGAATGCTTTTTAAACCTCCTGAAGGTAATATTCTTCTTCTTTGTGAAGTTTATATAGTTTTTATAAAGTTCATTTCTGTAAGAACTCTTAATCTGCACAAATTCCTATCACAGGCATCCTTCTGAACAGTAGCAAAATCCCCAATTGATAAATGGTTAAAGGATACTGTGGTGCTGAAGAAATCAGTTATTGCTAAGGAGACCCCTACCCCACATCCCCTAAGAAAACCCCAGTTTGCGTAAGAAAGAGTGGACTCAGACCTTTTGGCATTCAGCAAATGTCCCTGGGGCTCTGTGACTCCTCCAAGGAATGTCAACCCTGTATTTTCTATAAATACATTTTCTTTACCCCAACTCGGGGCCATTTTATTTGGGTTGAACCCCAAATGGACGCTGGCTAATAAATTCTCCAATTAAAACTTATACTCTGTGGCGTGTCTCACTCGCTCTTGGTTTAACATAATGGAGGCCCCAGCGAGATGAGGCGGTATTTCATGTTATCGCCCCAGAGACACACACAGAATTTCAGAGCTCAACAGGGAGCCTCTGCCCCGATCCACCTTCTCTCACTTCGGAGGGCCGGCACCTGGGATTTCTTTTCCTAGGACTCTGATGTTGGGAGACGGTCTCCGGAAATGGGCTCTTTGCTGACTTGTCCCTTTTCGGCCTATGGCGAATTCTCTCTTCAGACCTCTAGAGGTAAGGTTTCTGTTCTGGGCTAGCCATCTGGTCCCTGTTAACACGATAACCTGGACACAGGCATGTGTGCAGAGGGTGGAGTACGGGATGCCGTCTTCTCACCGTTGGGGTGTAAGGAAGATAGAAGGCCTTTATCCCTAAAGAGGAAATCTGGTTTATTTTTTCTTTCCTCTGAGGGGACTTGGTTTCGTTTTCAATTCGAGTCACCCATTTGGTTCTGTTCTATGTTCTGTACATTCTGAATTTGTCTGTGTCCGTGTGTCTGTGTCTAAAAAATGTGAAATGTCTATATTTTGGTAAAATCTGAAATGCAGACAGCCAGAGATTTCAGGCTGCAACTAGGGAAACAAAGACTCTTTTCCTTGTGGTTCCTTGTCTGGCCAACTTGGAATTACAATGGAAATAGGGTTAAAAGTTTTGGCAAATTCTGGGTTTTAATTGTTAAAAAGTTTGGAAACTGGTTAGTCAGATTTTGGGAAAGAGAACTCCTGAAACTGTAAAATCACTCCAGGAGCTCAGTCTTGCTGAAACACCTCCTCCCAATGAATGCCTTCTGGCTAAAAACCTCTGTTGATCCATGAATACAGAATCTGGTTAAAGTTTTCAGTGGGACTCTCTCGTTTGTCTTTGTCCCTGATCACTTATCCACTCCCTCCCCAAAGTTAGGAGGGAATCCTTTCCCTTAGGTTTAAGTGCAAAAAGGTTTTTAAGGAGTGAGCAAAAGGTGAAGTTTACTTGAATTACAATCATTGAGATCTTTCACCAATGTTGTCCTGTCTCTGACCGAGCCAGGGCTGCAAACTCCTCTCCTCCCAGATCAGATTAGAAGAGAATGCAGGAGAACTGTAGGGAAAACTTAAATCACCCTTCCCCACCTGGCAAAAGGAGGAGAAGGACAGAAATTCACAGACTGACAGTCCTGTGCCCCTGGGTACCTTTGTAGCTCATCCTTTTTGGCAAAGCTTGGAAAAAAACACCCAAGACACTCAGGTCCTATGCATTCTGCCCACCCTGTCCCCAGCAGCCGCAAACTGCTAAGTCTTCACCTACCATCTGTCATCTGTCCCATTCAAGAGGAATTCCTATGAAAAAGTTTTTTAAAGTCCTGGTAAACTTTGTTATTGTGATAAGGTAAATTTAATTGGGTATGTAATTATAGACACTAAGTGTTCTCCCCATTACAACACCTTTTGACTAAAGAATTTTGTGATATCTAGAAATTTTGTAGTAATAAAGAATAGAGTTGTTATAATACTTTGAAAAATATAGGGGTATGATTTTCAAGCCTGTATCATCTAAAGATATATTTATGTATGTTAATCTGGAAGTTTATGGACTAATTTGTGATGGCACTTTGGGAATTTGTGAATGAATCCCAATGTTTAAAGGTTATTTTGCTTTAAGGAGACACATCACATTTTAAAGCTGTGCAAATAATTTTCTTCATGAAAGTTTAGTGACAATCCCTGTTTATATCAGGATCAATTTTGAACTGTTTTAAAGAATGGAAAATATTTTTTACAATGCTTTGTAAAACCTTTTTGTATAATTTTCAGAAGACAGGCTGAATTTCCACCTGTAAGCTAATTGGTTGCAGTTTAAACCTACTGTGAGTTTTCCGAGTTTCTGGGTGAGAACCTTATACTTGGGAAATTAATGCTTATCTATAGAAGTCTTGGGAGGGTGGTTAAAGCATGAGTTTTATGTGCTCCAAGAAAGACCCTTTCGGTGTCTTATTCTGGAATTTTGAGTAAGGAGGTTCGAAACCACAGTCTGTGCATTCCTTACTCCTCCCTCCCTTAGTTTAGACAAGAAGAGTTTTACCTTTGCCCATCTGTCAGAAGGGGAGGAAGGGGGAGGAGCAGCAGTCACCGGGATTTGAGTTTTTACTGAAAGAAAGAACAGTGAGGGATCAGAAGCCTCCATACCTGGCTTCTTAAAGTCAGCAAAAGTGATGGGTTTTTAGAATAAGATTAGGTTTTGAGGTGGTGGGTCTTGAGGATACAGTTTTTATTAGTGAAGCTTGCCATCTGATGGAAAAGAACCCACCCTCAGGGGGAGATGATATGGCAGATCTCTTTAATCAGAAATAAGCAGGTAGTGACAAAGGGGAAGTTATCTGCCAGAATCTGTTACCATTGTGAAAGAAGTTGGTTTTATGGGGAAAAATGGAAAATTGGATAAATGCAAATATGTGAAATCTTGTTGTTTCTAATCAAATGACTGGTTATAGTGGTACTCTTGTATAGCCAAATGAAAGATAATATGGTTACTAAAGTATTAATGGGAATAATTTGGGAATAAGGGAAAAGAAGTTTTATGAGATAATATTGTTTACAAATGTAAGGTTGAATCATTATCCCATAGACTAAGGCTAGGATTTGAAGTTATATTGTATCCATGTGAGATACAGCTCTTAGATGTTTTAAGTGATAAGAGCAATTAGGTATTAATACAAATAGCGTAATTAATTACTGCGACTAAATCAGAGACATCTTCAGTTTAGGAAATAATTCTAGAAATGTTTTGAAAAAAGTTTTTGTGATTTTAAGCAAGAGTTAGAGCTTATCAATGTGTATAACACTTAAGCCCTGAAGTGTCCCTTTCCTCCAGAATGAGTTAACACGGGACAAATCCAACAATCTGTAAAGTTAGTCATTAACTTCTTTTGTTTTGTTTAAGAAGCTGGAATGGGATTCCAGTATACACAGTTATGACAGTAAAAAGTATTAACTTAGGAGTTGCTTTGTCTTATGGTTGAAATGTAAAGGAAGACTGAGTAATGGGTTCGAAAGATTTGGAAAGGTAAATAAAGGTCTGAGGGAAAATACGAAAGGCAGATAAGAAAGTTTGGGGACAAATGGGAGTTAGTTAAACCTCTCCTGTCCTGAAGAGAATGGTAGTTTCAGATGGTTTAAGTAAGTTGGGAAAGAGTGTGAGGAAGTATTTAGAAAATGAAAAAGTTATGTAGCTTGATTTGATAGTTATTAGCTCAATGAAATTTGGGACAGTCCTATCTGAAGGATATTTATTTGCTATTTAAGATTTTATGGGACTACAATTTAATATTGTTTTAAGCTCTGATTACAGGAATAGGTCACATGAAGCCAGTAGTAGAATGGCAGGCATTACAAGCTGAGAACTTTAAAAGTGGATGTCTGTGCCTGGGAAACAGTTTTGAAGACGACCTCAGACACGGCCTAGGTAGGATCTTCCCGACTCTATTTCCCAATTCTGCTATTTCCTTTCTGAAAAGGAAAATTCCCCCACCTGATTACTCCTAAGCCCTGCTTTCAGCACCTAGTGACTATATGATTGGCTATCAGATATGACTCATGCCTGGAATCATGCAGAGCTAAGGAAGTTCTTTCCTCCTGTTAAGATATATGACATTGTCTCTCTTTTCTTTCATAGCAAATTTATATTATCAAGAAGTTTTGTAAGCACAATGCTAAATCTGTTAGGCAATAGATGAGTATTGAAATATCTCTGAGTTATTATAACAGGATACAAGAATGAATAGCTTACAATTTTAACCTATGTTCATGGCCAAATAAAACATTGAAATAATATAGAGATAACATCCTCCAAAAGGGGGAAATGATTAGACAAAGTAATAAGGCAAAGATGTAACATGATAAATGATAAAAGCAAATTTTGAAAAAGGCAATAGGATCAGATTGATTCCCCTAAGAATTATATACAGATGTGTGTGATTGGCTCCAAAATTTATCAATCCTGGAAATTCAGGCTAATAAGTGTGTTTTGGTAAAAGATCTTAAATTTGGATGTTAGCACAAGAAAATTATATAAGATAGTAGTACAAGTGAAATTATATCTCCTTTGTAAAGTATCTGTCTGATAATTTTAAAAGGGAAGATGAGTTCAATTTATGGTTGGACCTTCTATTTGTAAAGTATCTGTCTGATAATTTTAAAAGGGAAGATGAGTTCAATTTATGGTTGGACCTTCTATTTTAAAGGATTCTTATACCAGGTACAAAATTTAGGATGTTAGCACAAGAAAATTGTATAAGATAGTAGTACAAGTGAAATTATATCTCCTTTGTAAAGTATCTGTCTGATAATTTTAAAAGGGAAGATGAGTTCAGTTTATGGTTGGACCTTCTATTTTAAAGGATTCTTATACCAGGTACAAAATTTAGGCAAGGCTAGAAACAGCAGATGATACATAAACTGAAATACTCTGAAGTTTTAAAAAAGGAAAGCCAAATTTCAGTGATTGTAGTGAGTTATATTAAGTTAGAATTGTCTGAGAATTTCTAGATCTGAACCAGAGAAGCTGAACTCTCTTTTACTATCTAGCGACCAGATAACTACAATCAGGCATCTGGGATTCAAAGTGCTGCTTTAAATGGACATTGGAAATATGTAATTGTGATTTAAAGTTACTTTGTATATAAAATGTGCAATTAAGTACTGGCATTAAATCAGAAACATTTTTAGCTTTGTTAAGAATGGTCTGTGGATTATTTTGTAAATGCCATCAAAGAAACATGGCATGACTAAAAGTTTATGATGTTATATGTACTGTGCTACTGGGATACAAGGGATTTAATGTTAGTCAACATTGTTAATAACGATTTCATTACTTTGTGTGGTTCATGTTTATATTTTCTTGGTTATCTAACGTGTAAATGTAAAACATATGATATGCAAATTTCCCCCTCTCAATACCTCTATTATGAACCATCTAAGTGGTTTGGTCTGTACCTGATTCAACATAATTGTGCAGTTTAGTGAATTATGGGAAAAACTTTATTGTAATTGTTTGAACTCAGCCCTGTGTGGCTGGGATGCTGAACCGTTTATTGTATTTGTTTGAACTTAGCCCTATGTGGCTGGGACCTATGTTGTGCTGTTGTTCTCTCGATCCCCAAATCATGTGTTCTGGGAGCTCCCATTAGGCCTGACTACTTCTATAGCTGCCAACATGTGGATATGGACTCCTCGATCCTTCCGTCACATCTGAGGACTGCCCTGCTCCCGAGTGGACATCTGAGCCCATAGGAGACCTTGCCCTCCGGTTTCAAAGAGCCTGAAGGGGACAGCATCAGACGCAGACAGTTTTTTCACAGGGTCCAGAACAGAACCTAAGCAAAGACCTGCTTTTTCCCTTTCTGAGTCCTTGCATTCCCAAGACTGTTTGACTGTATTTTTTAGTATTTTTAAGCCATTATGCACCTTATCCTGATCCCCCTGGAAACTTGCTCCCTCTGCTTGTTTACAATTAGTTTACAATTTCTGCCCATCCCTGGGGATGTCCAAACACAGAAAAGGAAAAAAAAAACTGACTCCACCTAGATAAGGATTTTTAGAACTTCACCCCTGAGGAAGATAGAGGTTTTTCCATACCTTAATTGGTCTTCAGGCGAGTTTCCCTTTGACCAAAAGGGGAAATGTGGAACGTTTTATACCATTTTGTATCATTTTTAATTTCAACCAGACCCAGAGCCTGAATTAATGAGTAACTGGAAGAAGATCCAGGACCTGGGCTTCTTTGTTCTCTAAACTTGCTCAGACTGTGTAGCCCCTGGACTGAACCCACCAAGGCAGGGACAGCTCTATGCCCCTTGCCAGCAGGAAGCAGTTTCAGAAGCTGAGACCTTCATCCCTGACCCCAAAAGACTTTAGGTCCTATTTGTTTGAGGGGGAATGATGAGGGCACAATCTCTGGTAACTCCCTTGAATCTGGGGTGCAGTCCCCTGGGAGGCTCCTTGGGCTCCCCTTGAGTCTTCCAGCTGAATCTGGCCCTCCCCTGGGGCCATGGGCCTTGCATTATCATTGGGCCAGAATCTCGGCCTAGCCTTGCCCTTTATTGTTACTATCAAAATGTATGCCTTCCCCAGGCTCACTACCCTGCTTAGCTTTTTGGTTGGCCCCCTCATTTTAATGCTATGCCCATCAGGTTGTTTCTTTTTCAGAGGTTTGAATAGCTCCATAAGAGAAGTGGGGAATGTGGTGCTGGAGAAATCAGCTGTTGCTAAGGAGACCTCTGCCTCACAGCCCCGGAGAAAACCCCAGTTTGCGTAAGAAAGAGTGGACTCAGATCTTTTGGCATTCAGCAAATGTCCCTGGGGCTCCGGGACTCCTCCAAGGAATGTCAATAGATAAGATTATCCCACTCAATGATAACCTGTCAGAATCTTTGATCTGTCAGGACCTTTGTTCCTGTTCCCCCAGAACACCCTGTGACTTGGCCGGTAAATTTCAAGAGACAATTAACCACTGCACCCTGTATTTTCTATAAATACACTTTCTTTACCCCAACTCGGGGCCATTCTGAATTGGGTTGAACCCCGAATGGACGCCAGCTAATAAATTCTCCAATTAAAACTTATACTATGTGGTGTGTCTCACTCGCTCTTGGTATAACAATATGAACAGGCAGTTTTCACATGAAGAAATCAAAGGGATCTATAAGCATATGAAGAAGTGCTTTAAATCACTTTTGATTAGAGAAATGCAAATTAAAATAACTCTGAGGTACCACTTCACACCTAACAGATTGGTAATATAACAAAAAAGGAAAATGATAAATGTTGGAGAAGATGTAGGAAAATTGGAACACTAATGCATTGTTGGTGGAGTTGTAACTGATCCAACCATTCTGGGGGACAATTTGGAACTATGCCCAAAGAGCAACCAAACTGTGCATATCCTTTGATCCAGCAATACCATTACTAGGTCTGTATTCCAAAGAGATAATACAAAAGGAGAAAGGACTTACCTGTCCAAAAATATTTACAGCAGCCCTTTTTGTGGCAGCAAAGAATTGGTAATTAAAGTGATGCCCATCAATTAGTGAATGTTTGAACAGGCTGTGGTATATGAATGTAATGGAATACTATTGTGCAATAAGAAATGATGAACAGGTAGTTTAGAGAAAAACCTGGAAAGATTTACATGAACTGATGCAAACTGAAATAAGTAGGACCAGGAAAACATTGTACACACTATCAGCAACACTGTGTGATGATCAACTATGAATGATTCAGCTTTCTTCAGCAAAACAATGATCTAAGATAAGTGCAAAGGGCTCATGAAAGAAAATGCTATCCATATCCAGATAAAGAACTAATGGACCCTGAATGCAGATGGAAAAATATTTTTTCACTTACTTTATTCTTTTTCATGTTCTTTTTTCCTTTTGATCAATTTCTTTCACAACTGTGACTAATATGGAAACATATTTTACATCATAACACATGTATAACCTTTGTCAGATTGCCTACCGTTTGCAGAACAGGAAAGCAGAGAGAGGAAAATAGAAAGATTTGGAACTCAAAATCTTGTAGAAATAAATGCTAAAAGTTGTCTTGACATGTAATTTGGGGAAAAATACTATATGTATTTTAAAAAATTAAAAGGATCAAACAGAAAAAAAGAACAGAAGTAAAGTATATCTGATGTGAAATAATGGCATGATAAGGTGTCATGATTAATATAAATAAATGTCCTTATACAAAAGCATGGTTGAAATTCCATTGATGAGTAAAAAAAAATCTAATATAATATGTATTAATGATAAAGACACACAAGCCATGAAAATCAAACTATATTGGGGAGGAAGATTATTCTTTATGATTTTCTTTAATAAACAATATAAATGTACATGTAAATTTTTGAAACTTCATTTCCAGAAGTCAAAATGTATGCTATGATATTTTAAGACGTTTGTCGAACAAATGGTGGCCAGTTTCACCAGGTTCTGGTACCTGGAATACTTCTGAAGCTTTTTAAGAATTTGGAAGTGTTGACTATGGAGTCTTCCTCCCATTCCAAGTGCTATCTTCTGACCTTCATCCTTCATGGCAGCGTAGAGATTTCCTGACTTAAAACATTGGACTTTGTTAGCAAAGCCTTCTTCCTCTTTGCCTAAGGGTATGGGCACCTATGTAGCACAGTGGATGGAATGATGGATTTGGAGTCATGAAGACCTGAGCTCACATCATGTGCAGATTTCCCATTCATAAAATGGAGGTAATAATAGTATCTATCTGACAGGGTTCTTGTGAGGACCAAATGAGAGAACACATGTAAACTGTTTTGCAAAACTTCAAGGGATATACAAAAATACCTCTTACAATGCATTCACGATATCCCACCCCAGCTCTTCTACCACTGGCCTGAGGCTGTCTCACTACCCAACCTGCATCTATGGGGTTGGTTCTCCAGAAGGGATATGTTCCACTACTCTCTGAGTCCTAAGTGGTAGCCTTAGGTAGGGAAGCTATACATCTCCAATTCACAACTGTATCTCCTGAGTTTCTAGCATTGTGCTTCCCGTTTAAACAAGTCAGCTAAGATGACATCATTAACCATTAACTATGGAACATTTACTAAACAAGAAAGCCAAATCAAAAATAATCATAAAATGGTCCAGCAATAAACCTGGGCCACACTCTCCTACCAATAGATGCAGAATCTGGGAGAAGACTGAACAGAAAATTAAAGAAACCTAAAAGGATTCTCTCCTCTCAAGCACATGAGTAAAACTGTGTGCCAAGGGCAGCTCACAGTTCTGAACTTGATATCCTTCATCACATTAGAGGCTATTCCTCATCTGGAATTTTCTGGTCTCCTTGTGATAGAAACTGCTTCTTTGCAGGCCATTACATGATACTCAGATCACTGAACAAATATCAAGTGTTTTTAGTAAAACCCAACCCCCTAAGCTTGAGTTAGGCAAAGCTAGAAAGTTTTGTTCCCTTAGCCCCGAGGCAGTGTCACCTCTCACAGAAAAACAAAACAAACAAAAAAACCAGTTCACCTAAGTCTGGAATGCCCACAGCTACTCACTAAATTCTAACGGGTTTTCCCTTTTTCAGCCACAGACGGCAATAGGGATCAATGCAGACAAATGTCTGAGGGGTTCCCACTTTTCAACACTCATATGGTGAAGCAGTCTGGTGTTTCCCTTCCCTGGTCAGCTCTTCAAACGGCAGAGGCTTATTCTTTCTTTCAATAAGCTGTTTCAAACAGCAGAGCTTTCCTTCAATCAGATCAGCTCCCAGCAAAATTTTTTTCAAAAAATCTGTCTTTCTCTGGCTACATTAGCTCCCAGCAACAGCTACAAAATCTGTTTTCCTCTCTTAGGTGATTTCAAATGGGCTGAAATCAAAGAAACTGCTCTTTTCTTCTGTACAAGCTTCTGCTACTTCTTTCTTTCCTCTGACTTCTGAATACTCTCCTTCAAAAATAGAGCCTCTTTTTGTGAACTGACTAACCTCCATCTTAGGGTGAGAAAACAAAATTCACATTTCTGTCAGACAAAACACAAACAGGTCATATACAACTGTCTCATCCTCACTGAAAATTTCATATATCAGGGCTTTGCAGTGAGCAACCTGAAAAGCATTCATAATGTCTGTATACAAATTACCTGCTGAGAAGTAAGATACCATATCCACCTTTGCCTCAGGCAAGTACTTTTCTGCCAAGGGGATGTTTCCCTCTCAGGTTTTCTCAGGACAACAAAAGGCATACCAGAAAAAAAAAATCATAGGATTGCAGATTTAGAACCAGAAGGAACTTTGGAGGTTTATTATTCCAATGCTATCATTTTACACACAAAGAAACTGAAGCCCAGGGAAGATGAGTGGCTTGCCCAAGGCCACACCTACCGGAAGTGTCAGGGTCAGGATTTGGGGCTTCTGCCTCCAAACCCAGATGCCAAAATAAGTTTCTTCAAGTATGCATCTGGTCATGTCCCCACACTATTCAATAAACTCCAGTGTCTCCTTGTGGCTTCCAGGAACCAATATAAATACAGCTTTGGGGCATTAAAAGCCCTTGACAAGCTGGCCTGTTACTCTTTTTCCAGTTTTCTTCTCCTTCTCTCAATTACCTCTACAATACAGGAATCCAGCTGTCCCTCACACAACTCCATCTTCCAACTGTGCCCCTTCACTGGCTTTCCTCAAGGCTTAGAATGCTTTCCCTCCTCACTTCTGCCCTTTAACATCCTTGGCTGCTTTTCCTTCTTTCCCTGTTAAGATCCCACTCAAATCTCACCTTCTGCAGAAGGTCTTTCTTGCTCTCCCCTCCCCTAGTTCCTTCCCTCTGAAATTACCTTCCATTTAATGTATGTATGTGTGTATATCTTCTATGTTCAAATCCAGTTGCATATTATCTCTCCCACTGGAATATGAATTCCTTTAGAGAAGGGACCGTGTTTTTGCCTTTCTTTGAATTCCCAATATTTAGTACGATGCCTGGCACATATTAGTGCTTAATAAATGCTTGAGGACTGATTCTACCACAATGCTTTCTTGTTCCTTTTGTTCCAGGAATATGTGTGTGTGTAACAAAGCAGTGCTCAAATCTATGAACTATGGTTCAATGTTTTGCAAAATAAGGTAAATTAAAATGCTGGCTAAAGTAGGTAACTACAAGCATTTCTGTATGCATAAATGCATAGAAATGTGTATATATTTATTGTTAGCTATATTCCCTGGCGATTATTTACATTAATCTAATAAAAAGATTAGTTTTTCCCCCCAGAAGTTTTGATAATCTTTATAATGTAGTCTTGCTGCCTTGGATAATACAATTTGCAAAGAATTAAAATGGCAAGAGACCAAAAATGAAATGTAGAGGTGTGTGCTACACTTAAATTAACTGTTGTATCTCACCATTGATGATTTGCATCTATGACGCAGTGTAAACGAGTTCATCCTACAAATGCATGATGGGAAAAGGAGGTGGGTGGATGCCAGCAATAAGAGGTGGGCAAACCAAGAGCTGTGCTGGGATTTGTGGGATGACAGAAGATGGAGGGAGCCCTTTAGCACCTTGGGTAGATAATCTCTAGTCCAGGGAAACAAATGGACAAGAAGGCATGATAGATAAGCAAAGTTTTGCTCCATTGGAGGGGGTAACCACATCACTGAGATCCACTGAAGTAGATTTGTAACGGATATCTTTTCTCCCTCTTGTTTCTAATAGGCTAAAACAACATATTGTGTTGCCCCATATTCTAGGAGTTCAAAATCATCTATACCTAAGGTATTTTAACCTTGGTAATATATTGGATAAGATCTTTTAAAACACTTAATTAGCCATGCTGAACTTAATATAGCTTATTCTACGATGGAAATTATTTTCATTATCTTAACGAGTTATCTCTCTCCTTTCCAACAATTACGGTAAATTTTCATATTGACATAGATTCATTGCACCTTCTATTGGTTCATGAATTCATGATTATTTTATAATTCATGAATTTTCTAATCGGGTCCCATAGCTGCTATGATGAGTGCTTCACATTAACAGATTTATTGAAGAAAAAAAGGGAAAAAATGTATTCTCTAAACATCAACTTGACTGAAATAATTTTTCTCACCATAAAGTTCTGAAATCAACAGAAAACTGCATGTTAGTACTATTAAAAGCTATGACTGTGCCTTAAAAACGTTACACATATTAGGTTTACAAAACCGGTGGGGGGGGGGGCGGGGAGGAATCCTGCCAAGTAGAAAAAAAAAGTTTGCTGAGAAATGCCAGTTCTTAAAAATATACCATCTTTCTGCTTGAAAATGTATATGGTAAAAAGTTACCGGTCCAATAGAAAATATCAGGATCTATTATGGCAACTTCTCAAATCTCTCTATCAAGCTATTTACCAATTTTTCTACTTTTCTACACAAGCCTTTCTCCTTGGTCCTTATTCACTTTAAATTCAGAAAATATTTAAGATTTTAGAAGAATGATAAAGATCTGCTGCAGTCTGAACAATCCAACAATGACACTGAGGCATAGCACAGTAGAAAGTGTTAGCTTTGGGGTCAGAGAAGCTGACTTCAAATTCTGGCTTTATGTCCAAGAGTAATCAGCTTAATTCTTTCTATGCCTCAGCTTCCTCATCTAAAAAGGAAAAGGGTTAAATGACTACCTCTAAAACTATGACACTCTGGAAACTCTTCCTACTCCCTTCATTCATATCCCCTTTTCCACAAAATAAATAAATAAAGTAAAACACTCTTTAGTAAATTTCACTAGTCCAGGATCAACAGGTATTGACTATAGTCAGAGGTCAGAGGTCTATAAATCAATCTTTGCCTTCAGGCACAGAGTGTGATAGTAATATTATTTCTCTCCAAGACTAAGTAATATAGTCAATGCTTGATTTTTAAAAATATCCTCTAAGAAAAAATTTATCTTCTGGATGATTTCAAAAATTTCTTGGTGATTTCTATTTTTCTTTGTTTGCTTGCTTTTTAGGCCACAGAGCAGTCTTTCTCCTTACTCAAGGAAAAATACACTGAACTGCAAAAAGTTTCAGATAGCAACACAATCATAAGAGAATTTAATGTTCTCTTTGAGCTATGTATAACAGAAACATAAAAGGGGGGAAATTCAAAAGAATTTGGAGCTTAAAAAATATGCTATCTTCTCAATGGAATGGTTGAAGAATACACATGTTACTCATTACCACAGGGTACATTTTACAAAAATAGACCATGTGTTAAAACACAAAGAAGCTGGAAATAAATGTAAAAAGCAGAAATATTAAACATAATAACCTTAACAGACAACTATGCAAAAATGTTCTAATGTAGGGATAAGAAGCATTAGAAAATTTAAATGGAGACTTCTAAACAAGTGAGTCACTAATCAAATATAAAAAACCATTAATAACTATGTGAAACACAATGATAATGGGATAATATGCCAGATTTTCTGAGATGCAAATAAAGCATTCCTGGAAGGAAAAATATGTCCTTAAAATATTCATTAATGAAAGAAGAAAAGGGAGACATAATGAAACCAAGAAGATATGATCAAAAATAGACTACCAACAAAGAAATAAGTTCAAGATAAACATAAAAGAGAATATATTAAAAATTAGAGGAAAATAGAAAAATCAGAAACAAAAATACTATGAAACTAGCAAAGTAAAAATATTTCCTTCAAATACTAACAAAATTGATACACCTTTACCTAATCTTGTAAAAAAGCATTAAGAAGGAAATCTAATTAGCCTAATAAAGATGAGTAAGGTGAAATCACAATAAACAGAGAAGAAATGAAAAGAACTATCAGAATGTACTACATTCAGTTATCTGCCAGCAAAAACAAGAATTAAAAAAAAATAAAAGATTTTCTACAAAATGTAAAATACCAAAGTTAATAGAAGATCAAGTAAAGATCAATCACAGAAAAAAAGAGATTGAATTTACTATAAAACAACTACTGAAGTAAAAGACCAAAATCCTGGTTGAAATGGATATGTAGGAGAATTCTACCCATCTTCTTAAAGAATAATACCTCTTATTCCCAGAAACTGACAAAGAAAGCAGAGTCCAAATCTGCTTTTCTGAGATAAATGTTCTTCAAATATCTAAAGTGAGAAAGGTTAAAGAAAGAAAAATTCAGCCCAATGTCTAAATTAATATTTACTCAAAATTTTAAATAAAATCCTGCCCAAAAGACTAAAACCATTTATCTGAAAATATATTCACTACGATCAAAATAGATTTATACCAAAGTGGTGAGGATACTCAAGATTCAGAAAAAACTAATAGTTAATTATATTAAATACAAAGACATGTAAAATCATGATTCCATCCATTTTTGCAGAAAAAGTTCATGACAAAGTAAGTACAATAATAAAATCCTTACAAAGTATAGTCAGAGAATGACATTTCTAATATTTAATAAGTATCTCTCTACAAGAGAGAGAAAGGGATTGAATAATAAATAGAGAAGGAACTTCAAAATCAGGAATATTTGACTTTAGAGGCAACATAGAATGAGTTGTGGACAGAGCACAGGAGCAGGAGTAAGAAAGAGCTGGGTTCAAATCCTGCCCTTGACACTTATTAACTGTTTGGTCCTGCAAAGTAACTTATCTCCTTGCCTCACTTTCCCCATCTGTAAAATGAAGGTGTTAGGACTAAGGGCCTTCAAGGTCCCCTTCGGTTCTATAATCTTCTGGATTCAAATTCCCTTTTTGATATGTACTGGGAGTATGATCTAGGGCAAATCACTTCTCACAGTGCTCTAGAAAACTCTTAGATTATAAATTACAGAGAAGGTGCCAACCTGCATTAAGAGAGGGAGTTTCCTCATTTGGGAATCCCTTATACCAAGGAATCAGAGGTCCCATTCTTATCACTACATATGAAACCAAAAGTTAATCTTTTAGCAATGGCAAAATATTAGTGGTAAAGCAGGGATAGCCCCTTTTCTCACTTTTTTTTTTAAAATTCTAGAAATGTTAGCAAAAAGAAAAGAGAAAGAAATTAAGAGCATAAGAGAAAATAATAAATCAAAGTGGACATACAATTATCTCAGTTTGATGATGACATGATGATTTACCTGGAAAATCTCAGGAGAATCTGAAACAAACTAATTAAGACAACAGCTTTGTGAAATTGCAAGCTACAACCTCCACTGCCTCACCAGCCCCTCCTGCAAACATAAATCAACAACATATCTAATTAGTAATAGCAAAACACAGAAAGCATTAACAGAAAGCAAAGTTAAATTCAAAAGAACTACAAAGCATAAGAAATGCCTGGAAGTCAATACTCCCTAATGAAATAAGGAACACCTTAAATAACTGGGGTAGAGAGGGGTAGTCAGAGTCCATGGCTTGGCCATGCTAATGTCATGAAAGTGACAATACTACCAAACTGATTTACAGATGCAATGCTATAAATATAAAATTACCAAAGGAGTTCATTACAGAGCTAGACAAAATAATTACCAAATTCATTTGCAGTAGCAGAAGATGTTAGAAATATCAAGGGACATAATGAAAAAAGTAGGAACAAAGGATAAATAACACTTTCAGACCTCAAGCTACATTATAAAACAGTAATCTTCAAAACAACTTGGTACTGTTTTTAACAAACTGAGATTAGTGAAGCAGACTACATATGGAAAAATCAGAAATAACTGAGCAAAATAGCCCAGTGTTCAATAAGGCTGAAAACAAAACTTACCTAGGAAAGAATTCCCTATTTGATATGAATTGATGGGAAAAATTGGAACAGTCTGGCAGAAATTAGGTTTTAATAATATCTTGTAGTATATACTGTGATGAACTGAAAGTGGATGAGATCCAGATATCACAGAAAATACAGTAAAGATTAGGAGAGAAGAGAATCAAATAAGATAATCTATCTAAAGCACACCATCATGCCTGGCACAAAGCTGGGACCGAATAGATGCTTCTTCCCTTCTCTCTTCCCTTCCCCTCTACCTCTCACAGTTATGGTTAGGGAGTGTATTATTAACCAAATGTGGGATAGAGGTAATTGTAAAAGATAATATTGATAATTGTGATAACATGAAATTTAAAATATTTTGCATGACAAAAATTAATGCGACTAGGATAAGAGGGGGAAAAATTGAGAGAAAATCTGTATCAACTATCTCTGATATGGGTCTGATATCTAAGATATATAGACACAACATAAATATACAACCAAAAGCTGTTCCCCACAGATGTTTCAAAAGGATATGAAAAATATTTTCTCAAAAGAGAATTGCAAACAATTAATAACCATTCAGAAGAATGATTCAAATCACTAATAAGAGGCGAAATGCAAATCAAAGCACATCTGAGGTTTCACTTCACACTCAACAAATTGGCAAAGATGGGAACAGTCAGTATTGAAAGGACTGAGAAAGACAGGCACGCTAACAGATTGTTGGTGGAAATGTGAAGTGTTCAAACAATTCGCCACTCTAAAAGAAATGCCTAAAATGTCCATAGCCTTTGAGAGAGAGTTGTATTGTTAGGTATATATGTACTGTTAGCTGGAACCTGCTCAGATCCACTAGAGAGAAGATAAAGGTTCAGCATGAGCTCAGAAAATCAGCACCTCAGAAATCAGCCAATGCTACACATCAGGGCTTGATTTATCATTTGATTTTCTAGATTTAATAAAGTGGTAGAGAAAACATTAATAATTCAGAATAAATGTAAACATTTGTTTTGCAGTTGTTAGTTTTTTGGAGATCTGGTTGTTAAATCTTCCCCAGCATAGCCCTCTGTGTGTGTGTGTGTGTGTGTGTGTGTGTGTGTGTGTGTGTGTGTGTGTGTATGGAGTGTGTGTGTGTGTGTGCGTGTGTGTGTAATCATGAACATGAAACAACCTAAACACCTTGTCAACTGGTTGAAGAAATTAGGGCATGTGAATGTAATCACTGTGATGTAGGAACTGACAAAAACAGAGATACATATGTAACTGATGCAAAGTGAAATAAGAAGAGCCAGGAAAAAAAATGTACACAGTGACTACGGCAAAGTAAATGCAAAGAACAATGGCTAGAAGCTGGAGATGAATTACCATTTTTAAATGGGGAGTTTCTACAATGAAGAAATCACTGATTCAACACTATTAAATATATATGTGTATGTATATACATACATATATACACACACTCAAACACACACATACATACATGCATACAGTCTACATGAGTATGTGTATATATGTTCATGCACATATACATACATGTGCATACATATACATGCATATGCTCAAGAAATCTGAAACCATTTCAGAGACTTAGCAATGCAAAACCTGAGTTCCCTCAGCTAGTCAAAAAGATTTCCTTGATAAGGCGGAAGGGGGAGGAAAACACAAGGTAATTAAGCATTTTGCCCCATGATCCATGGAATATTCTATACATTTCCAGGGTGGGGGTAGGGTATTATTGTCTGTTGACATTAGAAGCTCAGTTCAGTGGTCAGTCTTGATAATATGTCTGGTCTGCTTCACTTGGATGGAAGAATGTTTCCAGTGCCTCCCCATGTAAAGTACAAACTCTCCTCCCCTCAAGAGCCCAGTCACTAGTAGGGCTTAGAACACAGCACGACGTACTATGAAAATACTAGACAAAAGAGTCAGATGACCCAGGCTCCATTGTCCATTCCATAACATGTTACCTATTTCATCCCAGATAAGTCACTTCAACATTCAGTTTCTTCATCTTTAAAATTAAAGCAATGCTTTCCCCGTCTCACAGGGTAGGGTTGGGGCAAGGATCCAACGAGATAAGGTACATGGCAGTGCTTTGAAAAAAAAAAGGTCCTGTACAAATCCAAAATGTTACTATTATTAGGCATTCCCTAGATATCTCTGATAGCCCTTGATCTTCTGACTCAGATAGAATAACACAGAATAATTGATTTTTGTTATTTTGACCAGCTGACATGCTGGGGTACCCAGGCAATCTGTGATCTCAGAAACATTGAAAGAGTTCTCAAAATAGTACAGAGCAGCCTAATTTAAAACAATCTTCGTAAAGCAATGCAACTTTATATGTAGCTTGGTTAAACTGGGTCAGGCAATAGCTTTTGGGACTAGTGCAAGGCTGCAGAGAAGTGGAAGCCTGTCAGTCTCATTGAAATATATCGTAAAGTGCCTCGAAGACCTTAAATGAAGCAAAAAAAAAAAAAAACAACCCACAGAGCTCATTTAATTTTGAAATAACCTTAATCATTAGAATGATGAGATTATTTTTGCATCAAACCTAAATCTGTTGTTCTTCAACTTTTACCCAGTGCTTCTACTTCTGCATGTGAAGGAGTAGTCACTGAAATGTTCCTAGTCACCTCTGGGACCGGGTGATAATAATGTCTCCATATTTAATTTTCAGGGCAAAAATAACTCATTTTTCATAATTTTTATTTTTTTTTTAGAAATAAGAAAGTAATCATATTGGTTGGTAGCTACCAAAAGTCTTTTTTGATTTTTAAAGGATAATAGTCCACTTGTTGATCTGTTCCATTCTTTTGCAATCTTTCCCAATTTGAGTTATCTTCAAAATCAATCCCTAAATGCCTTTAAATTTGTGCTGCCCCTAGCACTCTTTTGGTTTATATGGGTGTGTATGTAGGTGTACATATATGTGCATGTATGTATACATCTATTTTTGGTCAAATCCAGCCTTTCCTTCTGACTTTATTTTCTTGAGTGCTACTTTCCCATCTATTAAAAAAGTGAGTTTACAGTAAGTCAAAAGTCTTTTCGAGCTCTAAACCTACTATCCCATTAACCCATTTCTATATCCTCATGCAGTACACGAGAGTGCTGACATGTCACAGTCTAAATGTGTTGGATACACTGTCACTGATGATAACAAATTGCTAGAAAAATGGGAGAAAGTTAGATCCCTTCAACAACTATTATCTTCCCAGCCTCATCTGTAAATGACATAGTTGACTCTCAAACCAAACTTTCCACAGGCTCATTTTCTCTTTCACTGGTTTCTACACTTGTGTGAGGCAACATTACTGGTAGCCTTCCCTCATATTACTCTACAATATATTTTATGACTGAGTTTCTACTCTAAACTACGCTGTCTATGGCTGTCATGTTTCTGTGGCTGGCAAGGAAATCAATCTGTTTTACGTGATTTACACTTTCTAAAGAAATGGCAATAAGCAGTCAGTATCTACCTTTATCGGTTTCCCACAGAGTTTATTTGATTAAATTTAGTTAGAGCTGTTGTGTCTGTACACAATATCTTATTCTAATTCTTCCTTCTATTTTAGAATTAGTGGTTGCTCTAGAATTATATTAGTCAATCAATGATCTTGAGTGCATATAGATAGCTTATTCCAAAATAACTCCTACATCAGTAATTACTCATATCTGTTAAATATTCTGTTTCATTTTTTGTTTGATATTTATTAATGTCTGATTTCCATCCTTAAGAAAGTATTTGTGCTCTGCAAGCAAGAATCTTCTGAGTAATCTACAGAACTTTGACATCAGCTTTATTAATCCTGAATCATATTTTAATACTTTTTTTGTAGTATGTGCACTGAAGTCAATTATGAAGGTATTTAATGCGAAGATTTTGGGCAGATTCTTCATGGAATTTCTCCACTTCTTTAGGTTCTGCCACTAGTTTCATGGTGGTCCACTTGCCTGAGGCATCTTAGTGACTTAAACCGATGATTATCCAGAAAAATAAATTATTTAGTAGAAACATAAAAGCTGTCTTCATGTTCTTCAAGGCTGTCACATGGCAGAAGGTTTTATTTGGTCAGCCTGACTGTAGAGGACCAATGCTAAAACAGAATCACAGCCCCAACTTGAGGGCTTCCAGCAGTCTAAATAATAACTTGTTAGGGATGTTACAGAAGGAATTCTTGGTCAGACATGAGCTGTACGAGAAGATGTCAACAAGGTTTTCTTGCTTTATGAGACTTTATGATCGTGCGAAATTTGAGAAGGCAACCAGGGGGGCTTTTGCAAAGAACACAAGTTTTAACTGGGTCTGTTGTTTGTTGGTTACCCAAAAAGTATTTGATTCATTAGAGCAAAAGCAGCTTTAAAGGCTCCAATTCAATAAGGTGTCTCCTGAGCATATTTCAGATTATGATGATTCTTTTATAAATGCAAGGACAGAAGCAACCTCATTCAATGAGGCTCCTATTATCAATATCAAATGAGGAATAAATACAGAGAAATGTGCCTACCCAAAGTGTTCACCGCTACATGGAAAACGTCCAATGTAAAGTCTAAATGGAAGAGGGCCTCCTTATAGATAGTGAGGTCCTCCAGATGATCCTGCTGGTAGATTACACTGATTTCCCTGCACCTCCCAGGGTTCAGGGTTTCCTCAGTGGGATCCATAACCTCTCAAAAGACATGTATTTAGTAATCAATACAGGAAAAATTGAGCAAATGAAAAATGCATACTACCCAGACTGTGACATACAATTAGACACACAGCTCATTGAGTTAGTCTATTAGACCATATATCGTGGACAGATACCATGGCTGGATCATGAGCTAGGCCCAAAATTGAGACAGAAGAAGGCAGGCTGTGATACATTTATAAAATTAGGCAGTGCTTTCAGCAATTCTAAACTGTCCCCCACGCTAAGAGCTTGAGCCTCATAACCACCCTGTGGGGTAGGTGCTGTCATTATGCTCATTTTACAGTTGAGATAACTGAGGCAAACAGAGGTTAGGTGACTGGCCCAAGGTCACACAGCTAGTAACTATCTGAGGCTGGATTTGAACTTAGGTCTTCCTGAATCCAGGCCAAGCACTCCATCTGTGGTACCACCAGCTGCTCTAGCTCAAGGGCTCTTAACTTGGGCTCTGTAAACTTGCCTTTTGAAAATCTGTAACACAATAATTATATTTCAATATAATTGGTAGTTTGTAATCCTATGTATTTTATTTCATGTAGTTAAAAAACATTATTTTGAGAAGGCATCTAAAGGTTCTGTTAGACTGCCAGAGGGGTCCATGATACAGAAAAAGAAAAAGATTAAGAACTTCTGATCTATCTGAACATAACTTCCTATCATTCCATCTCTATGGCTAGAGGTAGCTAGGTGGCACAGTGGATAGACTATTGGGTCTGGAGTCAGGAAGACCTGAGTTCAAATGCAGCCCACGACACTAGCTGTGTGACCTTGGCCGAGTCACTTAGCTTATGTTTGCCTCAGTTTCCTTTACTGTAAAATGAGGATGACAAGAGCACCTGTCTCCCAGGGTTGTTATGAAGATCAAATTCGATACCATCTGTAGGGCACTTGGTACCTGGTAGAGAGCAGGTGCTACATAAATGCTAGCTAATATTACTATTTCCGACTCCTACTAAAATTATTCTCCATCCACCTTGTGACCTAGAATCCCTTTACCCCTTATTTATTTCCCAGGCTTTTATACTTGTTCTTACTTCACTTTCTTCCATGGAATTCTACACCTTTTTTCTTCCTTTCTCCATTCCTGCTTGTGCCTTGTCAAGCCTCGGCTGTGGATTACTGCCACCATTCACCTTCTACCTACCTTTTCATGTGCTGGGGAAAGGACCTGGAGGCAGTCGTGCAATCATTGAACCCAGCCCACTGAACACAAATTTAAATTATATTGTCTCAACTTACACCTCCCTACAGCAAAGCAATCCCTCCATCCCTCCCTGAGGATTCTCTATCCCACTCCTCATTAAGACTCCTTCCAAACCTTTGCTTCTCTCCTAAGGCCTCCCACTCCTTCCCTTTCTCTGAGAAAATAAAGGCCAGTCACTATAAGATCTCTCTTCTGCCCTTCTCTCCTCAACTCAAAACTCCTGTCCTTTTCTCACTATGCACACAGCCATCCTTACCTCAGGCCCATGTAGGGTCCTGGTAAATACCAATTTAAAGCTGAATATTTCATGTCATGTGGAGATCTGGCATCGTTTGTGCTACGTGGTACAAACTGCTTGGTTGGTACTGTTCATAGTCCCTGAAAAAAGTTCATGACTTGGGTTTTGCAAATCTTTAAGAACATAAACAACCTCATACAAAAAGAAAAAAAAAATGAGTATACTCAGAAGTCATTATTAAACACTGACCCCAGAGAGAAGTCTAATGCTGACAGCAGTACTTTACTTAAGTAGATGGTTTTTGATGATGAACACATTTCTATTTGCTTGTTTTTGTTTTTCATATCCTTGGGTTTTAACTCAATCTGGCTAAAGAATGGTACATGGCCTTTGGGCCCTCTTTGCCTTGTGGAGTTATTTTGTGTTTTTAAATGATGACTCACTCTCCATTTTCCCCTAAAGCAACTTCTAATTAAAAGAGGTCTTGGGCGTAGCACAACTAGTCTCACCGTGTCAGGGAGAATTTAAATTTTCAGCGTTCTTTTTCATCTGAGCTCCTGACACCTTCCCTTCCCTGTATACAGTATTGCCGAAGCACAAATCGGACACAAATCCCAGCGAAAGTGTGAAAGCAAAGCTTTCTCCGTTGGGCCGACCAATAGCTCTTATTTGATCAATGGTTTTGTGACATGGCTGTCTGTAGTGAAACCTCACAGTCAAAGGTTCTCTCATTCTCCCCAAATAACTCACCAATGCTTATTCATAGTCATTATTGACATAAGCAGGATTCAAAATGGTGACAGAGGTAAAGATATCCCCATAGCCCTCCCAAATGAAGAATGTGATGAAATCACACAGAGGAATGAGATCAAAACGAGGGGTCCAAGTGCCACGCACTAGCTTAAGAACTTTTTTTAACGAAAACTATTTCCTATAAAAAGATTGTGAGAGTAAAGGTAACAACAAAAGTAATCAACTTTCATGGTCAACTACTATCAAACTATCCTACAAAATCTTTTTAATTTTATTTTTTTTTAATTTATGGAATAAAACAAGCACCTATATAATAGTGTAATTTTAAAAAAAGGATAATGACACATAAAACTGCAAAGCTATTATGTACAAATTGCTATTCTTTTAAAATATATAATAAAATTATCACGTAAATTTCTTTTTTTTCTTCCCTCTCCCTCCCTGCCCTAGAGATGCCTAGTGTTAGACACACACACACACACACACACACACACATTTCTGTATATGTATATGTATACATTCTATACATAATTTATCAGTTCTTTCTCTGGATGCAGATAGTATCTTTCTTCGTAGATCCTTTATAGCTAATTTGGATATTTATTAATAGTCAAAATAACTTACTTGCTCAAAGTCATTCTTAAAACACTACTGCTGTTACTGTATATAAGCATTCTGCCGGTTCTACTCATTTCTCTCTTCATTATTTTCTGGAAGTCTTTCCAATTTTTTCTAAGATTATTGAGCTCATCTTTCTTGTGGCATAGTAGTATTCCACCAAAATCATATACTACAACGTGTTTAGCCATTCGCCCATTTGACAGGCATCCCTGCAATTTCCAGTTGTTGGTTTTTTTTTTCCACCACAAAGAAAGCTGCTATAAACACTCTAAAACGTATAGTTATTTGTTTTTGTTTTCCTTTCTCCCTAATCATCTTCGGAAACAGACCTAATAGTGGTATTGCTGGACCACAGGTATAGGGATATCCGGTGAAATTGAGGGTATCATATGGGTAAGCTTAGTTGTATTTCCACCTTCTCTGTCCTTTGCTGCTAATCATTATAATCTCTGTTCCTTCTAAGTGATATATCTATGGCTAAGCTCAGATACATGGAGCTGGATACATGGTACCAGTTGAGCCCCACACAACAAACAGGATAGTCTTAGATTCTAGTCAATATAGCTGCCACAATTTTACAGGTATCTCTCTAGTACTTCAGTCCTTTCCTATCCACGGATAATTGGCTAGTCTCTGTAAAGGCTGCTTCCCCGGCCACAAAAAGAACAGAATGACCAATAAACCAGAGAAGATGCAAGAAGGAAAAAGACAGTGAGAAATACATCTGGTATCATACGCATAGCCAAAATTCAGGATTTAGAGCTAGCAAAATCCTTTCAAAGTGTTGAAGCCGTGTCTCTACTGCCAACTATTAATAGAATTCATTGAGGTTGTTGTGCTACGAGCTTACAGCAGACAAGTCAGGCTGGTCCAAGTACTTTATCTGTAGAATCCCTGACTAGGTGCCCATTAACTACCCTTTGGCTACTCAGCTTTACCAAGAAGATGACGGCAACATCCCTGCCTTGTGCGTAGCTTCATTTCCTCAGCATACTTCCTCAGTACTTACAAAAAAAGGTTTGCCTGCCTCACAACTATTTTGCCAAGTAACTTTTTTTTTCCTAGACCTAGAGTTCTCAAGGACAGACTAATGTCTTCTATTCTGAATACACAGACCATGCATTCATAATTCCAAAGTTTTGGACCATTCAACTTTAAGGTTCCAAATCTGGGAGAACAAAAGGTAATTGTACTCATGCAAAGTTTTATTTGCATACTATTTGCCTTTATACATGGGCATATGTTTTATTCCTTTTTAAACATAATTTAATTTTGTAGAAGCAATTCCAAATTATTGAGACCTATATGCATACAGAAAGCAAATCATAAAATGGAAAGGCTTTTCCATGTAGTATGTAGCTAGATCAAATCTCAGGACCTCTTCCTTTCCCCAGAGGAAAAAATTAGTTGACACACTGAGCCATCATGATGGGGCAAATGGATGGTGCAGTGGAAAGAACGCTGAGCCTGTAGTCAGAAAGACCTGAGTTCAAATGTGGCCTAAGGTACTTCCTAGCTGTGTGACCCTGTTCAAGTCACTTACTGTCTGCCTCAGTTTCTTCATTTGTCAAATGAGGATAATTATAGCTTCTACACTCCTGGGATTGTGTGAGGATAAAGACTGCTGTGAGATAACATCTGTAAAGTGCTTAGCACAGTGCTGGGCACATAGTGTTATACAAATGTTAGTTACTGGAAAGGTACAGAGTGAAAAAGACCAATTCCAAAGGCACATCTGGAATGCCATTAAAATGACAGATGGAATGGGCGCATGTCTTAGAAACTCTGAGGACAGAATCAGATCACGAATTATTGAAACTATTGAACTGGCTTGCTGTCTCTGTTCTGTAACAAATATATTTCTTTTTATCGTTCTATTCTGTTCTGTCAATCACCTAGTAATGGGAAAAATACAGTGTATGCATGCTTGTATTTTTTACACAAGTATATGCATGTAAATAACAGTGTATGCATGCTTGTATTTTTTACATAAGTATATCCATGTAAAATACAGCACATGCATGCTTGCATCTTTACATAAGTACATACATGTAAAATACAGCATATGCATGCTTACATTTTTATATGAGTACATAAAATACAGTGTATGAATGCTTGCATTTTTTTCATAAGTACATATATGTAATCATAGA
The DNA here is from genome assembly GCA_028646595.1 of Phalanger gymnotis. Lineage (NCBI taxonomy): Eukaryota > Metazoa > Chordata > Mammalia > Diprotodontia > Phalangeridae > Phalanger > Phalanger gymnotis. Next base: position 211,443,807 of record CM053625.1, read on the forward strand.
TGTATGTCAGGGAAAGAGGTGATGATATGGTGGGGTCAGTAAAGTACTGGGTGTGAGCTCCAGTTCTGCTGTCTACTCCCTGAATGACCCTCAATAAATCACTCAATTTCTCTAGCAGCCTCAGTTTCCTCCTCTGCAAAAGGAGGTGGTCTGGCAGGCTATGTGATCTTTAAGGTCCTTTCCAACTCTAGGAACCTATGGCTTTCAATAATTTACTAGGAGCAGCTGCAGACTCTGGCAGTTGGAAAGATAGTAAAAAGTGCATAAACATGCAGTCTGGTGATGCGTGTTTCACTTGGAGGTAGTGTTTCACCGCCAAGACCAGTAAGCTTTGTTGGTTGGCTGAATATAAGCTAAAGAATCGAAAGGCATGTTTGATATATTCTGACACAGACCCCTTATAGCGTAAGCCCTGGGACAAGCGCTCTGCTTATCGGATGTTGTCTTCTTGTATGCAAGCTAGAAACCAAAGGGCTTCAAAGCAGAAAGCCAATGAATTAAAAACACTGACCCTCCTCACCCTTTCTCCAAAAGCTGAGGAGAAGAATGGAGAGACAATAGGATGAACACCCTCACTCACCACCACAGCTGTCCACCAATCTCGAACAGGTCTACAAAGAGACCTGCACGGGTAGTCAGCAGGACAGAACAAGCGCAGAGAAAGACCTCTCTCTCCAAATATATGTACTCCACCGGCCCACCCCTTGTGTCTGAAATTCCCACCCTATGCTTCCTGGTTTGGGGCCAAAACATGATTGATTCAGACTGTGAAAAGCTAGAAGGGACCCGCGAGATCATCTAATCCACTTTCCTCACTTTATAGATGAGGAAACTGAGCCAACAAAGGGGAAGAGACTTTCCTTTTCAAAGCCTGGATCACGCTCCTATGATAAGCCCTCCAAGCTTCATCGAGCTCCTGTGATAAGCCCTTCCATGAACCACTCGCCTCATATGCATTAGTTCAACAGGTTAGACTGCCAGATGCCTAGCAAAAGCCCAGATGACTAGACTACAGAAAAGGTAACTTTATGGTGATTAGGGGGAAACAAGGTATGTCACATGGATGTAGTAGGAAGGCCGAATTTATGATCTCAAATATAATCATGTATATGTTTGAATGGTCCAAAATCGCAAGGTATGAGAGATTCTCTAAGGAGAAAACAACAAGAAATTTATTTAGGCCCCACCGCAGCAAAAACTTGAACCAGCCTCCCCATTCCGACATCTTGACAAAAAGACTCCAGGCCCAGAAAGCCCATCTC
>CM053625.1:211445568-211597300 GCA_028646595.1 Phalanger gymnotis
CCCCTCCTCGCAGCCGAGCTTCCGGGGTTCTCAAGCCCCGCCTCAATGACCAGAGACCATTGGTTCCCAAGCTGGCCCCTCCTAAGTCACCAATCCACACCCACACAGGTTTCACACCTGACAGGGCCCTGGGCCTGGGGCTTAGCACTTAACAGCTGAAAGTACTTCCACTCAAAAGAAACAAAAGCCATGCTAATGACACAATTTTGCTTAACAACACAATGGACCTGTGTGGGTGGAAATTTGGGAAACCAGTACGTGTAGTGTGAGATGCCAAAGAACTTCCAGGAAAACATTCAAGATGTAATCAACAAGCAAAAGCCCCTTTCCATAGTTCCACACATGAAACTAGCCTTACTTTATGGTCACATCCACACAAACAACATCGAGGACGCCAGAAATAGGTCGGAAGTGAAGTATAAAAGCCGCGTGTCTTTTCAGTGGAAAAATAAAACGTGGAACTCTAATTACTCAGGAAGGCCATCTCCGTTCACAGAATGATTCAAATAGTGTCAAGCGCGGTGTCTAAAACAAGATACATGAATTAGCCATACTGGCCAAGCGCACCTGCTTCTATTCTCATATGGCCTAAATGACCTTCTCTTGAAGAATCTTCATTTCAGTGGCCTGCCTTGGCATCCTTCCACCAGAATCCACGGTGAGTATATGTGCGTACAGCATGCGTAAAGACTCCTCTCCAGGGAGAAATGCAACAAATTCATGACGGCTGACACATATGTAGTACTTTAAGAACTGCAAAATACTTTATGCAGATTACTTCATGTGGTCCTCAGAGCAACCCTGTGAGGGAGGTACTCCAGGTATTATAATCCCCACTTTACACATGAGAAAACTGAAGTTCAGAGGGGTTAACTGACTTGTATACGGTCACATAGCTAATGTGTGCGTGTGTACACACACACACGTGCTTGAGCAATATACATGTACATTATATATATACATATATGTACATACATATACATATGTATATATATATGTATGTAATAATATATGTAAATATATGTGTATATGTATGTGTGTATGTATGTATGTATATAAAATCTATTTTAGAGGCCAGGTGTGGACTTAGGTCTCTCCTGATTCCAAGTCACGTTACTTTTCTACCATATCAACTCTCTCCAGAAAATGGAAATAGAATTCTTAGAGACAACTCTAGCACAGCAATAGTACAGGTCAAAACCTTGGATGCCCATCCCTGGATTGGGCACTTAATCAAGACTTAAGCAGCAGCATGTATCAAATGTTTATATTAAGTGCTACTTAATGAGGAGGAGGAGGAGCCTTGATTCATAAACAGTGCTGTGGACTTATCTCCATTTATCTCTGCCATGCCGGCTCATTTTAAGTGGCCCCACGGAACTCTAAGAACAAGTTTCTCATATTGCGTCTGCAAGAATCTTAGGTGAAGCTTCCCCCCACCCCGGGGAGAGTCTAATAAAGCAGCCATGGTGTGTCATAGAAGGAACACCGAGTGTGGACTCTTAAGTTCAAGTCTCAGAGCTAACTTCCCTCTCACTACCTGTGTGACTTTGGGCACATTCTCTAACCCCTCTGAGATTTGATTAGATGATCTCTCATTTCCCTTCACATGCTACGATCCTTTGACAGCCCTAAAGACAAATAAGCACCTGAATTTAAAGTCCTGTAACAAATGATCAATCCATCATGGTGCTTTTTCATTTTCATATTTTAATCATCCTTTTACTAACTAACCCCCCAGGGGCACAAAGTTTTTAGAGGACCTTGGATACCGGCAAAGTCTTTGAAAAGTATGAATAGGAGCAGACGGAATTCATTCTATGCCCAGAATAACTCTCAAAGAGCTTTTTGGCTTTTCATCTATCTCCGGGATCCTCACAACAGCACAGTAAGGTAGGGAGTACAAGCATTACAATTGAAAGTGTTAGGGCATGCACTCTAAGGCATTAGGACCAGACTCCACGTGTCTAAGGATTCAGTCCCAGGAATTCTGACGTAAAACCCGGTTAACTTTTCCCCAAACCGTTCTTTCTTCCCTACCTTGCATTCTATTGGTGCTGCCCTTGAGAACTAAGCCACTTTTACCCTTAAAATGAGGAACCAAAATGGTCTTCGAGTAGAGATTCTCTTGAAAAGAGTTCTAAATAAACAAGCAAATTATCTGAGTCTCTGTGTTCTCTTATGATGTGGCATAACCGGACAACTCCAGTTTTTGTACTTACAGTTTAATGTCCAACCACTATCAAAATCTTTGATTAAAAATGCATGTTTTCTACAAAAGTGCTATCCACAGACAAGAATTTCATGCCAAAGAAGGTCAATACTGATGTTGATTAAATAAGATAATGTATGTAAAGCCTTAGCATAGCACCTGGCACACAGTAGGCTCTCAATAGATGCTTGTTCCCTTTCCTTTGATTAGGGGAGTTCCTCAAGCACCATAAAGGGCAGCAAGCTTTTGTCTGGGACTTTTGAAAGTGTGTCTACCAGTAGACAGGATGTGAATATACCCACTAGCTCCTTGTTAAAAGGACAAAAGCTAAATCATGGTTTAAGTCTCAGTGACAGTCTGCCTCCAAGACAAACTGATAGATTTGTGGTCTTCTCTTGGTATTTCCCAAGGCAGACTTGTACAACTTGGCAATAGGTAGGGGCCAAAATTAAAACTGGCTAAATTTCTTTGGACTGCAGATAGGTTTTTAGCAGTTCATTTTCCAAGTAAGATATAATTAATGATTAAATTATTTTGCAAATAAACCATATTTTTAAAAGGGGACATTTCAATTAACATCAATTAATTACATTCATCATTTAAGATTTTTATTTATCATGAAATCAAATTGATGTTTTAAAAATTACTTTGCTAAGCAGTACTGTTTTAATACATTTTTCAGGTTTTCTTACTGTTTACATTTAGTAACAACCAAAAACACAGTGAAAAGATAAGAAAGACTCTTGATTCTCTCAGACTAGAGACAGATCATGGTTGATTGCCCCGGGGCATGTGACAAACAAGAGAGAGTGAGCAGTGGCAACGCACCCTCCATGTTACATGACAGGCACAATCGTGACTAGTGACTAGAGGGTTAAGTGGGTCACGGACAAAGCACTAGTTATATCTTTACTTTCTTTGACAGCCTCTACGTTTTTTGCAGGCTGCCCAAAATCCTTTGGCGGGCCACAAGCAACCCGCAGGCCATATGTTGTGTGAGCCTGTCCTAAGGGACGGGTTTCAGTGACTGGGACTTGCTCCCAAGTTGAATTGCCAGGTCTGGGTTCCTGGAAGGAAGTACTTGGCTGGATGGAACCACTCTCTATGCTGGTTTGTAAAAGTGAGCCAGTAAAACCTGCTCAGTCCTCTGGGGGATTATTTTTTTCAATAGAATCCCCAACGCCCACAACAAAGGACAGGCGTCAACAGAGTAAGGAATATGACTAGTAAGTAAACGATGAATGTGTTACACCCCACTTAGCCTTTATATGCTGAATGACAGGCCACATCATGGCTCTGGGGAGACTAGCTTTTAACTATTCCACCAATGATACTATCTTTTGTTATGTCTTAATAACCTTGGATATCTCCAGAGAAATACTTTTGGGCTTAAATTCAAGTCAAGAAATCACAGATTTGGAGTCAGAAACAATCTTAGAAGTCATCTGGTCCAACCCACTAACTTCACAAAGTGATGAAACTGAAGCTCAGAGAATATTTCATGATTTGCCCAATTTAGGTAGGTAGAGCCAAGATTAGGACTCAGGTTCTCTGACTTACAAATTTAAAATTCTCTCTACTGCACCACGTTGTCATCAAAGGTACACTCTAGAGTCTGGTCACCTTTGCTAAGAATCCATACCCTGGAGTGATCTTACAGCATCAATTAAAAGGGTTTTTCAGTCAGCCCTTGGCCAGGATCTAACATGATGAAACCATTCTTTCAGAAATTCTGTGACAATCAGGTAAGTAAAATGGGACCCAGAATGACCACGTGATATACCCCTGTCAGACCACAGCTAACTTCCTTTTCCCAGAAGGTATTCAATTAAAACTACCAACAAATCACCTCTAAACTTAATCTTCACCCCAAAATATGTGATCTCTCTAGACAGGGTGTTTCACATATTCTTAAAACTAGGACACCTTGTATTACATTCCAAGTCCCTGGTGGACAAAGATCATTGTTCATTATGCTTGGTACAATGTACCTTACTTACATACAAATCCTTTAACATTTTCCATTTGATTAGGATGATAATGTTCAATATAGAATCAGAATCGCTCAAAGAAAATAGCAGAAGAATTATGGCATTATCTGACTGTGTTCTGGTTGTTGGGGACATGAGATGAGGGGAAGAATGGGTCTGAGAAAGAATCCAGTCAACTCAGAGACCCTTTAGCATTTACAAGAAGCACTGTTGAATGTCATTACTTCTGTCTCTCCCAAGAGGAAAATCATCCACTCTTTACAAATAACCCATCCAAAAATCCAACAGCTACCACATCTGATGCTAGATCTAATCACCACCAAGAACCACTGAATGGAATCACAAACCTATTTTCTAGGATGCTGAGAGAAAATGAAACATACGCCTGAAATCTTTATCCATTATAAAGGAGCCTGGTGAAAACACTTGGCACAATTGCTGTTCCTGGTCCCTGTTCTACCCTGGTGCTCAATGAGATATATCGTTGTACTTGTCCATGAGAAGCCTCTCCAGACTTTCGAACCTTTCCAGGTCCAAGAGATGTCAGCATAGACCAGCAGCACAATCATAAAAGCTTTAAACCATATGCCCTAGAAAAAAGAAACTGGCCTGAACTTCCAACCTCTCCTAACCTAATGACATTTGGCATTTTTTTTCCTGACCAGAAGATTTCTCTACTCAGTTATCACAGATGTGGTACATTTACAGGCAGGGTTCCTTAAAGAGATTTTTTTAATCGCTTGAAAATCCCTGAAATCCCATCAGTAAGTGGAGACAAGAGGATCTGTAAAAAGTACTTACAACTGTGGGGGAAAAAAATCATTTCTCCTAGATAAGAAAAACAAGATAGGTTATTACTTTTCATAATTTTAAAGCCATGTTCACTTGTATGCAAAATAGTAATTCAACACTTTAACGCAGAAGGACTTCATTCAAATTAATTGTGAGAAAGTCCATCTTAAATAATGAAAGATAAATATAGTTTTCTTACTTTCAGGTTCAAAAATTAACACAAACCGGGGATTAAGTGGGTGGTGAAGCAAATCCAGTTTTGTGGAAAATAAAGGCCCATTTGTGATGAGCATTTTTCTTAGATATTGTTACAATAGCTTTAAGTGCTTAAAAAGTTTATTCCCTTAAGTACATCAAATATAACCTTCTCCAATCCTTTTGACATTGTTACTTTGCATAGAAAACCATTTTCATAGGCAGTGAAATAAATTATTTGGGGAATTAAGTAGTGACAGAAATCATGATGAAATGGCTTTGAACTACTGATAGGTCTAAATGAGAAATTCCATCAACCTGATGGAAGGTCTTTACAGCATTTTGGAGAAGAACAAAAATACGCTTAACCACATGGACATCCCTACAGAAATAGTCTATAACAGATGACAGCAAAAAGGGATAAAGCTCTTAAATTTTAAAAGAAAAAAAGCCTCTTTTTATATTCAACTGTACCACACAGTCTGGAGAAAAGGATGAGGAAGGAAGGAGACGATGGAGTCAATTCAATCTTCGAGTATTCGAAAGGCTATCTGTCAAACGCAGCAGAGATTCACCTAGACAGACCTGATTTGGGACAGCAGCATGAAAAGCAATGGGCTGGAGCTACAGAGAGGCAAATGCATCCTTGGTGTGAAAGGGAAACCATCCTAACAATTGAGGGCTACCTGGAAGTAGAACAAATGTTTAAGGAAGTTGTGGTTTCCCCCATCACTGGAAGTCTTCCAGCCAAAAGCGAGACAACCGTTTGTCAAGGATGTTGCAGAAGGGCTCTGAGCTAGGAGCGGGTGTTTTCTGAGCTCCTTTCCATCCCTGAGCTTCTGGGATTCTGAAATACATGATGACGTATGACCCGGAAAGGCTGTAAACACACAGCAGCTAACCACTCACTCAATAAAACAGCTAATAATGGTTAGCGCTTGGATCACGCCTACTATATGCCAGGCACTGTGCTAAGCATGTTACAAATACTGTCTCATTTGACCTTTACTTTCAACCCTGAGAAGGCAGTGCTTTTATTAACTCCATTTTACAGTTGAGGAAACTGAGGCAAAGAGTGGTTAAGTGACTTGCCCAGAGTCACACAGCTAACAGGTTGTTTAAGGCAGGATTTGAACTGAGGTCTGCCTGACTATGACTGAACCATTTAGACATCTACTATGTATATAGTTCTGTGCTAGCTACAGGCAGAGAGAAGAAAGACAATTTAAAGCCAGTCTTTGCTTTCATGGTGCATATAGTCTATCAGAGAAAATAGGATGTATACACAAATAAGAAACAGTAGGCAATAACTATGGTTCATGGTCTAGAATAAGAATATGTGTTAGTCTAGAATAAATGTATGTATAGAGAGATTTTACATAGATATACATATTTATGTCAAGAGTAGCCATCTCTAGGGCAGGGGGGAGGGAAAAAAAGGAAAAATACATTTATATAACTTTATTACATATTTAAAAGGAATTGCAAATTGTACATAATAGGTTTGCAGGTTTATATGCAATCATCTTTAAAATTATACTATATTATGGAAATGCTTGTTTTATTCCATAAATTAAAAATTAAATAAAAAATTAAAAATAATATTAGAAACTTATGAGAGGTTGGTGGAAAGAAAGATCATTTGACTCAAAAGACTCAAAAGGCTTCCTGAAGGAGGTGGCATTTGGACAGGCAGGAATTTCAAATATAGACCATGACAGTCATTTTAGGCACAGGCAAATTTTAGGCATAGGTAATTGACATGTGGAAAAGGTAGAAAAGGTGCAACTCAAGAATCACCTTCTATAACAAGCCCTTCCTGAGACCCCCACAACTGTGTCCTCCCTCTCTTGCATTAACTATTTTTGTATTTAATCCATATTACAAAACTGTGTCAGTTCCTAGAGAGTAGAAAAATAAGAGCCTTCCTTCCTCCTTTCTTTCCTGTTTCTCCTTCCATTCCTCCTTTCTCTCCTTCCTTTTCTTCCTCCCTTCCTTCCTCTCTCCCTCTCTTTCTTCCCTCTCTTGCCTTTCCTCCCTCCCTTCCTTTTCCCTACCTCCACATTTTGTATTTGTAACCACAGCACCTAACAAAATACCTGGCACATAGGAAGGAGGTACTTAATGACGGTGACTAAGTGTGGCATAAAGGATGGAAGTCTAGACTGGGATGACAGAAAGACCTGGGTTCGAAACTTTCCTCTAACACATGGTAGCTGTGTCACTCTGGGCAAGTAACTTCACCACTCATCTCAGTTTCTGTATTTGTGAATAAGGGATTATAACACCTTACAGGGTTTTTGTGAAGCTCAAATACAGAAATTAATATAAAGCTTTGCAAAATTTAAATTAACATTAAATATACATATATGTATGTGTATATATGTGCATATAACATATATGCAAGTGTTTTTTAGAAAGAGCAAGGGCAAAGGTGGGGTGAGGTCCCAAAAATTGATGAATGCCAGGCTGAGGAATTTAGAATTTAATTGGCAAGCATGGGAGTGACCGAATGGTTTTAAGGAGAGCAGTGGCGTTATCAGATCAGATTAGTAGAAAAGATTAATCACATAGCAATATGAGGGATCCTAAGTAGAGAAAGTAATTGCGGGAAGACTTCTGAGGAAATCATAAGGTAGTCCAGACAGATATGAACAAAGGTCTATAGTACTACTTCTTTTAATAGTGGCATTTACATGATGACTTAAGATCTGCCAGGCACTTGGCATTTTATGATCCCCTCCAGAGGTTCCCAAACTTATTTGGCCTACCACCCCCTTTAAAAAAAATTACTCAGCATCCCCCTAGAAATCTACTTTCTTTAACCTTTTAGCTTTTTAAAAAATTTGTGTAATTTCAAAAAAAAATAATTTTTAAATGATGCATCTTAAATTTAAGAACTTATTGTAAACTTGTGTTTTTTTCTGTGTTGAAATTTTGATGATGCAATATTGTATCATGTAACTGTATAGTACTGTATTGTAAACAAGTCATTACACACACATATTTCTGCACGCTGGACTTCCTGACAATGGGTAACATGCTGCTCACCTGTCAACACTTGCTTGTTAAGATCTGTTGGTGGACTTGACCACTGACGGGTTATAACTTGCATTTTTGTGTGTTTATTTGGAAACTAATGTAATCACTACAACTTTAACTCTGTTACACAACAAATGAAACATATACAAATTTTTTTTTCAAAATTTTCTTTTCTTTCCTTATGCTTCCACCACCTCCTTATTTTTATTCAATGTTCCTCCAACTGCACCTGAGGCTATTACCACTTCCCCCATCATTCCAGTGCCAGCAGGGGGCTGGGGAGTAGCAGGGACTGGGGTGGGGCTGGGGGCGGTATCGTCCACTTTGGGAACCTATGACTCCTCTCACCTTCACAAGAGTTCTGCAAGTACTATGATTCTCAATGTACAGATAAGGAAAATGTGGCTAACAAAGGCTGAGTTACTTTCCCACCATCTTGTAGATAATACAGGTCAGAGGCAGAATTGGAAACCAGGTCACTTCTGGCTCCATATCTATCTTCCTTTCTGCTACCCCAGGGTACCTCCCTAGTGCCACACCAGTAGAAATCAAAGGGAAAGAACATTCTAAAGATAATATAGAAATTGAATCAACAAGACTTAACAAATTCAACTATAATAACAATAGCTGTGCACATACACACCCCTTAGAGATCTGCAAAGCTGTTTACATATTTTATCATATCTGAGTCCTATAAAAGCCCTGTAAGATAGGTACTGAGTCTCAGAAGTTGTGACTTACTTATAGCCGCACAGTCAGTAATTATAAGGACATGATTTAAACCCAGGTCCAAGTGCTTTATTCATTAAGCTGTCCTGCCTTCCACATGAGGAAAGAGTCAAGTGCTACAAATTTTGAGCACAGGTGATCAGGTGAATTATAATACCTTTGACAGAGATGTAAGTACAGTTTTCAACCTGTTGAGCTTGAGAGGATTACTAGAACTTCTCTATGAAGATGACCAACAGACAGTTGAAATGCCCATCTAGAGTACAGTTGAGAGAAGAGCCATGAACAAAAAGATCATATTTGAAAACATGAAAATGAATGAGATTTCCCAAGGAGAAAAATAAGGACAGAGCCATAGGGAGCACCCACTTTATTAAGCTTGGAAAAATAGGTTATGGAGAACAAAATCCAAAAAACAGGAGAAAAAATGAGTCATACATGTAGAAGAACCAGAAGAGGAACGGAAAGGTGGAGGGATGGAGAAAGACAGAGACAGAGATAAAAGGAGGGAGAAAGAAAGGGAGGGAGGGAGAGGGGGGAGGCAGAGGGAGGGAGGGAGAGAGGGGAGGAGGGAGGGAAGGGAGAGAGAAAGGGGGGGAGGGGGAGAGAGAGAGAGAGAGAATGAATATGTGAGTATGTGAATATTATAGAAGCCAAAGGAGGAAAGAAATCAAGGAGTAGAAGAAATCATTGTCAATGCTTTAGGAGGGCTGAGGAAGATGAAGACTGAGGCCATACAATTTAATGATAAGGATGTGATGCATGACCCTTGGGAAAAGAACTTCAGAAGGCTAGTGTTTCAACATGAGTATTGTGGAAGGGTTATACATAATGATACGCATGTGGCCTATGTGAATTGCTTGACTTCTTAGGGAGGGAAGGGAAGAGGAGAGAGAATTTAGAACTCAAAGTTTTAAAAACAGATGCTCAAAAACAAAAAAAAGCTTTTGCATGCACCTAGAAAATAAGATACACAGGCAATGGGGCATAGAAATTTATCTGGCCCTACATGAAAGGAAGGGAAAAGGGGATGGGAGGGGAATGCGGTGACAGAAGGGAGGGCTGACTGGGGAACAGGGCAACCAGAATACACCATCTTGGAGTGGGGGGGAGGGTAGAAATGGGGAGAAAATTTGTAATTCAAACTCTTGTGAAAATCAATGCTGAAAACTAAATATATTAAATAAAAAAATTAATAATAAAAAAGGCGGCTAGTGTTTGAGTGCAGAAACCATATTGCAAGGGAAAGAGTAGGTAATAAGAAAATTAAAGGCTTTGAGTGTAGACCACCTTTTCACAAAATCTAATAGTAAAATTCAAGATGTTTGATGGAATATAAGAACGGAAGGGCTCTTTGGTGAAGCTATCTCCGCCTGCAGTCGGCAGTCCCTGCCTCTCCTCCTCCTGACTCACCGCTCTTCGCTCTCACCGAGGAATAAGTCGGTCAGGAAGCCGCTCCGCTGTCATGGCATTCAAAGGAACCGACAAGACCCTTGTGGAGCCCGAATTGGCTATTCACCGGCTCCGCATCGCCCTCACCAGCCACAATGTGAAATCACCCGAGAAAGTGTGTGCTGACCTAATTAGAGGAGGCCAAGAAAAGAACTTGAAAGTGAAGGGACCTGTTCGAATGCCCACTAAGACACTTCGGATCACTAGAAAAACTCCTTGCGGTGAAGGTTCAAAGACTTGGATGAGAAGCCTTATTGATTTGCACAGGCCTTCTGAAATTGTTAAACAGATCACTTCTATCAGCATTGAGCCAGGTGTAGAAGTTGAAGTCACCATCGCAGATGCCTAACCAATCATCTCTTTTAATAAACTGATTGCAAGTATTAAAAAAAAAGAACGGAAGGGATTGTGCGTGTGTGTGTGTGTGTGTGTGTGTACTCCTGCACTGTACATGCTCCGTTGTGTATATCTGTGTGTGTTATGGTGTTATGGCCAGGCAGGGAAGGCTGTGTGGTGGAAAGAATGCTGGCCTTGGAATCAGGGGGAACCCGGGTTCAAATTCTGACTTCCATAGTGACTAGTTGTAGTACCATGAGAAAGTTATTTTAACCTCTCTGAACTTCAGTTCCTCATCTGTAAAATGGGGATAATAATACTTGTATTAAGATTTACTTTGTGGCATTCTAATGAAGATAACATGAAATAATCTATGTAAAGTGTTCTGAAAACCTTAAAATCCTACATAAATGTCAGCTATGATTATCAATGAAGAGGAAAGACGAATACGTTTGAAGGCAGATGTAAGCTTCAGTGTAAGAAGAGAAAATGAAGATGCACGTGAGAGTTGGTTAAGGGAGGAACATCCTATAAGGGGGAGGACATACGACGAAGGGTACAAGTAGAAGTATTAATCTTGGCAAGGAGGAACATCACCTCTTCCTCTAAAATAAGATGTAAGGGTGAGAGTTTGGAGGTACACGTGCAGAAAACTGAAGAACCTCCCAATAGATCATCATGATCTCAGCAAAGCAGTGAGGGGCATAAGAAGAAAGGCTGAGTCTGGAGCAGTCATCTGGGAAAAAGGGACAGCGAGATAATAAAATCAGAACTAAAGGTTATTGTGAATTGCTCAGCTGAAATCATACAGCCTAAATCTGTAGGGAATGAAATTCACTACATTGTGAGACATTATCCAACAATTCTCAACAGATTGAAATCAAGAATAGAGAAATCAGCTAAATGGTCCAGTGGAGGGCAAGGTCTGGACTGGCAATCTCTAAGACCTAAATTCGAATCTAGCCTTAGGTACTTAACTAGCTGTTACATGACCTCTGCCTTCCTCAGTTTCCTCAAATGTGGAATGAGGATAATTATAGCAACTACCTCCTAGGGCTGTTGTGAGAATAAAATGAGACGATGTTTGTAAAAGTACTTTGCAAACCTTAAGGCACTATGTAAATGCTAATTTCTCATTATTGAGTCAGATGGTGGCGCCATGGGGTAAGATGGCAGAAGGTCAAGGAGACTGGGGATTATAAGAAGGTAGCTGGGGGTATCATTGAAGTGGCTGATAACAGAGGAAGACTAGGTAAGGAGGAAAGGGAAGTCAGATTGATTTCATCAGTCATCTAATCAACCATCCTCATTATTAAGATTAAACGTCTCGGAGAAAGATAAACTATTATTTGAATAGACAGGGGACCTTAAGTCTCCATGGAATATCTGGAAAGACAGAGAAAATGGGAGTAATGACTTAATGCACTTGCATTTTTATGAGAGCCAGCATTGCAAAAGAATAGTCTTTTTTTTTTCTTTCCAAACTAGGTTTACCAAGCAATGTCATCCAGAATTAACAGCTGCCATTGCCTGAAACTATAGAACTCCTTTAATAGGAAATCAATGGTCACTTATAAAATCATGTCCAGATAATATTAAATGACATGCAAGGGCACATCAGCAGGAATGTTAGAAGGGATTCTGAAGGTCTCTAGGCAAGTACTTGAGGCCAGACTCTTCCTTGAGATAGAGTCTAGGGGGAAAATTTTCTCCCTCTATAAAAAAGATGCTCCCTCATGGAACAATTAGGGAGGCTTCTGTTTTAAGGACTACCAGGATTCTGCAACATCTTCAACAACAACAGAAGATGACCAACGCTAATATAAAAAGCAGAGTAGACTGCTATTTAAAAAAAAAAAAAGAAGTCTGAGAAAGGACAGCATATCAAGTCGCTTTTAGAAAACATGTACATAGCACACAAAAACCTCTATCAGTTTGCTTACCATCTCAGGGAGCAGGGAGGGGAAGGAGGAAAGGATAGGATTTGTCATTCAAAACTTAAAAACCCCAAATGTTAAAAAATTGCTTTTATATATAATTGGAGAAAATAAAATATTATTTCAAAAAAGAAAACATCTTCTGTCATATCATGGAGCACCTGAGAAATAACTAAAACTAAAACTAAAACAATTTCAGAGGATCACGGATTTAGGACTAGAAGGACCCTTAGAGGTCATCTAGTATACTCCCAATTTAAAGCAGAATAACTGAAGACCAACAAGGATCATTATTGTGATCATTTAACAAAAATAAATAGTGATGATGCCAATGATGACAACCACGATGATGACGATGACGATGAAGAAGAAAATCTATATCCAGTCTATGCAAGATGGTGGAATATAAAAGTCCTCATATTGGTTTTTGTTTCGCCCTATGATTTTGCTAATATGAGAAACTCCTAACAATGCAGATTGATAATAATTCTTTTTTTTTAATTAAAACAAATACATAGGAAAACAAAAACATATTAAAAACTTATATATTAAAACTTAAATACAAAATAAGAAAAGAAAAAAAAAACATGTGCACAAGAGAATGTAAGAGAGGATTCAAAATATATAGCAATAGATTTCCATTTCAAGAAAGCGCATATATTAAATACTACGTGTTGTGCTGAGAGCTGTTCATCTTTTCTTTGCTTCCTTGTAGGTTTTCTTTTCTTCTCTCCTGCATACTTTTTACTTTGTTCTCTGCCCCTCTCCACTCCCTCCCCCAGGCTACAATTAAGCATGGTTATATTTAGATATATACATGCATGTATACATATATACACATGCATGTATGCATACATATATATATATATAAACATGTACTTTCCCTACCAGATTCTACTCCTAATCTTTGTTTTCATGTTTATGCATATCTCTTATTTCCTATCCCTCCTGACTCCTCTACTTTACTTCTACCCACTACCTTGGACTCCTATTACTTAACCTAACCCCCCCACAAGATCCCTCCCTTATCCTCCCATTCCCATAAACATAAACACCATATTATACTTCCCTTTGACCTATTCCCTCACCCTCTCCTGTAAAGATCCCTCCCTTATTTTCTCCCTCCTCCCTATCTCCTTAGTATTTTATTTTTTTCTAAATTTAGAAGACTTTTATACTCTCCTAGATGCATATGTATTGTTCCCTCTTGAATCAGTTTCTGATGAAAGTAGGTTTCCACAACTAACCACCCTCTTGTTCCACCTAATTCCTCTGTATCGGTTCTTCATCTTGCACCTCATTTATATAATTACTCTTTTTAGCTGTTCCTAAATAGTTTTACTTTTTGAAGTCACATCATGTTCAGATCTACCCCAATCACTCTTATGAACTCATAACAATCTTAGATACACATTTTACATTCTTCATACATAAAAGGTAAATCGTCTGTCCTTATCGAATCTCTTGTAATTGGTCTTTGGTATGTGCCTTATGTTTCTCTTGGCTCTTGCATGTCAAATCTTCTATTAAGTTCATGTTTGTTTGTTTGTTTTAACAAAGTCCTGAAAGTCTGACAATTCATTAAATGTCAAATTTTTTTTCCATTAAGAATTATGCTTAGCTTTGCTGGGTATGATATTTTTCAGCCAAAAGAGCAATTCTTTTGCTCTTCAATATATAGTGTTCCAAGACTTTTACTATTGCTACTGCTAGGTCTTGTGCAATTCTAATTGTGGCATCACCATATGTAAATTTCACTTGTAATATTTCATCCTTGAGCTGGGGGTTTCAGGATTTGACTATACTATTGCTGTGGGTTTTCCTAGTAGGTAGTGATCAGTGGATTTTTTCTATTTCTACTTTCCCTTTTTGTTCTAATGCTTCAGGACAATTTTCTTTAATTATTTCTTGTGTTATTGTATCAAGATTTTTTTTCTTTTGATCACAGCTTTCAGGTAGTTCGATTATTCTTATGTTTTTTCTCCTTGATTTGTTACCCAGGATCAGTTGCTTTTCTTATGAGGTGTTTCACATTCTCTTCTATTTTTTCCTTCTTTATGTTTTGGTTTATCATTTCTTGATATCTTATAATTTCATTGGCTTCCCCTTGTCCAATTCTGATTTTCAAGGAGTAATTTTCTTCCTTAAGATTCTGGATCTCCTTTTCTAATTGGGTGATTTTCTTTTCAAAATCTTTTTTTTGGATTGTTTTTTTTTTTTAGTTTTTCCTCCATCTCTCCCATTTGATTTTTAAAGTCTTTTTAAAATTTTTCTATGAATTTTTTTTGGGCAGGTAACCATTTGACATTACTTTTGGGGTAGAAGAGGGCATCTTTATTTCTCTATCCTCTGAAGATGAACCTTGGTCTTCTCTATTCCCATAGAAACTTTCGATGGTTGGATCCTTTCTCCTTTGCCTGTGCATTTTTTTTGTAATCATCTCTAGTCCTGGAGTATGAGGGATGGTGCCTCTGGTCTCAGATCCTCCTTCAGTTCTCCCCTCTGACTTTGAACCCAGACCAAGACCTTCAGCCTCTTGTATGTGCCCATAATCAGTGGTGTCCTGCTGGTTCCTTCTCCCCCTCAGCAGCATAAAGCTGGGTCTAGCGTTCCTTGTCAGAGAGGCGCAAGATCTTCCCTGGCTCAGATGCCCAACTCTCCTCACTGTCTTGGGGTGGGGGTGGGGGGCAAAAGTTCCCAAAGCTGGGGCCAAGGCAGCCTCCCAACACAGCTAACCCCAGGGCTTGTCACTTGTTCTTTAAGAAGTTCCTAGCCTGGAGGTGTTTACTCTTCACAGGGACCAAACCTTGTCCCAGAATTTTTCTTCAGATCTTCTCCAGGAAGACCCCTGTCCTGCCCTTTCTCTTACTGATTTTTACTGCTCCACGTTTCTCCTGAGGCACTGTTTTATCTTTTTTGTGGAGGAAAATCTCGAGAGCTTGAAATTTTCTGATCTACACCATCTTCCTCGATAATATTTCTACAACATGGGGAAGTGACATGTTTCAATTTCATATCTCGCTCATGGTCTCTTTGTTTTACATACATCTAGTATGTGTTGAAAGAAGTTCTTGACTCTAGACCTTAATAAATGAGGCCAGTTCTCTCTCTCTAGTAGATAGCACAACGCTTCTTAAACACGGAGCTTAACACTTTATTAATTCAGGATTCTAATTCAACTAGTAAAATTTATGGTTAGGAATAGGGATAGGCACTAGACTTGTTGTTCAATGACATAACCAACTCCTAGAAGAGGAGACTCCCTATACCAATGTGGGTTATCGTTTTCTCTGAAACATTCAGTCAGAGGTGCCTAGAGCCCAGAATCTGCCTAGGATCATGTAGGGCCTGTCAGAAGTAGATCTTGAATCTGGATCTTCTCTCTGTTTGCTATGCCAGTTTGTAGCTTTTAGAGTCAATTTTATTCAGTCTAACATGAATTTTATTAAAAGACTGTTATGTGAAAGGCACTGTGCTAGAAGCTAGAGACCAAAAAAATTTTTTAAAAAAGGTTCCAAAGACAAAAATGAAATAGCTCCTTCCCTCAAAGAGCCTGCATTCTTCTGGACCCATGTACAAAGGAAGACAAAGTAGCTTCTGGAGGGAAGGCACCCAACTAGAAGAAAACAGGAAAGGCCTGTTGTAGGAGGTGACATCAGAGACAAATCCTGAAGGGGGCTGGGGATTCCCACAGGCACAGGTGAGGAGGGAGAATATTCCTCAGCTTGTGCAAAATCAAGGGAGCAAAAAATGGAATTATACATATACACATACACACAAACACACACGTATACATATGTATTTGTGTATATATTATATATGTGTGTGTATGTACATATACATACATATACACATATATATATACACATATACATATATGCACATACACACATATATAAATACAATTTCAAGCCAGTTTGACTGGAAAGAAAGGGAGTAATTAAGTAATGTAAAATAAATCTAGAAAAGTCTGGTAGAGCCAGATTGTAAAAGCCAGATTGTAATTTCGTGATCAAACAAAGAAATTTGCATTTTATTTTAGAGGCCATAGAGAACCACTGAAGTTCTTAAAGAAGAGCCTGAAATGGTCAAACTTCACAAAAAGTTCTATGGATATAAAATATCATTACACCTAAACCCTCTAAATTCGGCTTCTCAAGATTAAATTACCTAAAACTAGTTAAATACCCATGTTATCAAGCTCCTCCTGAGTAATTGTTTTCATAATTAAAAAATAAAAATGTAGCCTTTCCTGTTGTTGTCCTGTTTTGTTGTTTTGTTTCGCTTGGGGGCCTAACCTATAATACCAATATGCAGATATTTGATGGATAAAAAAATTAAAGTGTGTGATAACACTGGCTTGGTAACTGTGAGTAGTCCATAAACAATATTTTAATGCTATTACAATGTTTATGCTTCATATAATCATAGCTAATTATGAGGATTAATGCACCTTGTCTGTTATCTAGTCATTGCTATTATACAAATAATAATCCTTCATAGAGTCATACCTATTTATTTAAGTAGATTCAGGAACAGTTCTATTTGGAAACACGTCAGTAGTTAATTAGAGCTCACCGTGTATATTTCAAAGGAATAAGTACTTATTTTTAAAAGTTTATGATTCTTTTTCAGTTATTCACTCTAATCTTAGCCTGGCCTACTCTATTACTTTAAACAGGTGAGATCCTATTTTATCTGGATTTTACCTTTTGAGTATTTAAAGGTTGTTTGTTCTTTTAAAAATGCAATTATTTGATCGGTTTCTCCTTCTACATTGTACACTTTGGAGGAAAAGGTTCCATGCAAATATAGTCAGTCTAAAATAAATGCAAAATTGAATTGAGTTAGTCATAGTAACTATCTCAAGTCATGCCCTTGTTTATGCCCTGAAGGAGGATGGAACAATTATGCACAAAACATTTTAAAGGGACCCTAAAGACTTGGGGTCACAGGCTCAAACCTTGAATGAGTCCTTGGACCCATCCAATACAAATCCCTCATTTTACAAATGAGAAAATTAAGGTGTAAAGACATGAAATGACTTTATCCAAGTCACTTTGGAGGACTCAGAGATGGCAATGGCCGGTCAGTATGCATGAAATAAAAGTATTAGAGATCTACGGCAAATATTCCAGGAGACAGGGAGGCAGATCAAGGAGTCAAAGGTGGCATGAGGTAAAGAAAGTAGGAATAGGAAAGAGGAAGAAAGGTGGTTGCAGGCAAAGAAGGAGAGAGCTAGAGAGTAAATATTATCAGTGTTTTTGTAACACACGCTATGCACACTTGGCCACCTCTTCCATCCTCATTTTATGTGAGAAAATGTGGGCACTTAAACTTTAGTTTGTTGACTTCATGGAACCAACATTTTCAAAAAAGCCTTTCATAGGTATCTGTTAAAAATAACTCACTGCTGGGAAATCCGGAAGAAAATCTTCAAATAACTTTAAAGAAATAACACTGTTAGAACCTCACAGAAAAGACAGATGCCTGGGAACTGTTTCAGCAGTGGGAAGAAATATAAGGCAGACACATAAATATTAAGTTCTTTCCTTGACTTTTATAATCGGTGCTGACTTATCAATATTTGTATGTTTTATGGCAGTAAGATACTCAAATTGATAAAAATAGCAGTACTGCCATCCAATTGTACTCAGTGTTGACCAATGCATTTATTCCTAGAAGGCACTTAGTAAATACTTGTTGGTTGAATGATTCTAATTTCCAACAATATAATTCTATAATTAATGTTCTAATTGAAATCTATTTAGTTTATTAATATAAATGATTCAAGATTTCATTCATAAATTTGACTAAAAACCTGCTTTAATTTCTTAATTTACTCTGCTGAGTAACAGTTAATCACCATTATAGAACTGGACATTCAATCAGAAAACATTTATTAAGCATAAGTATAAAGCATAAAATACAATAACAACAATGAGCATAAAGTTTAGTTAATACATAGTCCATACCTTCATGGAACATAGGCTAGTTGAGAGTTGAGGAATAAATACAGCCTACTACAGCATATATTATAAATGCATTAGAAATTAATTAATAAATATTTGCTAAGTGCCCACTCTGGCCCAGGCACTGTGCTAGGCACTGGAGATACAAGGACAAAGAATGAAACACTTTCTACTCACAATGATCTTACATTCCAATAGAGGGCGTTCTAAATAGATTTAGATAAGATTTCTATAGTTCTCGATCTCTCTCTCTCTCTCTCTCTCTCTCTCTCTCTCTCTTTTTTTTTTCTGTGTGTGTGTAGATAGAGACAGACTGATACAGATATAGATATGTACATCTATAACTATATATCTCTCCATATATATGTAAATACACACTATATAATATATAGAATAATTATATAGTTAATAAATACAAATATACAATAAATAGCTAAATACAAGGGAGTTTGGGAGGGCAGGCACTAGCAGTTAGGGGAAATCAGGAAGAGCTGTACACAGAAGTTGGTGGTTGTACTGCTTTACAAAGGAAAGGATCAATAGTGGGCAATCAGTTATTTCCTACTGGTATAACTGCAATGTCAGGACAACTGGAAGTTCCTCCCTACCCCCAAGCACAGGGTTGATGGCCCTATGGAAAAGTTCTAGAAGGAAATGGATTGGAGTTGCTCAAGATGGGGAAATATAGAAGTCCTCCAGGCTACAGGACTGGAAGAAATATCCATAGAGTTGAAATCACTAATTTGTTAAAAGTACTGGATTATTCCCACCTTTTAAATGGATGGACTATCTATTACTACCTAATTCACAAGATAAAAAAAATTGAGTAGAAATGAAAATAAGCGTAAACAAAGGTTTGTGTGGATAGATATGAAAAATGCTTTGAACTTCTTGGAAAGAAAGATGCTACATAAATCCAAGGTGATATCATGAGTCTACCCATCCCTTCTGGAAAAAATGTCTAATGAGATGTTCTTTTACATAAGTAGAAAATCCTACATAGTTTTTAAATTGTGAATTTGGAATGTAAAAAACCATCTTTCAAAAATGTAATCGTGCAATATCATACTCATTAGGAATTTTCTTTAAAATGTAAATTATTTAGGGGCAGCTAGGTGGTGTGATAGAGCCTTGGAGGCAGGAGGACCTGAGTTCAAATGTGGCCTCAGACATTTACTAGCTGTAATGACCCCGGACAAGTTCCTTAACCCTGACTGCCTGTCTTGCTCCCCAAAAAGTAAATTATTTGTCTTTCTGTACTGCAGTGCCATTTCTTTCTGCTTTAGATTTATAATTTTTACTTTGGTGCAAAATTGTCAAAAAGTAAGACATGAGTAAAGAGTGCTAGTCTAACACCAGAAGATTTGGGTTCTGATACTAACTTGGCCACTTCTTAGTTGTATGATCTTGAAAAGTTATACCCTCTCTTGAGATTTAATTTCCATATCTGTATAATGGGAACAGTAAAAGCTATTTTACCTGAAGCACCCTGAAGGCTTGCTATGAGGATCAAATTAAATAAATGTCCAAGAATGCACTTAGTACACCGCAAAATGCTAGACTAATATTACTTGGTATTATTATTATTGTAGCATATCATTTTTTTTCTGCTATTTGGCATAATTCCTCTTCCATTTCTACTAAAATGGTAGTTAAACATAATCCCATTGACCTACAGAGATTCAACATTTCAATATTCCACTCTGTGCTCCAGATGACAACACTTCACCGGCTCACAAAAAAATCCAAAACAAGACAACTCCATATGTGCCCATGTTTATATAACTTGTTTGTAATGCAATGTTAAAGGCTCTTTTTTTCCCTTAAGGAAATGATTTCTTAAAGCATCTCAAAAGCCAAAAATTAGTAAAACTGAACTAATGCAAACTAAGTGGCAAGATCAACCTAAATCAGTGAAGTCTGAATTTTAACACACTTAAAAATTCCATCATGACCAGGAGTCCCTGCTATCTGGGAGGTGGTGGCTAGGGGATCTCTTGAGCTTGGGAACACTGCACTGTAATCGTTAAGTGGTTGAGAGTGCTTGCCCTAAGTCCAGCACTAATATAGTGAGTGCCCAAGGGGTGACAGCTGCCAGGATCACTTAAAGAGAGGTGAACCAGCTCAGGTCAGAAATGGAGCTGATTGGGAGGCAGAGCCAAGATGGCGCTGTGAAAGGAGGGACCCACTGGAGCCCTCTCACAAATTCTGTCAGATACCTCCAAAAAAAAGTGAATCTGAGCAGATTTGAGAGAGTTAGAAGCCACAAGCAGACTGAGTGGGGCAGGAGCACCAGGCACAGAATAGCACCAGACCACACCAGAACGGGAGCAGCAAAGGAACCCAACCCAGAGCACTGGTCTGGAAGAGTGCGGGGAGCGTAAAATGCAGGACCAAGAACAGGACCATATATGTTATATATGTGTCAATCTTGAGAATGGTACACTTATTACAACAATTGAAAGGGATACACATAGACAGAGGGTGTCAGTATAAAGTAACTGATATGATGACAAAAACATAATCAAGGGGTGCAAAGGGATTGTTCTGGGAAAAGAGGTAAGGAGGAGGTAGAAAAGGGTAAATTACATCACATGAAGACACACAAAAACATTTATAGTAGAGGGAAAGAAGGGAGGGAGAAGAGCAGTATTTGAGCTTTACTCTCATCAGATTTGGTTCAAGGAGGGAATAACATACTCTGGTAAGTACAGAAATCAAATTTGTTCTACAGGCAGTAGGAGGGGAAAGAGGAAAGAAAAGGGAGGGGTGGTCAAAAGGGAGGGAAGAAGTAGCAAGGGGAAAAAGGAAAGATAAGGGAGGGGTATCATCAGAGAGGGAAAATTGAGAAAGATAGTGGTCAAAAACAAAACTGTTTTGAGGAGTGGAAAGGAGAAGGGAGAAATAAAAGCACAAACAGGGGCGGGGAATAGGATGGAGAAAAAGACACCAGGAGTAATCATAACTGTGAATGTGAATGGGATGAACTCTACCATAAAACGGAGGTGGATAGCAGAATAGATTAAAAACCATAATCCTACAACATATTCTTTACAAGAAACGCATTAGAAACAGGGAGGTACACACAGGGTAAAGGTAAAAGGCTGGAGTAAAATATATTATGCTTCAGCTGAAGTAAAAAAAAAGCAGGGGGAGCAATCCTAATCTCAGACAAAGCAAAAGCAAAAATAGATCTAATTAAAAGAGATAAGGAAGCACACTATATCCTGCTAAAAGTCACCATAGACAATGAAGCAATATCATTACTCAACATATATGCACCAAATGGTATAGCATATAGAGTCTTCGAGGAGCAGTTAAGGGAGTTACAGGAAGAAATAGACAGCAAAACTATACTAGTGGGGGAACTCAACTTCCCCTTCTCAGAAATTGATAACTCTAACCTCAAAATAAACAAGAAAGAAGTTAAGAAGGTGAATATAATTTTAGAAAAGGTAGATATGATAGACCTCTGGAGAAAACTGAATGGGGATAGAAAGGAATATACCTTTTTCTCAGTAGTGCATGGGGCACATACTCAAAAACTGACCACGTACTAGGGCATACAAACCTCACAATCCAGTGCAAAAAGGCAGAAATAGTCAATGCATCCTTTTCAGATCGTGATGCAATTAAACTTATTTGTAATTAAGGACCATGGAAAGATAAACTAAAAATTAATTGGAAACTAAATAATCTAATCCTAAATAATGAGTAGGTCAAAGAACAAATCATAGAAACAATAACTTCATTCAAGAGAATGACAATAATGAGACAACAGACCAAAACTTATGGGGTGCAGCAAAAGCAGTTCTTAGGGGAAGTTTTATACCTCTTAAATGCTTACATGAATAAAATAGAGAAAAAGGAGATCAATGAATTGGGCATGCAACTGAAAAAGCTAGAAAAAGAACAAATTGAAAATCCTCAAATAATAAACTGGAAATACTGAAAACTAAAGGAGAGATTAATAAAATTGAAATCAGGAAAATTATTGAACTAATACATAAAACTAATAGCTGGTTTTATGAAAAAACCAACAAAATTGATAAACCTTTGGTCAATTTGATTAAAAAAAAAAAGAAAATGAAATTACCAGTATCAAAAATGAAAAGGGTGAATTTGCCTCCAATGAAGAACAAATTAAAACAATAATTAGGAATTATTTTGCCCAATTGTATGCCCACAAATTTGACAATCTTAAAGAAATGGATGAATATTTACAAAAATATAAATTGCCCAGGTTAACAAAAGAGGAAGTAAAATACCTAAATAAGCCCATCTCAGAAAAAGAAATTGAGCAAGCCATCAATGAACTCCCTAGGAAAAAATCTCCAAGGACAGACATGTTTTACATGTGAATTCTATCAAATATTACACCATCAGGCATGAGGTGATATATAAAAATGAGGGGGATGGACTAGATGGACCCTCACGTCCTTGCCAGCTCTGGCTCTATGCTACTTTGACCTATGATCCTGGGTTTACATGTGAATTCTATCAAATATTTAAAGAACAATAATTCCCATACTTTATAGACTACTTGGGAAAATAAGTGGAGTCCTACCAAATTCTTTTTATGACACAAATATGGTACTAATAAATAAACCAGGAAGAGTGAAAACAGAGAAAGAAAATTATAGACCAATCTCCCTAATGAATATTGATGCAAAAATTTTAAATAAAATATTAGCAAAAAAAAATTGCAGCAACTTATCACAAGAATAATACACTACGACCAGGTAGGATTTATCCCAGGAATGCAAGGCTGGTTCCATATTAAGAAAACTATCAGCATAATTGATCATATCAACAACAAAACTAGCAAAAACTATGTGATCATCTCAATAGATGCAGAAAAAGCCTTTGACAAACTACAATACCCATTCCTATTAAAAACACTAGAAAGCATAGGAATAAATGAAGCCTTCCTTAAAATTATAAATAGCATCTACCTAAAACCATCAACAGGCATTATTTGTAATGGAGATAAGCTAGATGCATTCCCAATAAGATCAGGGGTGAAACAAGGATGTCCATTATTACCCCTGCTATTCAATTCGGTACTAGAAATGTTCGTTGTAGCAATAAGAGAAAAAAAGAAATTGAAGGAATTAGAATAGGCAAAGAAGAAACTAAACTATCACTTTTTGCAGATGATATGATTTACTTAGAGAATCCTAGAGAATCAAGTAAAAAACTACTTGAAATAATAAACAATTTTAGCAAAGTTGCAGGATATGAAATAAACCCACATAAATCCTCGGCATTCCTATACATTACTAACAAAGCCCAAGAGCAAGAGTTAGAAAGAGAAATTCCATTTAAAGTTACTGTAGACACTATAAAATATTTGGGAGTCCATCTGCCAAGACACCCAGGGCCTATATGAACATAATAATGAAACATTTTTCACAGAAATAAAGTCAGATCTAAATAAATGGAAAAACATGAGTTGCTCATGGTTAGGCCAAGCTAATATAACAAAAATGACAATTTTACCTAAATTAATGTACTTAGTGCCATACCAAACTACCAAAAAATTATTTTACAGAGCTGGATAAAATAATAACAAAATTCATCTGGAAGAACAAAAGGTCCATAATATCAAAGGAATTAATGAAAAGAAATGCTAGGGAAGAAATACAAAACTACTTGGTACTGGCTAAGAAACACAGTAGTGGATCAGTGGAAAAGGTTAGGTACACAAGATGCAATAGTCAATGACTATAGCAATCTACTATTTGATATATTCGAAGAATCCAGCCTCTGGGCTAAGAATTCACTATTTTACAAAAACTGCTGCGAAAATTGGAAAAAGGTATGGCAGAAACAGGGCATAGATCAATATCCTATGGCATATACCAAAATAAAGTCAAAATGGGTTCATGATTTATGAATAAAGGCTGATACTATTAGAGATTTGGGAGAGCAAGGAATAGTTTACCTGTCAGATTTATGGGAAAGGGAAGCATTCATGACCCAACAAGAGATAGAGAGCATTAAAAATGCAAAATGGATAATTTTGATTATCTTAAATTGAAAAGTTTTCATAGAAACAAAGCCAATGCAACAAAAATTCGGAGAGAAGCAGAAAATTGGGAGAAAATCTTTAAATCCAGTGTCTCTGATAAAGGCCTCATCTCTAAAATACACAGGGAGGGAACTGAGCCAAATTCATAGGAATACAAGTCATTTTCCAATTGAGAAATGGTCAAAGGATATGAACAGACAGTTTTCAGAGGAAGAAATTAAAGATATCTATAGGCATACGAAAAAATACCTTAAATCACTATTGAATTGAGAAACACAAATCAAAACAACTCAGGTACCATATCTCTCCTGTCAGATTAGCTAACATGACAAAACAGGAAAATGATAAATGTTGGAGGGGGGAAAATTGGAATATTGTTACATTGTTAGTGGAGTTGTGAACTGATCCAGCCATTCTGGAGAGCAATTCGGAACTATGCCCAAAGGTTTACAAAAATGGTCATACCCTTTGGCCCAGCAATACCACTTCTAGAGCTATATCCCAAAGAAACCATAACAAGAGGGAAAGGAACCCGTATGCACAAAAATATTTATAGCAGCTCTTTTTCAGTGGCAAATTGGAAATCAAGAGGATGCCCATCAATTGGGGAATGGCTAAACAAATTGTGGTATATGAACGTAATGGAATATTATTGTGCTATAAGAAATGATGAGCAGACAGACTTAATTATAACCTGGAATGACATATATGAATGATGCTGAGTGAGGGGAGCAGAACAAGGAGATCATTATACATGATTACAGACATACAGTTTCTGTTAGGACTAACTTTGATAGATTTGGCTCTTCTCATCAATGCAAGGTTCAAATCCAGCTCTAAAGGACATGACAGAAAAAGCTATGCACATCCAGAAAAAGAATTATAAAGTCTGAATGCAGATTGAGGCAAATTTTTTACTCTCTTTTTTTTTTCCCTTCTTTTTTGGTTTCAATTCTCCTTTTTTCATGATTCATTCCATTGGTTATAATAATTCAATGTGAAGATATATGTAGAACCTACATTGGATTACATGTTGTCTTGGGGGGTAGGGGGGAAGAGAGGGAGGGAGGGAAAATTTGGAACACAAAAACTTGCGGAACTGAATGTTGTAAACTAAAGCTAAAAAATAAATTTAATTTTTTAAAAAAGAAAGAAATGGAGCTGGTTCTCCAAAATTCTGTGCCAAACAGTAGTAGTGAGATCAGCCAGTAAGTGGCTCATGCATTTCCAGCCTAGGCAAGATAAGGAGACCCAGTCTCAGAATTAATTAATTGGCTGATTAATTAAAACATACTATTCAGTCGAATTACAAGAAAAATCTGTATTATATAAAGAAAAACACACAGTAATAAGTTGAGAGACTTTGGTTTTAGCTCCAGCTCCACTACAAACAACCCATGTAATGTTGGACAACTCACTTGACTTTCGTGAGCACTGTAGTTAGTCTTTTCATCTATCAAATGTAGGGTTTGGACCTTCTGACCTCTAAAGTCCCTTTGAGATCTAAAAATTCTACTTCTTACTTCATCCAAGACACTCACTTTTTTTGCTTTGTTCTGTATTTAAGAAGAGAACCCTCTATATTTATTTTAATAAATAGAAAAAGAACCACTACTAAATAGAAGTACCCTTCGTGAAATGCCTTTTTAAAAAGTGATCTATTGAGTAAATTAAACATATTTCTATTACCAGGGTTTGGTTTGGTTTTTTCCTCTGATTAGGAAACCTTCTGCTCACTGTAGTGCAAAGTCACTATGAATTATAAGAAATTGCAAATCAAAGGGGTCTGAATTAATAATACCTTACTCGGAAAAGCCCAGCCACAGATTACTCCTTACCAGAAGTAAACTGCATGAATGGTTCATGCAGCAATTATTGTCAATGAAAAAATTAATTCAGTAACTGGTTTCTCAAAATAAGCAACGTGGAAATGTTGATGCCGAAATCTGAGGGCTACATTTTAATTTTTATTCTGGGTACCAGCATCATTTTTGCAAATGCCCTTTCCAATTATTTTCTATGCCTGCTTCCTCCCAGATTAGGGTGCTGGATTTGGAGTCAATACCTTAGTTTGAATTTGACCTCAAACACTTAATGTGTGACCCTGGCAAGTTGGTGTTCAGTCGTTTTTGGTTATATCCAATTCACCCTCTATGGTGTTTTCTTGGCAAAGATGCTGGAGTGCTTCGCCATTTCTTTCTCCCCCTTATTTTACAGATGAGGAAACTGAGGCAAGCAGGGTTAAGTGACTCACCTAAGGTCACGCAGCTAGTAAGCGTCTGAAAACACATTTGAACTCAGGAAGAGGAGTCACCCTGATTCTAGCCCTGCACTCTATCCACTGTACCATCTACCTGCCCCAAAGAGTCACCTAACCTCCATTTGCCTCAATTTCCTTATTTGTAAAATGGAGATAATAAGAAGCCCTGTGTGCCAGGGTTTTTTTTTTTTTTGTGAGGAAAAAATGGGATGATATTTGCAATGTGATTTTCAAAACTTAAAGAGTTATACAGATTGTTTGCTTTTGGTTATTTCTTACATCACCTTCCAAGCCACAACCTTTAAGTTTGGAGGAAACCCACCCTAGTTAGTAATCTTCTAATGTAGGAATTTAAATTATATTAGCACATAGAGACAGAGGGGAAATACTTCCTCCCTGGGCATTAACCCAAGGGAGTGGCAAATGCAGTCATAGGTTCATAGATTTATTTAAATAGAGAAGTTTGGAGGTGGAATGGATTTGGTGGGGGGTGAGGGGGGACAAGTTCTGGTTTGGACATGTTGAGTCTGAGATGCTAACAGAACATCTGGAAGAACGGTCTACCAGGCAGTTGGTAAGCCTAGTTGGTAAGGCCTAGAGTTCAGGAGAGAGATTAGGGCTGGATATGTGCAATCATACATGTTGTACTAGAAGGCACCTTACATGTAGGCCAACCCCCTCATTAATGAAGGACCTGAGTGCCAGGAGCAAGCGTCGGATCATAGATCACAGCGGCATAGAGTTATTTGTCAGAGAAATTACTCTGAGCCTCAGTTTCCTCATCTATAATCGATCAATCAACAATTACTAAGTGCCTATGATGTGCCGGGCACTAAGTACTAAGGATACAAAAAGTACCAAAGATGCAAAAAGAGGCAAAAGACAGTCTCTGCTCTCAAGGAACTCAGTATCTAATGGGGATTACATAGGGGAGACAACATGCAAACAATTATAGACAGAGATAATATATGTATATATATAAACAATCTACATACAGGACAAATAGGAAATGATTAACAGAGGGAAGGCACTAAAATTTAGAGGGGCTGAGAAAGGCCTCCTGTAAAAGATAGGATTTTAGTTCCAGCTTATAGGAAGCCAGAGAAGTCGCTAGATAGAGTTGAGGAGGAAGTGTTCCATGTGTTGGGTACAACCAGAGAAAATGCCCAGAGCTTAGAGACGGTCTTGTTGGTAGACCGGCCAGGAGGCCAGCGTCATTGCATTGAAACATATTTGGTGAAGAGTAAGGTATGACAGAACTGGAAAGGGGGTGGTGAGCCTAGGTTACGAAGAGCTTTGAATGACAAACAGAGCATTTTGTATTTGATTCCAGAGGCAATAAGGACCCCTGGAGTTTACTGAGTAGGGCGTAGGGCCAGACTTGGCCAGACTTGCACTTTAGGAAAGTCTCTTTGGTGGCTGAATGGAGGGTATGGAGAACAGACCTGAAGCACAAATGCTTCAGTAGGCTATGGCAATAGTTCAGGCATGAGGTGATATATAAAAATGAGGGGGATGGACTAGATGGACCCTCACGTCCTTGCCAGCTCTGGCTCTATGCTACCTTGACCTATGATCCTGGGTTTCAAGTCCTTCATCTATTAATGAGAGGGTTAGACTAGATGACCAGTAAGGTACCTTCTAGCTCAACACGTAAGATGTAGGAAAGTCTGATGGGGCAGCTGGGTGCTCAGTGAATAAAATACTGGCCCTAGAGTCGGGAGGACCCGAGTTCAAATCCAGCCTCAGACGCTTGACACTTACTAGCTGGGTGACCTTGGGCAAGTCACTTAACCCCGACTGCCTCACCTCCCCCCTCCAAAAAAAGTCTGATTTTTCCCCATCAAAGTAAAACTAAAACTTATACTTAGAACAATACTGAACAGAACCACAGGAACTACTAAGATACAATATATGCTAAGGGCAAAAATGTGGATATTTGGGAAAAAAAACCATAGCCAAAGATCAACGGGTTGAGAGCTTGAGGGTTCAGCAACGCATCTTTTTGAAAGACAACTTGACAGCAATAATTCACGTAAGTACCTTTTCCCTAGGAAACATTTAGGTAGCAATTATCATAGACTTCCCCCCTACTACGTTAGATTCTGAATATGCAAATGACTTTTCATTTTAATTCCAGATTAAATCAGTATTATCAACGCTAATCTATTTCTTGCAGGGAATCAAAAAACAAAGAGGAACACAATGGCAAAATTAAGGCACACATATGAAAAGAGAAGGCTAAAATCAGATCACCAAGAGATAGAAAAATACAGGCGCCGCATCTCATGAGGTCCAATACTTTATTTCAAACACAATCATCCGGAAAATTATTTTCACATAACACCGAGACCCTAGAAATTTGTTTTGACCAACAAAACCTGTAGTGATGCTCTGGCATTTATCAGTGCCAACCTATTTGAATTTCAAGTGGCCATCATCTTCCCGAAGCACAGGGGATGCCCTGACCCTCTGAATACTGAGTTGCAAGAAAACTGATTGAAGAAAGTAGAAATAGTAGAAATTTAATTATGGATTTAATTGCCTTTGAAATCATTGCTAGTTTTGGCAGGCCCCGTGTATTTCCTTTAGGATCTAGGAATATGGGTCAGTATTTATTTTACGGTTGTAAATAAAAAGATGCTCACAACTCAGAGAATCTGTGGAATCGTTAAAATAAATCGATAGATTAGTTGAGGAGACACATAAAATTGCACACTGTGAGCTGTCTTCTCCCTTTCTCTTAAGCTCACATCCCTAGACATCCTATTATTTCCTCCTTTATTATCTGATAAAGAAGTGACTCTCCTCTTTGCCAATACCAACCTTTCTACATCTGTCCTTCATCCCCATCCCATCCCATTCCATCCCATCCTATCCCATGTTCTCAGGCAGATTTTTTTTTCTACCAATCCTTCTCTCTCTCTCAAATCTTCAATAAGCTGTATCTACATTTTTCTTCCCTGTTATCTACAAATATACCTAAGTATGGCCACCGTTTAAAAACGCTCACTAGATCTTACCGTTCCCACTAGATATTATCCTGTATTACTCCTCCCCTTCTCAGAGACACTCTTTGAAAAAGTTACTTATATACTGAGTGAGAGCTTTTTCCTCCTCTCACTCACTTCGAAACTCTCAGCAATCTGACTTCCTACCTCATTATTCAACTGACACTGCTCTCTCCAAAGTTGCCAGGGAATCTAACGGCCCTTTTCAATCCTCATCCTTCTTGATCGCCCTGCAGAATCCACCTCTATGAACCACCTTCTCTTCCTGAATGCTCTCTCCTCTCTCGGTTCTTTTTCTACCTGCCCCACTCCTTTTATCTTTTCCTAGATCTTCATCCCCATCACATCCCCCAGCTATAAGCTCGCTTCCGTCTCCTCTTCTCTTTTCTGTCTCTTGTCTTTCACTTAGTAATCTCATGAGCTGCCATCAATTCAATTGTCTCTAGGCCAATGACTATATTTCTAGCCCTAGCCTCTCTCCCAAACTTTAGCCCCATACTGACAACTCCCTGTCTGGCATTTTGAAGCAGATATCTTATAGGAATGTAAAATCTGATCTCTCAAAAACATAATTCATCTTACTTTTCACGTTTCAACTTCAGTGTCCCCCCTGACTCCTCACTCCCATTCCCCTCCCCACCCTATATAGTGCATCAGTGGCCAAATCTTCTCATTCTCTTCTTCACTACATTTTTCATATAAGTCTCCTTTTATCCACTCACAGAGCTGCCACCTTAAATCAGGTTCTTCTCACCTCTCACCTAGACTATTTCAGTGGCCTCCTAATTAGTCTATCTGCCTCAAATCTCTTCTCACTCCAACCCCTTCTCCACACAGCTGCCAAAGTAATTTTCCTAAAACAGAAGACCGATTGTACCATCACTCTATTCAAACCACAGCAGCATCCTATATAGCCTCAGGATCAAATATAAACTTCCGTGCTTGGCACTTAAAGCTTTTCACAACCTGGCCTCTTCGCTGTTTGTCTAGTCCGTTTACGCAGTACACTCTTCTAGTATCGTATGACTTGTCCATATAGGCGTATACTTGCTGTTCCCCACCCAAAATGTTCCATCTCCCCTCTCTGTGATTTTGCACTGGCTCCCCACTATGCTTGGAATAACATCCCTACTCACCTCCACCTTCTAGAATTCCTGGTTTTCTTCAAGTGCTACCTTCTGCAGGGATCTCTTTCCCTGTCCCCCAAAGTCTGCAGCCTTTCCCTTTAAGGTTATCTTGTCTCTCCTTTGTATATATCTTATGGATACATATTTAAGGATGGGGTTAATTGAATTACTCAATCAAACCAACCCAACCTACTTAAAATAAGTAATAAGATACCTTGATACCTTAATGAGATGAGAACAAGTCTCAATCAATCACAGCCTTTGGACCAACTGTTAACAGTAATTGGAACTAGAATGTTGAGGTAGAAGAGTATTTGGCTGGGCTAAGGAAACCAGGTCATACCTTAGGGATTATCTATAAATTACCAGCATCGTTAGAGATTAGAGCTGAGGAGGCATTCCACTTAAACCCTTAGAGAAGTAACTGCCTTAGAGGGGGAAAAGAGGGGTGGCTTCAAGCTTGCAGAGGTTTCCTATCACGCATGCCACTCTCTCCTGCCTTACCTTGGCTAAAGGCGGATCTTGGGAATCTCCTTCCCTTTAGTGTCCTAACAATATCCTCTGATCAGTTGATGGCAGACTCTATATTAGGAGCCAACGATAAAATGGACATAAAATCATGGAAGCCCCAGAAGCACAGCAAAGAAACTACACTAAGAGGT
The DNA here is from genome assembly GCA_028646595.1 of Phalanger gymnotis. NCBI lineage: Eukaryota > Metazoa > Chordata > Mammalia > Diprotodontia > Phalangeridae > Phalanger > Phalanger gymnotis. The sequence goes on from CM053625.1 coordinate 211,477,321, forward strand.
ATTTCTTGAACTCACCCCAGAGGAGATAAAAGTATTTCTAGAAACCAGGACCTGTGAGTTATCCCTTTGTAGGCTTTAGCCCACTTTCTTCTACCAAGGATGGGGACCCTGCGGCCTCAAGGCCACACGTGACCCTCTAGGTCCTCAAGTGCAGCCCTTTGACTGAATCCAAACTTCACAGAACAAATCCCCTTAATAAAAGGATTTGTTCTGTAAAATACCGACTCAGTCAAAATGCTAGGGTCTAGACTCTATATGTACTTGTGAGAGAGAATGTCAGAGTTTTGGAAGGATGTTTCATAACAACTATTCTTAACCGTACTATCTTAATAAAAAACATTTCTCTAAAAACTGATTGAGTCTGGCCAACTAAATGATAATCAACCCAAAATCGTGGGGAGAATGCACCAAAATCAGGACCCTAGCTGATATGGCTAGAAAACATACTCCTAACCTCTGAAAGTACTCTTAGAATCCTAACTGATGGTTTATAGTAGCCTTATAGTAGGGGACTCAATTCATCTGTGAGAGTTTGAGTTGGTATAAGGACTCCCGGAGCTTATAAGAGCTATACACACACACACTATATACTCTGTTAGAATACAGCTCCTGGAGGGTAGGGACTGCTTTGCTTTTTTCTGTATCCACAAGACTTGGCACAGTACCTGGCACATTTCTGTCGCTGCTGTTCAGTCGTTCTTCAATCATGTTTGATACTTTGTGACCCCATTTGGGGTTTTCTTGGCAAAGGTACTGTAGTGGTTCACCATTTCCTTCTCCAGCTCATTTTACAGATGAAGAAACTGAAACAAACAGGGTTAAGTGACTTGCCCAAGGTCACATAGCTAGTGTCTGTAGCCAGATTCCTGACTCCAGGCCTGGCACTCTATCTACTGTGCCACCTAGCTGCCCTGACACATAGTAAGCACTTAATAAATGCTTGTTGGATTAATTGTTAATTGACTCAAAAGTGAAATGTGCTAATTGAGGAAGTACTAGATTTCTCCTCACTAGAGAAATTCAAACAAAATCAAAGTATCCGTTTCAATATTTTGCGATGCCACAATTATTTGGACACGTAGATGATGTTCAGTAAATGGAATGGGATGATAAAGTCGAACTGGCCTCATAGAAAGGTAGAAGTAATACTGCATAGTGAGTACTATATGGAGCTTGGGCAGCTAAGGAAAAATCTAACACTAAATGCTAGACACAAAGCAGTGGTTTCTGAATATAACACATCGTTCTAGTTCCTGTTGTGGTCCATCCTTCATTCTCGAAGAAGACCAATGACATCACGAGGGTGGTGTATTGACTTCTAGTTCTAGCCATTCTCTGGGGCTCTTCCAAAGACTCTTCGAATATTTCCCTTGAAGCAGAAGATGTGATAGGAGTTCTTTCTCCAAGTACCTACCACCCAAATATTGATTGTTCCCACCAGCCAGATGCTATGTGGACATACAAAATCAGTAACAGTTGGATCCTTGAGACTCCCAAGAACCTTTGCTATGTCACAGTTACCAATTCTGGTACCCAGATCTGAAAAGCATCAAGTCTGACTCCATCAGGTTGCCTCTTCGCAGGGAGGTACTGAAATGGTTGTAGCAGGCTCTAATATGGTATGGATCCCTCTCCTGTTGATCCTCCCCAAATCCCTTTTTTGTTGACAAAAAAAAAGCCACCCTTCTCCCAGTCACCCAAGAGTTTTCTGAGTCTATTCCCCCTATCTAAAGCATGCTACCTATGTGGTACATGACACATATCCCCAGCAGAGATCTAATCATTTTGTAGGCATCTTTGTGTCTTTCTACCTCATATTTAACACTGAATGAACTACCAAACCCTATCAATTCTATCTCAGCCTCTCTTGGAGTTGTCCCTTTCTCATATTCAGACCGCCAAAATAATTTTCCCAACTCATGGAACTGGCCATGTCATCTCCTTGCTTTAAAAAAAAACAAACATTCAATAGCTCCCTATAGATGTTGTTGTTGAGTCATGTTCGATTCTCCATTACCCCATTTGAGGCTTTTTTGGGCAAAGATACTAGAGTTGTTTGCCACTTCTTTCTCTCTCTCATTTTACAGATGAGGAAATGAGGCAAACAGGGTTAAGTGACTTGCCCAGGGTTGCAAAGCTAGTAAGTGTCTGAGGTCAAATCTGAACTCAGGGAGATGAGTCTTCCTGACTCCAAGTCTCGAACTCTATTCACTGTACCACCTAGCTGCCCCTATAAGTTAAAATATGAACTTTTTTGTCTGCCTTTAAGGTCCTCCATCATCTGGTTCCAATCTTTCTTACTGTATTTCACATTAATCCCTCACTCTGCATTCTAAGCAGCCTAGAATAGTTGTTTCATGATCAATCCATGTTCTTTTCTGCCTCTGTCTTTATGCACCCTTCCCTCCTGTGCTTACAGGGCACCCTCTCCTCACTGCCCCCTTCTGAAGTCTCTCAAGGCCCAGCTTCTGTGCTGACTCCTCTATGAAGCCTTCCATGAAACCCTTTCCCTCAATCTTCCTATTAAAAGAGAGATTACACTTTGTATGAACATCTCCTTTGCCTCATCACATGCTTTATTGTATTATAATCATATATATACACACCATGGACAGCTAGGTGGCACAGAGAATAGGGTTAAGGACCTGCAGTCAGGAAAATTCATCTTCTTGAGTTCAAATCTGGCCTCAGCTGTGTGACCCTGGGCAGGTCATATAACCTTGTTTGTCTCGGTTTCCTCATCTGTAAAATGAGCTGGAGAAGGAAATGGCAAACTCTCCGCTATCTTTGTCAAGAAAAGCCCAAATAGAGTCACAGACTTAGACATGACTGAAAATGACTGAACCACAATACATACATACCATTTACATATACATCCTAGCAGAATGTAAATTCCTTATAATTCCTCATAAAGATGATAAGGAGGATGATAAAGTAACATTTATATCGAACTTTAAGCAAAGCACTTCACACAAAATGTTCATTCAATCCTCAAAATAACCCTAGAATTTAGGTGCTGTTACTATCCCCATTTTATAGGTGAAGAACCTAGAGCTCAGAGTTTGTGTTACCTGTTGACAATCACACAGCTAGTAAATATGTGAGAAAGAATTCAAATCCACATCGCCCTGTCTCCAAGTCTGACATTCTATCCACTATTCCGTGTTGTCTCCTTGAGAGAGTGAACTGTGCAATTTTCTGTCTGTCCAAGCCAGGGTAATACATATAGCAGACATGATTTTATTGAACTGATTTTACCATGCCACTCATTAATTCTTCAAAGTTGATGGTAAGTTGTAAAATAATTTATCTTCCCAAAATATCTAAGTGAAAAGATAGAATTTTGAGTGGGGATAAAACCTTAGAGATTACCTAGTTCAGCCCTTCTTACTCTACAGATTAGGAAAGAGAGACACAAAGATGTTCAGTAACTTATCCAGGGCTGCTGGATAAGTAATACATAAGTACTAAGTCCCAAGATTTGATCCCAGATGCTCTGATTCCAAATCTGGTCATTCTTCTACAACACCCTACTGCCTGAAGGTGTCTCATTAATGAGAGGCAGTGTGGCTTAGTAGGCAGAGAGCCAGACTTGAAATCCGATGACATGAGTTCAACTGCTGACTCGAGTACTTAGTAACTGTGTAACTTAACCTCTCCAAGGCTCCCTCGTCTATAAAACCCAGATAATGACTGCGGTGGGACAGCTAGGTGGCTCAGGGGACAGTGTCAGGCCTAGACTCTGGTCGGACTCATATTTCTGAGTTCAAGTCTGACCTCAGATACTTTCTAGCTGTGTGACCCTGGGCAAGATATTTAACTGTTTGCCTCAGTTTCCTCATCTGTAAAATGAGTTGGAGAAGGAAATGGCAAAACACTCCAGGATCTTTGCCAAGAAAATCCCAAATGGGCTCATGAAGTTGAACATGATTGAAAAACAAAACAACTGAAAACCAAAAATGACTACAGTACATCCTCATAGGATTGTTGTGAGGAAAGCACTGTGCAAAATGAAAATCCCCACGTGAATGTGTTATTATTAGGATCAATAGAGCCATTTGGAACACGTTCTAAATCTAATGTTAGCATATTCAAGAATTCATTTTCACATGCTTCATCTAAAAAGGATCTTTTCAGTGTTTATTTTAGCCTTCTTCCCCAATGATGACCATGTTTTCTGTTTTGTTTTGGTTTTGTATTTTCAGGGAGTCATTTGCCTGAAGCTTACACAGATGCTCGAAGTCTTTTGGTTGTTTCCATTTCTAAACATTTCCCAACTTTCAAGATATATCCCTATGAAGAGTTAGGAAAAGTACAATGATCACCCATGTGAAGTACATTAGTCTAAGCATCAGGGTCCCATTAATGCCTTGGGAGAGAGGCAGCTTACCAACTGGTACTCAAATGCCCTGAAAGCACAAAATTGCATTACATGGGTGAATGCCTCAGTCCCAGGGAGCATTTTACCCATTCTGGCTGATCACAAGATCAGGCTCCGTCTTAACTATGATCCATTTTTCAATATTAGCAAACAACTACAGGTTTAGTTATTGGACACCCCCAAACAACAACTAAAGTTCTGGTAAATGGTTAAGATTTTCACCTTTTTGAAGTGAGGAGGGGAGGCATGAAAGGAAAAAGACCTTGAGAGATACACAATTGTATGGCTCCATGCTCTGCTACTCACTGCATCCCTGATATCCTGATTTCACACTAAAGAGACAACTTACACAACTTTTTTTTATCAGACAGTTTGTACAGAACAGGAATGTTCAGATTGTGTTCTCCACAAAGGCTAGTAGTGTGTTAAAACTCCATGTGGGTTTTACGGAGGTAAATCACATTATATTTTAGGGTTTCTTTTGAGATTACTATTTTTTTCCAAATTTTAAATTTATGTAAGAATGTTTCCTGAATCTAGTTGCTCTTTCTTCATCTGTCTTTAAATGTGTCCTTCTCTTTACCCTGAAGCAGGGCATTTATTCTCAGTCAGAGAAAGAACTGGAAAGTGAACTGTATAAGCACTGACACTTATAGGTGGAAAATTGATTACACTTGTATTAGCTTGACCCAGATAAAGAACATCATTAAAAGGAGAGGGGAAGTTTACAACAAACCACTATTCTCACTCAAATAAAACAAATATTAACTTATTTTATTATTGTCATCATCATTTCACATCAATACTTTTCAGATCTATAATTTCAGCTTAGTCTTGAAAGTTCACGTTCTTTATGTTATTTTTATCCCACCAACTGAAAGAGTCCAAAGTCAGAACAGGGAAAAAAATAATTTCTTGACGATGACAAATAAAATCACTACATACATTGGCTCCAGTAGAATAAAAATTCTTCATTAACTAAAAGCAGTAGTTCTAGAATAAAATCTGAAAGATTGAAGAGAAACCTCAATCATTTATCCCTTGACACCAAAAAATGCCAGTAACAACTTCTGGATTACAATCTCATTAGTTTTTTCACTACATTTCAATATTGCTATATAATGTATACTAAGGTCATTATTTTCATTCACTGTGGGGAATATATTAATTAATTTTGTTCCTATTTGACTATACTACACAATATATATTATTTCTAGATTTTTTGATATTTCACTGCCAGAAGGCTAGTTTTCACTTGAATAATTTATATTTTCCAGATGATGTCAGAAGTTATATGAACAACGACACCATCTTATTTTAGGTGTATGATATCTATCTCCAAGAAGCTCATGGGCGTTTTTCTTTTTTGGGGTTATTCCAAATGAGGCATGAGGGGGAAGGTTTTATAATCCTCATATGTTGAAAATTTAATTGGAAAGTTAGTTGCTAAAGTACAGCTAGTTATGTAAAAACTTTCCACCAAATGTTTCTGAATATATATTTTAACTAAGTGTGAAACAGCAGAGAAAACTTTATTCTTGACTTTACCTAATAGTGGACTCTGAAAATGTTTGTTTTTTTTTTTCCTGAAATGCTTTTTTGCTTTAAATTTAAAGAGGAAGGAAGGAGAATGAGGGGAATTAAACCATGCATAGGGGAATTTTTGAAATAACTGGGCATTTTACTCAGAGAAGTGAAGGAAGGGACGCATAATAGATGACTTGATAATTTGAATGGCTGTCATATGGAAAAAAAAAAAACTTAAGTCTCCTTCTGTGCAACTCCTAAAGGAAGTACTATGACCAATGGGCAGAAGTTTCGAGGTCACAGACTTCAGTTCAATATAAAGAATAATTTTCTAACAACTAGAGCTGATAAAAAATGAAATAGGCGTTCTTTATCAATCTATTAATTGCTAGGCATTCATGAAGTCCTAGAGAAGGAAATGGCAAACCATTCCTGTATCCTTCCCTAGAAAATTCCAAATGGAGTCACAAAGAGTTGGACACAACTGAAAAAATGACTGAAAAACATTTATGCATCATGCACTACGCTTGGTGCTGAGAATAGAAATATAGAGAATAAAAATTATCCCTGCTCTCAAGAAGCGTATATTACACATTCACTGCATCTCCAACATGAGGTAGTGAATTCTCTGTCACGCCTGAAAACAATGTGTTCAAACCAGGAACCACTTGTAGGAGATTTACGTAATAGAAGGGCTTCATGTCTCAGGTAGGTAATTAGATTGATGCCCTCTGAAGTTCATGTCAAATACAAGATTACATTATTCTATTTTTAATGGATACTTAAAAATATAATTCCAATCTATTACTTAAGCTGCACAGTAATGAAAAATGTACGTTAATTCCACTATCTACCCTACATCACCAAAGATGGGGCAGCTATGGGGGACACAGGCTCATTCCTTCCATCTGTTATGAAACGATTCTGAACCTCTGTCTGCTAAGATAGAGAGGAAGAAAATAGGATTCCCCATTTCCAAGTACAATTCCACACTGTACCCAAAACCCTAGAAATTTACATGTCAAGATGAGAACCAGGTTCTCCTGGATACTCTGTCTCACCTTTGTTAGTAGCCCCCAACATCTCTGACTATATATAGCCAAAAAGGTCTACAACTTCCTGGTCAATCATGAAGTTGTTTCCACTAATAATAAAGGCATTAATTAGGGATGTAACCATTAGGGTTCACCTCCAGTTGCTCCCAGTACTATCTTCTGTCTTTAAAGGGCCCTTCTCCCCTGTCTAATATTCTCCCTTTGTACTCTGAATAGCCTTTGATCTCACTTTTGGGAAATCCTAACTTGGGTCACATACTTTGTCTGATTTCCCTTAGTGAGTCTCCGATCCTTTTTTCTCTTTTTAATGTACATTAGTTACTATGGAAACAAGGATACCATTGACACGGACAGAACTGAATAATACTCTGTGTTTCAGCATAAAAAAATCAATTGTTTTCAGAGTAGAAGCATGTGGTCAATCAAGGACGTTCGTATCATGGTTTAGGAAATGCAGCCGTGGGTGTGTTAACATCTTCAATGACCACATGTTTATCCACATACCTTTTATCAAAAACCCCATTCATTTATTTATCCCCTTTGAGCTTATAGTCTGCACTATGATTTTCTTCAGCTTCCTGGGTATGTTTGGCCTTTTGAACCGGTATGCAAATACTACTAAATTATTTTCTCTTCCCATGCCTGTTGGGGAGAAATTGTGCCTTGACCTCTTAAGTCCTTTCAAAACATCCATTATGTCTCCTTATTTTAGTAGGAATACATAGGAAGGAGCTAAATTAGGTTTACTTAAATGGTGGAATTTAAAAACTTATGAATACGGGTTTTGTTTAGAATGTTCTATTCCTTTTGTCTTTTTTCACTTTAAAGAAAAATCCTAATACATAAACAAGATTAATAAGACACTCAAAATTACAAAGCTGCCAAGCGCACAGAACCAGGATGCCTTAGATCTGCTTCTGGGCAGTCATATGGCCTGAGCCTTGGCTTCTTCATTCTATAAAAAGACAATTCTACCTACTCTAAGCGTCTCCCTCAAATTTTCCTGCATTATTTAGCCTGGCTATCTTTTCTACCCCAGTCCTTCCTCATTTTATACCATGCTTATCTATGTTCATGCTACCTCTCATCACTAGCATATTAGCTCCCTGAGGGCAGAAATTATATCATTTTGTTATCTTTGAATCCCCAAATTCAAATACATTACTTTGAAATATGTAGGCTCTTAATAAATGTTGAAAGAATTTCTATCCCTAACATGTTGTTGAAGATGAAATGGGTCAGCATATAAGAAAGCATTTTGAAAATTATAAAATGCTTTACCAATGGCACATAGTGTCATAACTATTTTGAAGTGTCTGGCTGTACACAACATAGGAACTGAGCCTTAGTCCTTTTATTTTAATAAGAATTTTTAAAATAATACTCAATATATATGAGGTAGTATGCACCAGGCGAGAAGCAACATGGTGTAGTCAAAAGCTTGCCTTGGAGTGAAGAAGATCCGGACTTCTGACCCACAGGAAAATCATGGACACGTCACTTAATTTCACAGCGCTCTAGTCAACTCCCTAAGACTACAAGTTGTAGAGAACGAGCCAAACTACATTAGTAAAGGGAGTTTCCTCTTCAGAGTTACCTACACTAATGAATTCATAAGCTGGTCTAGTCCTTTTCCTCTGCGTGTCGGTGAGAGAGTCCCTGTCCTTTAGGATATTACATCCTGATGGTAAAATACAACTAGCCACTTCTCTTTTTAAAATCCTTCCAAGGCTCCCTATTACCAAGCAAGAAATGGCTGCTCAATATTTGACTACATAATACAATCAAGTGCCATTCTGTCTTTTGAAATTATCTCCCCCCCCCCCATTTATTTTATGCTCAAGCTAATCTTACATGAACATGACCTGCCTATGTTCTCCTGCTTCCGTGTCTTTGCTCAGGCTGTTTGGCACTTCACACAGAGCCTGGCACATAGTAGGCACTTAATAAATGCTTATTGACTTTTTGATTGATCATTCCCTATTCCCAGAATTCCTTCCTTCTTTCTTTTTGCCTGAGAAATCCCAATCTTCCCTTAAAACCCAATTCCAATTCTACCTACTTCAGGAAGCTTTCCTAATGGTGGCAGAGAGTAATATAATAAATGGGTGATTTGGAGTCTAAGGAACTGGGTTCAAATCTTAGCTCTGCCGTTTATTTATTATCTGTATGTATGACCAAAAACCCTATCTTCGGGCCTCAGCTTCTAGATCTGTCAAACAAGAAGGGTTAAATTAGATGACTTCTTATCTCTCTTCCATCTTAAAAGGAAAAAAAAAAGCACTGACACCTTTTGCTCCTACATCCTCTACATTTTCCAGTCTATTTTTTTTGGTAGGTTAATTCATGCCTGTATATCTTCATTCCTGGATAGGGAAAGTCTTTGCTATAAGCAAAGTATAAATTTTCTACTCTGCCCTTCCAGGGCTTCCTAGATTTCTCTCTCCCTCTCCCTCTCAATCTCCTGAGCTAGAAGAAGAAGCCAAGTGCTTTCATATTATCCTGAACTGTGATCAGTGACACACAATTAACTAGAAAAACAGAAATCTACAAATACCATTTCCATTACAGAAATGGCCGTCCTTCTGTGAGCTGATAACATTCTGTTCAGATGACTGCAAAAGTTGCTCATGTATTTTCAACTTTGACTGAGTTTTAATTGCAAAATGGATATGGTCACCTTTTGGCTTTGACGACTTACCCCACATAATTTTAGGAGAGGGACAGACATAGAAGGGTCAACTTTTCTCCCTATCACCCACCTCCACCTCCTCGTGCCCCCCAGTCATGAAAATCAGTCTGTCAACTAGTGTTTTTTAAATATCTACTATATGCCAGGCTCTGGCTCTGAAACTCCTTGTTTGAATATTACTATCTAGATAATGGGGGCAGCTAGGCGGCACAATGGATAAAATGTTGGACCTTAAGTGAAGAAGACTCATCTTACTGAGTTCAAATCTGGCCTCAGACATTTACTAGCTATATGACCTTGGGCAAGTCACTTAACCATGTTTGCCTCAATTTCCTCAGCTATACACTGAGCTGGAGAAGGAAATTGAAAACCACTCCAGTATCTTTGCCAAGAAAATCAAAATAAGGTCATGGAGCACCAGACACAACTCAAGGACAACAACAACAAATCTCGAGGTCGGGTAGAGAAAGATAAATAGCAGGGAAACATTTATATGTATAAAAAGACTGAAAATATCATAAGCCTTCACAGTCAGTTTACTCTAATGACTAATTACACAAATTACCCTTATACTGCATCATTACAGAAGAAATCTTATAACTGATATTTGTTTTAAAAACAAGTCAACATGCTTGTTGCATGAGTACTAAAAGTGTCAACTATTTGCTCCTCTGATGATCACATGGCACACAAGTCAGGCACTCAATGGGATGACTGGAACTCTTTTTTTTTAAACCAATAATTTGTCTAAACATAGGGAGTATTACATTGAATAGTCAAAGTGACTGATTCATTCAGTGATTTCAAGTCTTCCAAAATCACTGAATCTTAATAAAATATCTAACACTTCCCTAGAAATGCCATAACTTATATGTTACACTCATATGGATCTTATGCTATTGGAGGATTCCATAGCACACAAAAGAATGTAGGGTACTAACTGATGCTGTTCAGTAGTCCCCAAAAAAGTAAAAGTAAGGCTTTAGTAAGTATCTGACATTGATTTTATTTTTTAATCTCAGTCTGAAAACTACTCCTTTTTTTACTTGCAAAATCACTATAGATAAAAGTTTATTAGCAATGATAGCTGACTTTTATATAATACTTAAAGACTACATAGTACTTAATTATTCATCCTTAGAACTCCATATACTTATTTCACAGATGAGGATGCTAAAAAGTCAGGTCAAGCAACTTGCCCAGGGACACAAAGCTAACTCAACATCAAAGGCAGAATTTGAACCCAGGTTTTCCTGACTCCAACTTAAGTGCTCTATCTACCGCAGCACAGGCCTCAATTAAAAACAATCTTAGAAACACATGGCTATTAGGGGCTGAACAATATCAGATTCATCTAAACATTTATTTGTCTAGTATGGGTCACTTGATTCCTAAATCACATACAGATAAACCAATTCTCTAAGATTGATTAATCAACTGATAAGCATTTATTAAGAGCCTACCAGCTACTGATACTATGCTAGGTACTAGAGTTACTAGGTAAAAAAAAAAAATTTTTTTAAAATACGTCCCTTAAGAATTCTCATCCCCTACAATTTCTTTAAGTATATGGACATTCAAGAATGATATAAGATAAGATTGTGAGGGAAACCACTAGCGCTGTGGATGGGGTGGGGGTGAGTAATTAGAAAAGAACTAATTTGTATTTGTAGAAGATAGAGGTTAAACTGAGTCTCAAAGAAAACTAGAAGTCTAGAATGCAGAGAGGTCAAGAGGGAGGGCATTCTAGGCAAGTGCAAAGAAAGGCACTGAGATAAAAAATTGAATACCATGTTTGGGGAGCTCCAAGAAGGACAATTTGACTACAATGTAGTGTTCATAAAAGGTAGTAATATATAATGAGTCTGGAAAAGTAGGTTGAAACTAGGTATTGAAGGGCTTTTAAATACCAAAGAGAGAGGAGTGTATTTTCAAATCTAGAGGTAACAGAGAGCCCCCTGAGTTTGCCAATAGGGAAATAACACAAATTTGTCATTTTGTCAGCTGTATGGAGTTCTGCTGCATGCTCGCTCTAAACAATTTCCTCATCAGGAAATTCCACCTTAAATGTAACTTAAATTCCTCTCCAGACTCATTTAAAGTCTATTTTCTATTGCCCATCCTTCAGTGAAGTCACAAAAGAGTTGATAACTAATTTCCATGTAACAAATTTTACTGGATCACAGATGCTACTACTGTTCTTCCTCTTTGATCACTATTTCCATCCTGAGTATGAAATTTTGGTGTTATCATTAACTCTGTCCTCTATCCTATTAGTTATCTCTTTGATATCAATGGTGTCCAACAATTCTCTCCTTTCTATTCCCACTGCCATCACCCTAGTATAAGTTCTTTGGTACCTGGACTTTTATTATATTTTCCTAACAGATATTTTTTGGGGCAGCTAGGTGGCACAGTGGCTAGAGTGCCAGGCCTGGAGTCAGGAAGACTTGAGTTCAAATCTGGTCTTGGACATTTATCATCTATGTGACCCTGGGCAAGTCACTTAACCCTGTTTGCCTCAGTTGCCTTATCTGGAAAACGAACTGGAGAAGGAAATGGCAAACCACTTCACAATTTTTTTGCCAAAAAAAAAATGGCAAAAGGTGTCATAAAGAGTCAGAAATGACTGAAATGACTGAACGGCAAACAGGTCTTTACTTCTCTATCCTCTCTCTTCCTTCCAAACCATCATTCACACTGCTGACAGACTTAAGTCTTGTTTACTTACAAATCTGGTCATGTTATACTTCCGTTCAAAACTCATCACTGATGCCCCTATTGCCTACCAATCAGACTCCTCTGCCGGGCATTCATCATGCTCTACAATCTGGTACTCTGCCTTTTCAGCCTTAACTCATATCACTCCATACACTTTATATTCCAGGCAAACTGAGCAACTTTTCAATGGTGAAACACTCCCCGCTTTCTTGTTTCAGTGACTTTGCCTACGCTGGTCCTTATCTGGGATCTTACTGAAAATATTTAAAAGTTATTTCTTATTTGCAAAACAGAATGAATAAAGGAAATCTATTTTTTGGAAAGATGCCTGTGAGTTACCCTGTGTTTTTAAGAACTTTGCTTTGATGATTCTGAAAAGTTTGGCCTTCTTAAATACACCGAAAACAATGTAAAAGTTTTTGGGGTTTTTTTTTTGGTGATTCAAGTCCATCATTATATATCAATAAGGAGATACAGTGGTCCACGACCTGTTTGTCCCTATCTCAAATGGCCCACATCATCATGCTTTTTGAGTTCTCAGGTCTGCTTTGCATGTTTTTTCACTTATTCCCTCACTATCCAGAAATTAGGAACAACTTTTTGGAAAAACAAATAACTAAGCTTGTCAGAACTACTTCTAAAACAGGCATAAGAAGACTTGAGCATCTCTCTTATAAGAAGTCAAGAACTTTTTCTGCATAGACTTAGTAAAACTTCTTTTGGCTAATACAACCTTCTTAGTTCACTTATCTAGGTTCTGCTCTTATCTAGGTCCTGCTAGTTAAGGCTGCTGCAAAAGAGACTTCTGAATTAAGTACATTATAGCTGTACTTTAAATGTACCTTAACATATATAGATATACATATCTATATGTGCACGTGTATATATATATATGTATGTATGTATGTATGTATATATAAAACAGTCATCTAGAAGACTGCATAAGATATTACGAAAAATATGTTTCACCATTTCTTCTTGATGATCCCAGTCATCAGACTTTCTGTTCTTCTATTGGGGTCTGCCAATGTTATAGTTGCTACTAAACTCTCTTCTCAGAATAGCATCAATCCAGCTGTGGCAGAATCATGATTTCTCACCATATGGAATACACCAAGAAAAGGAACTTCAAAGACTTTCATATTCACTTTATACTAAAAACCATAGCCATTATGGCCATGTGAAGGGCTTGGGCTAAATGATAACTAATGTCTCTTACAACTCTATAAAATTCTGCAAATCTAAGTAACAGAAACTTATACAAGGAGCAGCAGCAAATACAAACATTTCTTGCCCTTTCTGATTAGGAAATAAAACATTTTGTTATACTATTAATATTATTGATGAAATTGACACCACCTCTTATTTCAGCAGCATCCTCAGATTTATCTTCTGCACTCTTTCTCAAAATATTATTACACTAAATACACACACTCAAAATGCTTAATTTAACTAATCATATTTTCTCCAAATTTTAATATTTTATTTGGTAAAACATATATAGATATATAGAGACATATATTACTACTTACTTCACACTAAACAATATTCATTTTAGAGTCATGTTTGGAGCCAAATATTTATGACTTAATATTAAGGTCTGCCAATTCTTTTATTTTTTTTAAGCAATAAAATATCTATATTTACCTGCCCGGGCTATCTCACAGGATTGTCGTGGGGATCAAATGAGATTAAGAGACTAGATGTGCAAGTGCTTCAAAAAGTTCTAAGTTCTAGCCAAACGTAAGTTGGCATAATTGTTAATTGTACTGTATGGATCTTGGAATGGTAGATTCCTAGGATTTTTGAGCTATAAGAAATCCTAGAGATCATCTAGTATAAACTCTTCATTTTGTAAATGGGAAAATTCAGGCCTTGGGTGGGCTAAGTGACTTCCCCAAGGTCATGCAGCTTAGTTAGTGTCAGAACTGGGCTAAGAACCTATGTCTCCTAGGTCTCCTTCACCCATATACTTTCCTACTGAAAAGTAACCATTTCTCTTTGGGCATCCATCCATTATATATATATATATATATATATATATATATATATATTTGGTACACAAGTGCGTTGAGTTAAATTGACTGCACCCTGAAATGTTATTTTGCTGATTTAATTGCTGTCCCATGTTTAGCTCCATAGCTATGCATAGTCTTTAAAATTTGCACTGACTGCCTAACAGAAGTACTAATACTCTTCCCCGGCATCCCCGAAGGATTTAAGTTTACCCACCAGGAATCTAAGGCTCTATATCATTTTTGGCAGAGTTCTGGGGAGAAAGCACCCCCTGGATTATGCTCCACACACGTGCCTAAAATGACAAGTTTCCGGGTGCTCTTTGCAATTAAAAACACACATACAGACACGCAACACCACAACAAAGGAAAGCCCAACGCTCCTACCACATCACTTATTTGTTTTAGACCACACCTGTGAAGAGACAAAAACCACACTGATTCCTTTTCTATCTAACGTATCCAGCACTATTCCGGAGAGGCATCTATCAAAGCCTACGTCTACACCGGACATATGCTCCCGTATACACAAAGAGCTGGCAGCGTTCGGGGGCTCAGCAGCTGTACAGGGTACCACCGCTCTCCCTCAGTGAGTTATCCGGGCTTTTCCAGGCTCGTCTCTCACCCAGGGGTCAGAGATACGCCTCTCATTCGAGCAACCGAACCTCGAGCGAAAGATGCGGATGGAGCGAATCTGAGAGAGGTACCTGTCTCAGCCTGCTTCTTCCGAGCGGTTCAGCGCCGGGCATCTCCTAGGAGATGCACAATTGCACTGTCAGAGAGCTAGCTTCTGCACCGGACTCGCATCCTTCCGTGCCCGGGACTCCGGCAGAGAAGGATGCTCCTGGTCCCATCTGGGCGCATCTCCCGAAGCAACGCCTCCCGCCCCATTCTCCATAGCCGCTCCGCAAGATGCCCCTACCTGGTAGCTGGCTGTCAGAAAAGCGGCGGCTGCATCTCCTTTCTTTCTCCGCTGTTACATCGCTCCAAGCGCCATGTTCCCAGTCTCCCTGGGTGCACAGTGTGTAACTACTACAGGCTGGGCTGGGGAAAGGGGGGGGGGGCGGGGGGGAGGAGTGGAGGGGAGGAGAGGGTGGGTAGAGCCGAAGCTTCCTACAGGAGACCCAAACCTACTCTCCCGACTGAGCATGCCCAGTTTCGGCGTTTGGAGCCACAGAGGGGTTTTCTCTCTGTGAAGTCCACTTCTCCGCGTTTTAGCTGTAGCCAAGAGGACAGACTGGAGCTGGCAGAGGGGCCGGCCCCGCGTGGGTGGGTGGGTGGGCGTGGGGAGCTGGGGGTGGCTCCACGAGGACCAGAGTGAGCCCGGAATGAGCTGGGACCGAGGAGGAGGACGGTGGCAATGGCCTGGAAGAAAGGCGCTCTTTACTGCCTCAACTTAGTTTATCCTTGACCTGGGAGAAGCATGCCTACCACCCACAAGCCTGGCCATTCAGTTTACAATTTAGCGACACAAGTGAGAATTAGGAGGGGTGTGGAGGGCGGGCAGCAATTTGCAAACACCAGCCTAAGGCCCCGGAGGAATTCGGACTTCTCACTCTTGTAGCTGCAAAATAAATGCGTTGTAGGAGATTAGAAGCCAGTCCTGTGCTCTGCTTTCAGTGCGGACAACCTAGTGATTAGAGCTGTCCTGGGTGTTTCCAGCCTCCAATAAAACCTACCCTCGTGGTGGTCAGTTGTAGCTCTGGGTGCCAATATCACCTCTATCCATTACCATATGAGCGCATATGCAACTATTCTTAAAGTTTCCCTTGGGGATGGCTGCATCTTCCTTGAAATGAATCAATCCGGTGACTTCTTTATGCTAATGGGTCAAGGAATGGTCATGCCAATAAAACCTGACCGGCATTGGGTTGGGCATCTTTTCTTTTTCAATTTGAAGAAATCTCTATCAGATACTGGTGAGGGATAAATTCCGAAGCCTCTTTCCGCGGGTCTGGTTGACCACACCCCCTAGATGCTTTCTCGCCTCCTGCCCTTTGGCTGGGGCTGGGAGGGCGGTGTTGGTCCCTATCTTTTACAACCTATTCCACAATCTCTTTGCCTGCCGTCTCCTTGCAGTAGCTAAAACCTGGATCAGAAAGTCAAATATTCAGTACCTCCGATAATGTGTCTGGGCATGCTCGGTAGGGAAAACTAACAGGTTCTGGGTTTAAGAGTAGAAAGCGATTGCATTCAAGGATAGCAGGCGCCTCAGCAGAATTACACCCAGGTTCCAGCTGGCAAAGAGAAAGATGGATATTCAAATTCTCTTCCTGTCATTAAAAAAGTAAACTTTCCCAAGGGCCGCCTTCTCAGCACCCCAGACTGATTTCTTCCAGGAATTTTCACAACCCACATTGCACAGAGACGGTAATTAATATCAGAGTTACCGAGTTTTCCCATTATGGGTAATCCGGATACATTTGGAAGGCCCTTCTTGAGGATTAAAAAAAAAATAATAATACACGTGTCTTTGAGGCTTAGGAGATGGGATTCATTTTCCATCTCAAGGAATGAAAAAGCAGCTGTTCTCTGAAGGGTTTTTCATTTAGTTTTAGTGGCAAGAGATCTTAACTATATCTAGCCCATCCCTCTTCTTTTAGACTACGCAGAAGTCTAGAGAAGTTGCCCAAGGTCAAACCAGTAAGTAGAGAGAGGATTTGGACCCTGATAAAATAATAATCCCAAATCCAATCCTCTTTCTTCTCCAAGTATTTGGGAAATGGATCTTGAACAGCCTGCAAAGCAAAGATTTGCATATGCAGTGCCCACATTAAGCTCTGTATCTTCTTGTAGCTAAATAGTTAATTGCAAAGTAGTTATCCTCCTGCTCTCTGATTTTTCACTTACTCAAAGCCCATAAGGCAGTAGCTGCTATACAAAAGCACAGATCCTCACTAAGACAAGATTTCCTTTCCCCTCTCCCTCTTCTCAAATATTCCTCTTTTTAACAGGGAAATGTCATGATTCCTTTTCTTTTAAATAAGAGAACAGAGAACATATTGCTGGAGGCTCACATAGCATTATAAGATTTTAGAACCAGGGGACACCTTAAAAATCATCTTTAAAAATAAATACTGAGATCAAGAGATTTGCCTAAGGTCACTGAACTAGTCAGAAATAGAACCAGGATTCCAACCCAGATTTCTGATACTTAATTCGGTGCTATATCAAATTGACTAAAGTGATGGACTTGAAATAAGGAAAACCTCAGTTAAAATTCTGCCCCAGACACTATCTGTATGACCTTGGGCAAATCACCCAGCCTCAGCTTCTTCATCCCTCAGATGAGGGAGTTAGACTCGATGGCCTTCAAGATGCCTTCCAGTTCTGAATTTCTGATTTTATAATTGTACAGGTTAAACTATTACTTCTAAACAACCTTTTTTTCAGTTCAGTCGTCTTCTGTTAAGTACTTCCCCCTTTTTACCTTCATTCCCTCTTTTCTCTTTTTTTTCCGTTAGATACCTGGGGAGTGGACAGAAGATGCATTTTTGGTAAACAGAAATTTTTTTTGATTCGTTAAAATGATTTGAAATACAGTTGAAAACTTGAGAATTGATACTTTTTTCTCTAATGTGACAAACAAAAATGCTTATTTCCACAGGCTTAATACTATTCCTTTAATACTTCAAAGTTCTATGGTGTCATTGACCTGAGAACTCCCACCACCAGTGATGCTCACAACCTTTCCATGATTTTCTGGAAATTTTCCTGAGTTTTTCTGGACCCTAAAATATTACCATCTAGGAGTCAGCTCTCTAGTGAAGAATCTCTGAACTGGGATAGTCTGGTCCTTGGAAAACAGCTCTCCAATCTGTTGCTGCCCCCAAAGTCTTAGCTGTCTCTACTGGAATAATATTCTAGAACTCAGCATTATTTCCATATCACCAAGATGAATCAGAAGAGGATTTTGTAGAAGAAGTACTCGTCCTATACTATCATATGGTGCTGATTTAATCTAGGCAGTTAGATGCTACAATGGATAAAATGCTGGACCTGGAATCAGAAAGACCTGAGTTCAAATACAGCCTCAGAAACTTTCTTAGCTGTTTGACCCTGGGCAGATCACTTCACTTCTGTCTTCCTCAGTTTCCTCACCTATAAAGTGGGAATAATAATACAAGCACCTACCTCCCAAGATTGTGGTAAGGATCAAATGAGATAATATTTGTAAAACTCCTGGCATATAATAGGTGCTTAAAAAATGTTTGTTTCCTTCCTTTTTTGTGCCATGGGCCCCTTTTGGCAGTTGGGTGAAGCCTAAGGACCCCTTTCTCAAAATAATGTTTTAAAATACTTAAAATATCAAAGATTATAAAGAAAACCAATTATATTGAAATAGAACTTAATTAAATTTGGACCAAATATAAAGACTAGACCAAGACAGCCCCACCAATGATACAGTAAGGAGCCTAGTCTGCTGTAGCCTCTCCGACATTTGTCAATTTTTTCTTGTTTGTCAGGTCCGCCAACCTGGTAGTGGGAGGTAGCACTTTGAAGCTGCTTTAATTTACCTTTCTCTAATTGCTAATGATTTAGAGCATTTTTTTTTGTTCCGTATGTGCCCTCTTCTCTCATCTGACATTGGCACCATTCTGGTGCAGCCCCTCACCTCACACCTGGACTATAACAATAATCTACTGATTGGTCTTCCTGACTCAACTATCCCACTTCAGTCCGTCCTCTACTCAGCTGTCAAAGTGATTTTCGTAAAAGTGAGAACTAAACATGTCACCCCCCCTCTCCCATTCAGTAAACTCCTGTGGCTCCCTATCATCTCTAGGATCAATTATAAAATCTTCTGTCGTTTAAAGCCCTGGTCCCCTCCGAAATCTCTAGTCTTCTTAGATTTACTCGCCTGTAGGTACTTTGTGAGTCAGTGACACTAGCCTCCTGCTGTTCTTCCCACAAGATACTTCATCTCTCCTCTCTGGGCATTTTTCATGGCCTTTCACGATGTCTGGAATACTCTCTATTTCTACCTCCCAGCTTCCCTGACTTCCTTTAAATCACAGCTAAAATCTCATATTTTATGAGAAGCCTTTCCTAACTGCCCCCCCTTAATGTTAATGTCTTCCTTCCTTTAATTATCTCCAATTTATTTTATCTACATCTTGTTTGTACATACTTGTTTACATGTTGTCTCCTTTGCTTATACTCTGAGTTCCTTGAGAGCAGGACAGCCTTTTACCTTTTTTTTAAATCCCCAGTGCTTAGCACATTAAGAACTTTATAAATGCTTATTAACTGATTGGTAGCTTAGATTTCTTCCTTTGAGAATGGCTTATTTATATCTTTTGATCAATTATCAACTGGGGGAACGGCTCTTATTCTTATAAATTTGAATTCATTTCACACACACACACACACACACACACACACACACACACATATACCCCTAGATTTAAATCTAGATATCTCTTAGAAGTGAGACTTTAATAAGAGAAACTTGCTTCAAAGATTTTCCCCCCCTAGTTACCTACTTCTCAGCTGATTTTAACTGCTTTTGGTTTTGTGTGTGCAAAAACTTTCAATTTCATATAATCAAAATTTTCCATCCTCTCTTCTTGTTTGGTCATGTACCATTATACTATCCATAGATCAAAAAATGTAACTTGCTCCTTTCTCTAATTTGTTCATGATGTCATCCTTTAGGTCTAAGTCATGTATCCATTTGGACTTTGTCTTAATAAACAGTGTGAGATATTGGTTTATACCTAGTTTCTGCCAGATTGTTTTCCAGTTTTCCCAGCAGTTTTTAGTTAGTTCTTATTCTAGTAGCTGGGGTCTTTGGGTTTATCAAACAGTAAGCCATTGTACTTACTTCCTTTGTGTACCTAATTTGTTCCATTGATCAACCTTTTAGATTTATTTTTGCTGTATTTGTTCAGTTGTATTTGACTCTCTGTGACACCCCATTTGGGGTTTTCTTGGCAAAGATACTAGAGTGGTTTGCCATTTCTTTCTCATTTTACAGATGAGAAAACTGAGGCAAACAGGGTTAAGTGATTTGCCAAGGTCACACAGCTAGTGTTTTGAGGCTGGATTTGAATTCTGATATCCCTGACTCCGGGGCCAGCACCCTATCCATTATGCCATCTAGCTGCCCCTTCTCCACTTTTTAACCAATACAAACCAAATCATTTTGATTAGTATTATTTTGTAGTGTAGTTTGAAAAATAGTACTGCTAGACTCCATTCCTTCTCACTTTCTTTCATTTTGTCCCTTCAGATTCTTGATATTTTATTCTTCCAGATGAATTTTTAAATTATTTTCTGGTTTTATATTCTCTCCCAGTTCTTTTCTATTTTATTCTTTAGTAGTTCAATCATTTCATGGATTAATTGGTATGGGATTGAATAAATTAATTTAGGTAGTATTACCATTTTTATTATATTGACTTGGTCCATCCATGAGCAACCTATATTTCTCATTATGTAGGTCTTTATTTCCAGAAAATGTGTTTGCATTTGAATTCATATAGCTCCTCTGTGTGTCTTGGTAGATAGACTTCCGAGTATTTTATGCATTCAATAGTTATTTTATATAGAATTTCTCCTATCTCTGCCTTCTAGGTTTTTTTGGTAATATACAGAAAATGAAGATGATACAGAGTATATGGATTGATTTATATCCTACAACACTGGAAATTATTGTTTCAATTAAATAATTAACTCTCTAGAGCGCTTTAAATAAACTATCATATCATCTATAGAAACGATCATTTTGTTTCCTCTTCGACTATGCTCACTTCCTCAATTTCTTCTCCTTGTCAAATTGCTATACCTAGCGTGTCTTGTATTATTTCAAAATGGTAGTCAAAGAGTAGTCATGAAAATGGATGTTTTCCTTTACTCCTGATCATATTGGAAAGGGCTCTGGTTTATTAATATAATGCTGATTCTTACTTTTAGGAAAATGCTACTTATTCTATAAGGAAAGGTCCATTTATTCTGAGATTTTCTCTTTTTCAAAAAAAAATCAGAAATGGATGTTGTATTTTATTAAAAAAATTTTCTTCAGGGCAGTTAGGTGGTGCAGTGAGTAGAGCACCAGCCCTGGAGTCAGGAGGACCTGAGTTCAAATCCGGCCTTAGACACTTGACACACTTACTAGCTGTGTGACATTGGGCAAGTCACTTAACCCCAATTGCCCTGCCTTCCTCCCTCCAAAAAAAATCACACAATAAAAAATTTTCTTCAGCTATTGACATAATCATAGTTTTCTTTTTGTTTTCTCATTATCAGCATGGTCAAAATGCTTATAATTTTCCTAATTTTGAATGAACCCTGGTTTTTTGGTATAAATCCAACCTGAGCCTAATAGAAAATCTTTTTTATATTTTAATGTAGTCTCTTGGGTAATATTTTATTTAATATTTTTGCATCAATATTAATTAGGAATGTAAGTCTATAGTTTTCTTTCTCCGTTTTGACTGTCATTAGTGTAAGGTGTCAATAAGTGGTCCTATTTTATTGAAGGAATTCTGTAGGACCACTTATTTTCCCCTTTTTACCAAATAGTTTACGTTAAACCTCCTTTTGTTCACTCTTAAGATGGGATTAAAAGAGTCTCATTTCATTTAAACCAGGTGACAAGTTTAAGTCAGGACTAGCCCATTATAGCAGGTAAGGTGGCATCATAATTAAGCTGAAGGCAGATGACTCAGAGATCCTAAATGTGAACATGAAGCAGCAAATTCAGGTGAAAGAATGCTGGAGTGGAAGTGAGAGGCACCTGGGTTTGGCCACATGTCCCTTCACTTCACTGGTCCTCAGTTTACTCATCTGTAAAATGACTAGATGACCTCTCAGGTCCCTTCACTTCTAAATCTATACCTCTGCCAAACCGTAGAAAGACATTGAATCTTCCTTCCTGTGCCTTTATTTTTCCAGTGGTTACAGCAAGCTATTAAAAAAAAATTACAAATTACATTTGTGGAGATTTTGTGATTAGATAAGACTACACTTTTAAAATAGTAATGAAATCTAAAAGTTGGAGGATGTAATGAATTCAGAATGATGGATGGCAGTACAGACTGCTTTGCTACATTTGTATCTTCCTAGATTTTTCTTCTGCATTTTTGTGACCCACCGTGGAGACACATAATCATTCTCTACTAATTAAGTCTTCTTTACAGTGACTTTGGGTACTACCTATTTATGACTTTTATTATCATTAGAAAAAATAAGCAATCAGATTGCAAATGCAGAAATGAGCTGCTTGGGCTATAAAATAGCCTCCTACTGGTAAGCCTTACTGATATGATACTATCTGCTGTGATTTATATCTGTTTTGTGTAAAATCACCACAAAATTATCAACGTAGGTATAAATGACATGGATTAATAAACCTGATGGGGGTTCATGTCTCTTTTCTTTATGAGTTAACATTTTATGCTATGTATTCAACTGAATTAATTTCAATGATCTCTAACTAAAAAAATTATCTTCTCTGATATCTAAGCAATAGATTACATTTATTTTCATATTAACATGTATCTGTGTATATGTTTGTGCATGTATGTGCATGTATATATATACATATGTGTATGTAGATATATGTATATATGTGTGTATATGGGGTGTATATGTGTGTTTGTCGGGTATATGTGTGTATGTGTGTGAAACTGAAATCCACCTCATTCATTTGGTAAAATTTATCATGCAGATAAAGATGCATTTGTATATTAATCCAGATGATTTTGACAAAAGACACAAAACTGGCAGATTATGTATTATAAAGGACAAATATTTCTACTCTAATATTTTGGTACTTTAGTTATTGTCAAGCTCCGTGGGTGGATGGAGATTCCTTGAAGTTAAGTTCACTACACTGATGAAATAATAAATCTAAACCAAAAACACTTTCACTGCTTGATAAAATTTCATTTTGGTTAATGTCGAAATTAGCCTTACTGTATCAACATTATCTTATTTGGAAACTTTATAATAGATACATTTAAATTATATTACAAATACTGTAAAGTATCAGGTCTTGTTCTTTATTTGTAAATTATTATTAATCAGTACTTCTCCATTATAATGATTTATATTTATCATGGTGATATTGAGGTATTATTGCCTTATCAGAGAAATCAAACCATATATGATGATAGAATGATCCAAGACAGATCATACTGTCAGGCATCACTTTAGCAATCAAATTATTTTATTATAATTTCTCATTTGCTGAAAAAAACTAGTAATTCATAAAGGGCAAATAAAGTAATTTTATTAAGCAAAGTATTTAATGAACAAGAACAGCTTATTCTATCATCATGTAAGAAAGAGTATACAAGTCTTGATTTATAGTTTAAGATATGTTTGAAATCAGTGATTTTCCATTGCTTTCTTGTTGAAATTTCATTTGGGTAAAGCATGAGTATAACAGAGATTTCAATGACATTAAAAACAGCATGCTTCAAATCAAAAGATATGAGGACACTCACCTATAGAGTAAAGCTCAGAATTCTTTGCCTGACATCAAAGGCCTTCTACAATTTGGCAATACCCTGCTCACCTAGTCTTATTTTAACCACCAGATAGCACTGCTAGCCACTAATCTGATCCTATAGGGGAAGAAACAAATAGGCTCTGGGATGTGATTCTGTGCTCCATCATGAATGAAGGGGAATTTGGGGAAAGTGACAAATTCTCTGGTCTCAAATAGTGGCAAATTTCTTCCCTCCAACTCTACCCCTCTCTAGATGTCTATGTTCATCTTGTCAGTCTAGGGGGTTTGGGAGGGAAGACAATGCTTCTGACTCTCTATTTTCATTTCGAGACTTATTCCTCTGCTACCATCAATCTGTAACTTCTCTTTCTTTGAGGTTCATTCTATCCAAATTTAATATCCCATTGAAGTCCTGGTGGTTGTTATCTACTGGCTTCCAGGTACTACTCCCGTCTTCTTCAAGGAATTCAATCTCTCAGTCTTCCTCTCCACTCCAGTTCCTGCCCTCATAATAGAGGAATGTCGAAGTTCCTTCAAATACCCTACCGTCCCAGTTGCTCAACCTACTCGATATCCCGTCTGCTTCTACCTCAACTAACCAGAGAGTTCACGCCTTTCATCTTGCCAGCACCACAATTGTTACACTTCCAAGATAAAGAACTCTGGAATTCATTTTTAACCATAATTTCCTATCATTCAGTCTCGCTCTCTCTCTGATTTATTCCTCCTAAATTTGTTCTTCATCCTCACTGTGACCACCAGTCCTTCCACCCCCTCAGTACTTTCCCAGATTTCTGGCTTCACTTTCTTTCCTTTATGATGTCAATAATTTAGTTAACTAGTTCAATTCTACACTGTCCTCTACTCTCAAATCCCTTGCTACCATGTCCTACCACTTCTCTGTCCCTGCCAAACTCCAACCCTAGGTGACTCCCATCATCAATATTCTTTACTCCTACTCATATATAGATAAAGAGAATTGGAGACAGTTACAAAACCACACTAACTTGGTCCACTACAAATTTATACTGTTTAATAACAGCTGTTCCTATACTTCATTAAAGCAATCCTTTTACTCCTTCTTAAATGATTTTTTATCCTACACTTGCAGAGATTGTTCCACATCTTTTCATCTTTCCTTAATCTTCTTACCCCATTTATTCCCACCCTCACAACTGAGGGACTCTCCTCATACTTTATTAAGAAAAATGAGGCCATATGCCAGGAGCATACTCTTCTCTTGTCAACATCTCATAACCCTTTGAAACCATCTCCCCTTCTTCCTTCATTTAATCTAGTCTCTGATAAAGAGATGGCCATTCTTTACAAGGCTAGCCACTTTCCATGTATCCTTGATCCCATCTCATTTTATCTTTTTCCAGTAAATTGCTCTCACAATCATCCCAACTGTCTCTAATCTTCAATTTTTATGTACTCACTGGCCCTTCCACAGCTGCCTAGAAATGTTTCCAAATCTCTATCATACTTTAAAAACCCTTACCAGACCCTATCTGCCTCAAGGCTATTGTCACTTATTTCTTTTCCTTTTCTTAGCTCAACTTCTAGAAAAAGTTAACTACACGCATTTCCTCCCCTTTCCTCCACTTTAACTTGCCTCACTCTATTCAGCTACTGGCAACCTGGCTTCTGACTTTTATCTCTCAACTGAAACTTTCTGCCAATTTACCAATGATCTAATAATTACAAAATCTTTTCCAAGTCCCCAAACTTTTTGACTTTTCTGCAGCATTTGACACTAGTGACTATCTCCCTCCTCCTGTATACTCTCTATTCTCCTGATACTACTTTCCTGGTTTTTCTCCTATATTACAGCTCTATGTTAGTCATCGGTGCCCCCAACTTTGAATGTGCCCAAGGCTCTGTCTGGAGATTGTGTCTCTTCTATTGCTAAACTCCCTGTGACTTCAGCGGTCCACATGAATTTAATTGTCATCTCTATATCGATCTATAAATCTAGTTCTAATCTCTCTCCTGAGCTCTAATCCAACATCTCTAATTGCCTACTAGAAATTTTATATTGGATGTTTTATAGGCATCTTAAACTCAAAATAGACAAAATAGAACTACCCTTTCACTCCAAACCTATGGTTCTTCCAAATTTCCCAGTATCTGTTTCTTTCATTCTGCAACTTTAGTGTGTTATCTTCAACTCTTCAGTCTATTTCACTACATATTGCCAAATCTTCTTGTTTCTGCCTCAATATTATATCTTCCATTCGTCTCTTCTTTACCCACAAAGCCATTATAGTCTCTCATTTGGTCTATTGCAATAGCCCCGTAATTTGTCTACCTCAAATATCTCCCCACCCTGACTCATCTTCCACACAGCTGCCAAAGTAAGATTCCAAAAGCTCAGGTCTCATCATTTCACCCACCTACTTAACTCTTTCTTATTACCTTTAGGTTCAAATATAAACTCCACTGTTAGGCATTTAAAGTCCTTTACAATTTGGTTCCTTTTCTGGGCTTATCACACATTACCATCCTTGACACAAACTATGATCTAAGAAAAGTGAACTTTTTGCTCACGTATAACTGCACATCTTCTATCCCTGGGCCTTAGCTCTCACTGTCTTCAGTGCTTGTAATATACTTTCTCTTCACCCACCTCTGTCATTTATCATTCATTTTTGAACTACACCAATGACATCATGGGGTGATGTCTTAGCTTGTGTGTGAATTGGATTTAAGTGAGGCAGACTTGGCCAAAGTCATCAGCCTTACTCTCTTTTCCAGTCATTGAAGTCCAGTGGCAAAACAGAAGTCCAGGGGCAAGACAAAAGTCAGGATGCTTGGTTATGGTCCAGGATGTAGTTTGTGACCTTGGCGCCCTTGATTTCTGACCAAATGATCCACAGTGCCCAGTTCAGCCACCTTCATGCCTGTTGTTGTTCTCATCTACCCATTCCACTGGGGAGTCTTCACATGCTTGGGGTGATATCCCCTAACTCACCAAAGGATACCCTCAGCCTGGGTTAACCCATCTACCAAGATTGTTTACCAGGGTGTGGCCATTGCATATGCTACAGCTTCTTGGCGCCACAGGTGAGTTGGGTGAAGGTGGGCACCAAAGATGAGCAGCCCTGAAAAGGGCTCAGCAAGCCCTCACACCAGGGTGCTAGTTCTCCCTAAATGCTCCATCTTTTACAATTGAGAGAACACCATCCTGCTGGTCTCCCAGATTTGAACTGCATTGCCCTTGACTCCCTGCTCTCAGTCAGTTCAAATACTACTTTGTGAAGGGGCCTTTCTTCATCCCCATAGTCAAGGTATCTTGCATGTGCCTATTTATTTACAAGCTGCCTTTCACAGTAGTATATAAGCTCATTGAGAGCAGAGAATGTTTTGTTGTTTTCTTTTCTTTCCTTCTTTTTTGTTTTTTGTTTTGTTTTGTCTTTCTTTGTATCCTCTGTGCTTAGCATAGTGCCTGGCATACAGAAAGCATGTAATAAACATTTCTACCTCTAAGACTTAGCTCAAGTGCTGCATTTTATAAGAAGCTGCTAGCACTTTCCCCTCAAATTATCTTGCATCAACTCTGCGTGTGTGTGTATCTTTTTGTACATACTATTCTCCTTAGCTATATTGTAAGCTCCTTGAGATCAGAGACAATTTCATTTTTATTTTCACACCTTTAGTGCATAACAGTAGGTGGTTAATAAATGCTTCTTGACTTATTGGTTAGTATTAATGTATTTATATCAGGAAACTTACCTCCTTCCCAGTCTGCTAGACTTTACTGAGCCCTAGTCATCTGACCTTAACATAACAGAATAAGAACCCCATAATGAGAGACTGGCATATGTCCATGCACTATTTTATTCTTTTGCATTTAATCAATAAAATAATAAATAATACATTATAGAAGATGCATAGCATGATGAGTTAGGGAGCTTCTATTGTGGACAAGAAGACCTGGGTTCAAATCCTACTTCTGATATATATATATATATATATTGTCTTTGTGACTCTAGGCAAGTCACTTAACCACTGAGTCCCCTTAAGCAAGTCTCTGAGACTCTATGTAGGTGGCAAGAATAAATAGGTGTTGGCAGAAGAAAGTTTTCACCAGATTCTCCATACGCCAATGCATTCACAGGTTGGAAATTTGTTAAAAGTGACATTAATAACAACAACAGTAACAATAATATAGCTAGCGCTTAAATTGTGCTTTAAGGTTGGCAAGACATTTTAAATACATTAGCTCCTTTGATCCTCATGAGCACCCTGGCAGATAGATGCTATTATTATCCACATTTTATGGTTCAGGAAACCGAGGCCCAGAGAGCTTTAAGTAACTTGTCTTTGGTCACACAGTAAGTAAATGTTTGAGGCAGAGTTTGACCAAAAGTCCAACACTGTAATCCACTATTCTACCTAGCTGCCAAGGGCCATGAGGCTGCATGTCTGAAGCACCTCCTAGCCTCGGGTTATCTCCGTTCTATGTGTTTATATTACTGTTTGTTCTTCATCTTTATATACACAAGCTCCAAATTCAGCAGTCAAGAGACAGTTCCGTTGTTTAGATTCATTGTGAGCATTCTTCCTGCAAGCAAAGAAATATAGGAAATATAATATTTTCTAAATGATACTCAACTCATGCAATCCAGTAGAGTGTCATTAGATGATGGACTTGTGAACTCTGAATCTAAGTTGTAGCTTGATCTCATGACACAGGATGAAAATCCCCTTGTGCAGACTGAAATTCTTACCGGTCTTCCCATCTGTGCCCTGTATCTGATAGACTTCCAAGTACTTCTTGCTATGGCCAGCTCATCTCTCGTTCATGGGGCAGAGAAGATTTGACTCAAAAGCAGATGTCCAGCAAAGAGAGCCTGCTGCCACCGTTCTCCTCTGATCTCTTTGACCTTTAGAACTTCATGTAACATTTCCAGCAGTTAAGATGCTGGTCACATCCCACTATTTCCTTCTGGTTCTCTTTGGTTTTTTGACTTTGTAGACCAAGCTGACCCAAGACACAGAGCTGTAGTCATCAGATGGGTCTTTCAGAGAATTTGAAGTGACCTCAGCAGCCATCTAGATATCCTATATAGTCCAATTTATATATCAGAAAGCATTTATCACTAGAACAGAACCAACAAATAGTCATCTATCTTCTGCTTGAACATCTCCAAAGAAGGGTAACCCACCAAGAGTTCTTGACAGTCCATTCCATTTCTGGCCAGCTCTAATTGTTAGGAAGTGTTTTCCTGACGTTAAACATGAATTGACCTCCTTGCAACTTCCACCCATTGTCCATTTAATCTATTACACTTATATCCTTTCATTCTTCTCCATGCATTCAATGTTCCAGGCACATTGAATTATTTCTGAAAACACCAGGTCCACTTTGGGCCCTGCTCCCTCTACACGTTTACTCCTCCTGTTTTGTAGGCTGAAATGTCTACTCTTTCCTGCTTTGCCTATTGAATTCCTATTCATCTCCACCCCCATGGATCCTTTCCTCTTATGCCTCTTCAGTAACAATATTCTCCCTTAGACCTCATAAAGTATTTTGTTTGTACATTACCTCCCTACTGCTCTAGTTACCTAAAATGCCTGAAATGTTTACAGGGCTTTAAAGATTGGAAAATACTGTATATATGTGTGTATGTATAATCTCATTTGATAAGATCTTATAAGAAATAACAAATACAGAGTACTTTGCTTTTGTGCATCCCTAGAGCCCTGTGAGGTAGGCACCTTTGGTTATTATCAGCCCTGTTTTACAAAGGAAGAAACTGAGGCTCAAAGAGTTAAGTGATTTCCCCGTGGTCAAATAGCTAACAAATGTCAGGGGCATTTCCTGATTCTAATTCAACTCCCTCGTCATCCCTCTATGTATTTCTTATAAACATTAGAGCACTATGTAAAAGTGAATTATTGTTTCTGAGCAACTCTACATTACTTTGCCCAACTTAGTAAGCTACATCCATTTCTTGAGAGAGGAAAACACAACAAAATACAAGTGTGATTAGGGTCATACACTTCAACGCCATGTATATGGAATACCCAGGAAAGTTGTATATTGAATATTGTTCTGCAGCCAGGTTAGGAGTTCCATATGAGACACCAGATTCCAAATAACTAAAACATAGCAAATATTCACTGATTTTATATTTGCGTCCTAGATGTGATGGCTATAACAGCTGAGCAATTAAGGTCTTCTGCTTGCATGTTTCTAATACACAAATGTTCATAATTGCCCTTCTGCTGAAATCACAGCAGGCTCTTAAAATGCTTCATAAGACATATTTCCTGTCAGTTTAAAAGAAAAATCATCACGAGGCTATTTCTCATTGCCTTCCCAAGCTGTCATTTCATTTTGGGAATGAGGGCTAGAAAATGAACCCCAATTAGAATCAACACTTTGCTATGATATATGATATCTATGGTGTTTTGCCATGCTTCTAGTTCTATTTAATTCAACAAATATTGATTAAGCAGCTGCTAAGTTCAGAGCAACTCCCCACCCCCCTCCTTTAGTGCTGGGAATACAATTACAGAAGAGGCCACAGTCTTTGACCTCTTGCCCTTACAGCCTCTTAGGAAGACAGGACACAATACAGTAACTATGAAATAAAATGTTATATGATAAATGAATGCATCAGAGGGGTAGCAAATGAAATTTAACTATGAGGTCTGAAGGGCTTCATAAAAGAGATGGCATTTGAATTTAAAGAATGGATGGGAAATCAGAAGACAGAAAGGGAAAAAGATTGTACCAAGGATACAGCAGGAAAACAGGAGAGCGCGTTCTGGGGACTACTGTCCCATATGACTAGGATGTAGAATGTGTAGGTAGGAACAGTATTATATAATATTGAAAAGGTTGGGTTTCTCCATTTTCTCCAGTTTGGGTCTTGAATAGTAGAAAAAGTTATTTGAATTTTGCTTGGTAAAGTAAAAGAAAATCACTGGTTTTATTTTTTTTTTTTTTGAGAAGAGGTGCTATATGACTATAAATTAGGCTTATCTGATAAAAAAAAATATGATTTACTGACTATCTAATCCAACTAGAAATCCCTAGAGTGGCATAGATTCATTTGAAGGAGTTATAATAAGGCAGAGGCTGTGCTTTCCATAGACCTTGGATTGAGAGATACAAGATTTTAGTGTTTTCCTCTAACTTTTCCATCAGAAATATAAAGAAAACACTAAGGCTCCTGAAATCCAGTTTCACTTTTGAATCTATCCCATAAACTTGGACCAACTTCATTTTACCTTGTCTTTTTTCTTAAATTACATACCTTCCATTGCCACATAAAGTCATAGTTCCCACTTGGAAGATAATTTAATAGGATCCCATTTCCTGGCAAGCATGACTCAAAATTGAGGAAAATTAGGAGATATTTATTCAATGAAAATCAGATTAGAGAGTATTGCAGTGTTCTTTTCAGTATCTCATACTGAGAGGGAAAGCAAGGACTGTTTGCCAAGATCAAAAGAAAGTACCATCATGACTATCTATATAGAACACTCAGTGAAAAAATCCAATATATTAGTACCATGACAATTCCAAACACTAGAATTTTTATTTTTGTAAATATTTCTGGACACTAATACTGCCTTCCAAAATCTACCAAGAAAAATTAGAGAGATCATTTTTCCCTTTGAAATAAAATAATATGCATAGAAGTAATTTCCTAAATGGTACCTCTAGTAGGCAGGCCTGACTCAGGCCAGTTTACTGATAGTTTAAGTCCAATATTGGAATAAAATTAAGTACTCGTATGTCATTCAACATTTAACACAAAGAGATTTACTTAGCTATAGCATAGAAAGGATATTCAAGAAAGATATAGCACTTTAACTGAGATAAATATCTGGAAATGAATCTAGTCATCAAGGCAAGGCATGGTGACTCATTTTGCCTTGGGACCACTAACAAGTCTGAAGGAACCAGACTCCACATGGTTGGCACTTTTATGCTCTAAGATGAACAGGAAGCCACATCTATATAGCCTAAGGCCACAAGGAAATAGTATGAACAGTTAGGAGGCTTTCTGGACCAGTCAAGTCTGAGACAGATCTAATTTGGCTTTTAGGAAAAGAAATGGCTTAACCTCCATAAGGGATGGGTTTGGGGCGAATAACAAGGGGAGAGATAAGATGGCATTCTGACCTATCACAGCATTGTTGTAATACATTGTACCTCATCATAGAATGTCAGAGATGGAAGAGACCTTAGAGATCAACTAGCCCGATGCCCTCATTTTACAGACGAAGAAACTGAGCATCAGAGGCGTGAAGTGACTTTGCTTAAAGATGTTATAGTCCGTGTGTTGAAAGGGCTATCCCCAACTTGTGACATGGGGGTGCTGTTCTGTGCCTCACAGGGTTGCAGAATAGACATCTCTAGCCTTTTCCCCCTCTACCCTTTTCCAAAGGAGACTTTAATTCCTGCCAACAGGGGAAGCAGGAAATTGAGACCAGAGGTTCAGTCTAGCTTCCAATCATTGTTTCATTATTGGAGGCTGTTATGGTAATTAGGGTGTGACTGTTTTACTGTTTTCTCTTTTGGAATGCTGAGGTAATCAAGTATATTTGATGAGTTTTGCTTTTCAAATGTAATGGCAAACAAAGTGGACTTTTTGTCGTCTTTGTTTTAGAAGCTTCTCGGCACTAAGGAATCTTTGATTGAATCTGGAGTCTTTCATGACTTGATTATGTCAAGGGAAAGGCTAGTTCAGCCCTCTGACTCTGAGCAAGCATTTAAGTCACAAGAAGGCCTAAGTCAGGTGGGTTTGAATCGCATAGTTGTGATGCCCCTTGACCCTGAAGAAGTATATATAAACTCAGAAATTAGCATTTTGCCTTTGGGGCACACTCATTGAAAGAGCGTTGGTGATACCACTCTGGGTTGAAGCAGCCCCACCTCCAGCTTTGAAAACTCAAATGTTGGTGCTTCTCTCTCTGGTAACTGTTGGTGTATTGCTTGGACAGACAGCTAGAAGCCTGTCTGCTGATTCATGTTTATTTGTTCTGTTTATACAATGTATGCTTATAATTTCTGTTTGCCTTCTCTCTGAAGTTCAGTGTACTGGCTTTTAACTCTGAACTAAGTGAATGATGTATGTATGTTTAATTAAAGTGAGATTGTTGATCCCTTAAAGTTGCTTTCCTTAGAAAGGTAAATCAAAGAATCTGTGCTAGCAGCCCTCTTGTGTGCTGGAGTTATTAGTCTTGCACCCCTCCCCACAGCAGCTGCTAGACACATTGTTGTTACAGGGTGGGGGAAGCAGGAACCGAGTTTTATATCCAAAGCTTGACCTTTTTTCCCCCAAATACCAGTTCTACAATGAACACATATAGCAATTATCAACGAAACTGGCATATACAATTTGACAGCAAAAGAGAAATCAGAGAAAGTATGAATAGAAGCATATATACTAGACAATACAGCATGAAAGAATTCTCCCATTGTGAATGAGATAACTCAGCTTAATCAAGAGAGATATCTAGATCTCACTCACCCATGGGAAAAAAAATCTCCAAAGTCTCTAGCGTAACAAGCTGGACATAGAGACACAACAGAGACTAGAAGCTCCTCTTACGTCTTCCCAGATCCTTTTCCTTCAGCAACCTGAAGTGGGAACTCTTCCATCTTCCTTCTTGAATCTGGAAGCTGGAAGTGCCCAAAGTGACTAGAAATTTGAAGAGAACAGAAAGACCATCTCAAGAAGAACTGAAGCTCTTCTACTTGAGTGGGATGAATGAAAGTCTCTCATTTAAGGAAAAGGATACTTAATATTTTAGCTTCCATAACACCTGAACTGTATCTTTAAGTTTAAACTGCTTAACCTCTGCTTAAACTTCCACATACACCACATATATCCACATCCTGCATACACATAGAGTGAGTATGCCTGTAACGGCTGTCTGTTAGCTTGAGGTTAAGGCGTTAGGTTAAGAATCTTTCCTTGTTTCAAGAATGAGAGGCCAACTACCCCACCCTCCCACCCCCACCCTCCCATGGCCGGGGATAGAGGTCCAGGGGTTTTTGGGGGCTTCTTAGAATTGTTTTTGTAAGAGGGTTTTTGGAGCTTCTTAGAATTGTTTTTGTAAGGGGGTTTTGGGGGGAGGGGGCTTTTAAGGGGTATATAAACTTCTGAAACTTGCCTCCCCACCCCAGACCATTCTGGAGTGGGCGATGCCCAATTCTCATGCGAGACTTGCAAATAAAGCCTCTGTCTTTACCTTGAGAAACCTCTGATTGTTATTTCATTTTGGGGGATTATTGTCCCATACATGCTCTTAACAACTTAGGTAGGGCAGGGCATTTGTCTCTGACAATGAGGAAAAAGTCCCATGCCAATTGGCTTTGGAACTGGGTTTGCAGTTTCGAATGAGAAGAAGCCCACTGCATTGTCCAGGGTCATAAATGCTCATTTCCAATTAAGTGCTCTTACCATTATACACCACTGACACAATTGTAGACTATCAATGCTGGAAAGGACCTTTTAAATCATATAACATTTAACAGTCCTTCATTTCACATGTCCAAGAAGCTAATGCCTAGAGCAAGGGAAGTCCCAGCTAATAACTAGCAAATCCTGGACATGAATCCAGGTCTTCTGACTCCAATTATGCTAGTTTTATCAAACCCTGGAACATCACAGAGCTCCTGAAAGAGATCTGTAACCATTCCAAAGAGTTTTAAACTGACCATCTACACAAAAAAGACTAAATAGATGAAAAAAAATATATTACCCAGATTATCACATGCATTTGGATGGACAGCCTACAGCGCTTACCCATTAGTGTGTACATAGCTGGACAGATTGTACAGAGGGACAATGATTTGAGCCCAGAATTAAACAAAGAGGAGACTGGGCTAGATTGCTTTCATGTAAAATTGAAAAGCTCCTTTAATGACTCTAAAACTTTTCATAGAAATGAGGTCTATCTTCTTAATACCATCATTCTAAAGGTGTCACAACAAGAGGTGTGATATAAGAGTCTCCAAAAATAATAATGACCATCACACAATGGTAAAGGATTGCTGCGTGGTAGGTGTAAGCTAGCTGGGGCTTAAAAACAATAAGGAATTTCAAGGAACAAGAGTAAAAGATGTCACCAAGGAAACACAGAGTAGAAAGCAAAGGTGGGCTAGTCTCGTAGGGAGGGAAAAGGATTATACATGGACTATCAGAATGTTCTACTGGTAACCTCATGACATATGGAGAAAACAAAAAAGCCTTCCAGCATATTGGAAGGAAATCCTATGGCCAATTTATAGGAGGGCATAAACCAGAGTTACATAGGTTGGGCAGGCATAGATGGGCTACAAATGGCATCATTAGAGTGAACTTCCGAATCGTAAGATCACAGATTCATCTGAGAACTTGTGTCTGTAAGGATAGCATTGTAAAATGGAAATACCAAAGAGAATGATGTGATCTTTAAGGAGAAAAAGAGAGCTTCATGAACACTTTCTTCTTCTTCTTGGTGCTTCTGGTACAGTTGAAATAAAGTTGACTGAATCATGATATCACTGGGAGACACATTGAGACAGTGCATAGTAGGCTAGACTTGTTGACAGGAAGAACTGAGTTCAAATTTTACTTCTCAAACTTATGAGCTGTGTCACTATTCTAAAGCCACTTAATCCCTCTGAGCCTCAGTTTCTTTGTATGTAAAATGAGAATGATAATGGTTGTCACTGACCTCATAGGGTTTTTATGTAGATTCAATGAGATGATGCATGTAAAACATCTCACAAATTTTAAAGTGTTACAGAACTATCAATTGTTATTACAAAAACAATCCCTTGAAGATATAATGATTACTTTGATATTAGTTGGAGATGGTACATCTCAGGGGCATTTTTAGATAACAGCCTATTGATGATTTAAAAAAAATACCTATATATGTAAATGCCAAAGCATAAAAATGGATCAAAACTTCTAAAATATAAATAACTCCAATGGATTATTTTCACTTAAAACAGTAATTATTTGACTGTAATAGAAAATCAGTTTGTCTGTCCATACCCACTTAATTCACATTTAGCCCAAAGCAAAACCAGCATTTCTGAAAAATAAGTATATGAATGAAATCTACATAAGCACTGTATAAATTATAAAGCCTTATTTGTGCTAATGTGAGCATCCAATTATACAAAAAGTCTGATCATAAGACAAGCAGATCTCTTCTCCAACATGGAGGAAGACAGCTTCTCCAGTAGAGTTAAAGATGTTTTCTAGGTTTGCTGACAACAATTTGCAGCAAAAGCTGAATTAGACAGTCTCATTCCTTTGGCCTATAGGAATGAGAGCTCCATGAAAGCAGATCATGTTTTTGCCTTTTATTGTATCCCCAGCACTTAGCACTATGTCTGGCATGTAGTAGGTGCTTAAAAAATGCTTTTTTGCTTTGATTTGATTGAGAGGTAGGTAGCATAGAAGTCATGAGTACATAATAAAACCAAAAAAGAAAAGGCTTGAACCTGAGTTTGTTTTTAGCCACCTTATTTCTCACTGGGGCAATGCTTCAAACTAAGCCATTACTTTGACATCTCAACCTGAGCTACTTAACTGGCTACTGTCTGATAATAAATGTTTCTAAGCTCCTAACTACCCAGGACATTAAATGGTCTCTCAGAACACTGAATGAAAGCATCATCCTAATCCTGTTGGGAACAAGCAAGATAACATCATGGCAGAAGCATGAAATACACTTTGTTAAAATAAATTACTTTATCAAGGATTATGTATAGAACACTGAGGACAGAACCTTTTTTAAAAAGATTTTCTTTTAAAGAGACAATTTCAAGCTAGATTTTACTCTCACCACAAAGAGAAGTAAAAAACAAGACTAGAACATTTAGATTCTTTGTCCTGGTATTACATAAGCAGAATATGTTGTCATGAGAAAACTCATGAGCCTTTTAATAAACTCTTGGCAAGAATATTAAGGTTCTTGACCAAAAATACCTTGGGTCTCTAGGTGAGGGTGATGGATGAACAAGGTGCCAGATTTTTTGTGTTGATCGTCCTCATCCTTCTGGAGACAAGAGACTAATTCCATCTGGAAGGTAGTTAAAGGACACCAGATGGAGTAATACCACGTGATAGTGAACAGTTCCTTTTTATTATAAACTACCAATTGTGGTCTTTCCAAGAATAATGTTACTGGTGAGCAGTGCGGGGTTGCTTTCCTTGACCTTTCTAAATCTAAAATTCTAGTTGCTGTGGATTCTCCGTATTGGAAAGAAAATGCTTTTAAGTTCACAGTTAATGTGGTAGCACCTAAAATAAAAAAGAAAAGAAAAAAAGAGAATTAAGAGGGACTGGAAAGCAGAAAACAGCTAGCATAATTTCTACACCTGGAAAGGTTCTGGGGCAAATTCATTAAAAATCCATTTGTAAGCACCCTGAGGATAATGAGGTGTTAAATAGCAGCCAACAAGGATTTGTCCAAAGGAAATCATGCCAAGCACACCTTAATTCTATTCTTTAATAAAAGTAATGACCTTGTATAGCAGTGAAAAGCTGTGGGGATGGTACACATAACATAATGATACAGATCCATTTGGATTCTAAGAATACTTTTTTTTCTCCCACTTAATAGTATTTTTAAAAATTACATGTAAAGATAGTTTTCAAAATTCACTTTTGTAAAATTTTGAGTTCCAATTTTTTTCTCCCTCCTTTGCTTCCCTCTCCCTCCCCAAGATAGCAAGCAATCCGATATAGGTTATACATGTATAATCATGTTAAACATATTTCCATATTAGTCATGTTGTGAAAGCATATTGAGAACAAAGGGAAAAACCATGAGAAAGAAAAAAACAAAAAAAGTAAAAATAGCATGATTCGATCTGCATTCAGACTCCATAATTCTTTCTCTGGATGTGAATAGCATTTTTCATCATGAGTCTTTTTGGAATTGTCTTAGATCACTGTATTGCTGAAAAGAGCTAAATCTATCAGAGGTGATCATTGCAAAATGCTGCTGTTACTGTGTACTTGTTCTCCTGGTTCTGCTTAATTCACTCATCATCAGTTCATGTAAGTCTTTCCAAACTTATCTGTCTGCTCTTCATTTCTTATTGAACAATAATATTCCACTACATTCATACACCAAAGACTGTTCAGCCATTCCCCAATTGATGTCCATCCCCACAATTCCCAATTCTTTGCTACCACAAAGAAGCTGCTATAAATATATTGTAACATATTATCTAAAATATAGGGTCCTTTTCCCTTTGTTATGATCTCTTTGGGATACAGACCTAATAGTGGTATTGCTGGATCAAAGGATATGCACAGTTTTATAGCCTTTTGGGCATAATTCTAAATTGCTCTCCCGAATGGCTGAATCAGTTCACAACTCCACCAACAATGCATTAGTGTTCCAATTTTCCCACATCTTCTTCAACATTTATCATATTCCCTTCTGTCACATTAGCCAATCTGACAGGTGTGAGGCAAAGCCTCAGAATTGTTTTGATTTGCATTTCTCTAATCAATAGTAATTTAGAATATTTTTTCATATGACTATATGCTTTAATTTCTTCATCTGCAAACTGCATGTTCATATCCTGTGATCATTTATCAATTGGGGAATAACTTGTATTCTTATAAATTTGGCTTAGTTCCCTATATATTTTAGAAATGAGGCCTCTATCAACAATTCTGCTTGTAAAAACTGTTTCCTAGCTTTCTGCTTCCCTTCTAATCTTGGTTGCATTATCTTTGTACAAAATCTTTTTAATTTCATGTAATCAAAAATATCCATTTTGAATTTTATAATATTCTTTATCTCTTGTTTGGTATAAATTCTTCCCTTCTCAATAGATCTGACAGGTAAACTATTTTTTTGCTCTCCTACTTTGCTTATGGACTCAACCATTATGTCTAAATCCAATAAGAGTAAGATTCAAACAGTGCTCACCCCCTCCTTTCTTTCCCTCTACTGTAATATGTCATTTGTGCCTCTTCATGTGATGTAATTTACCCTATTCTGCCTTCCCCTTTCCTCTTCTCCCAGTACAGTCTTTCTTTTCACCCTTTAATTTTTTATATCATCACATCAAAGTCAACATACCTGCACCCTCAATCTATTTTATTCCTTCTAACTGCCCTAATACAGATACAGTTCTCAAGAATGACAAGTATCATCTTCGAGTGTGGGGATGTAAATAGTTTAACCTTATTGAATAACATTTCTTACTTTCCTGTTTACCTTTTTATGCTTCTCTTGGGTCTTGTATTTGAAGATGGAATTTTCTGTTCTGTTCCGATCTTTTCATCAGGAAAGTTTGGAGGTCCCCTGTTTCATTAAATGGGTCTCTTTCTCCCTGAAAGCTTATGTTCAATATCATTTTCCAAGCCCTCTGATCCATTAATGTAGAAGCTGCTAAATCCTGTGTAATCCTGACTTTGGCTCCATGATATTTGAATGATTTCTTCCTGGCTCTTTGCAGTATTTTCTCCTTGACCTGATATTTCTGGAATTTGGTTACAATATTACTTGGAGTTTTCATCTTAAGACTCTGTCAGGAGATGATTGGTGGAGTTTTCAATGACTATTTTGCCCCCTAGTTTTAGGGTATCAGAAGTTTTCCTTGTTAATTTCTTGAAAGATGCTATCCTGGCTCTTTTTTGACCATGGCTTTTAGGTTGTCCAGTAATTCTTAAATTGTCTCTCCTGATTCTATTTTCCAGGACAATTGTTTTTCAAATGAAATATTTTACATTTTCTTTTTTTTATTCATTTTATTTTTTCATTCTTTTGATTTTATTTGACTGATGTTTGATGTCTCACAGAGTCATTAGCTTCCACTTGCTCAATTCTAATTTTTAACGATCTTCTTCAGTTAGTTTTTTTAGTTCCTTTTCCATTTGGACAATTCTACTTTTTAAGAAGTTGTTTTCTTCAGTGGATTTTTCTTTCCATTTGACCAATTGTATTTTTTAAGGAATTGGTTTCTCATTTTAAAATTTTATTAATTTATTTAGCTTTAGTTTTCAACATTCATTTCCACAAGATTTTGAGGTCCAAATTTTCTCCCCATCTCTCCCTTCCCCTCTAGCCCAAGATTGCACACATTCTGATTACCCGTTCCTTCTGTCTGCCCTCCTTTCTATCACTGCCCCCCCCCTTATCCTCTTCCCTCTTACTTTCTTGTAGGGCAAGATATATTTCTATTCCCCATTGCCTATATATCTAGTTTCCCAATTGCATGTAAAAACTATTTTTAACATTTGTTTTTAAAACTTTGAGTTACAAATTCTCTCCCTTCTTCCCTCCCCACTCACCCTCATTGAGAAGGCAAGCAATTCAATGTAGGTTATACATGTGTAGTTATGCAAAACACTTCCTTAATAGCCGTATTGTGAAAGACTAACTATATTTCTTTCCATCCTATCCTGCCCTCCATTTATTCTATTTTCTCTTTTGATCCTGTCCCTTTTCAAAAAGTTTGCTTCTGACTACTCCCTCCCCCAATCTATCCTCCCTTCTATCCTCCCTTCCCCCCCCCCCCTTATCCCCTTCCCTTCTACTTTCCTGTAGGGAAAAAACCCAATTGAGTGCATATGTTATTCCCTCTTTAAGCCAAATCCAATGAGAGTAAGGTTCACTCATTCCTTTTCACCTCCACCCTCTTCCCCTCCATTGTAAAAGCTTTTTCTTGCCTCTTTTATGTGAGATAATTTACCCCATTCTATCTCTCCCTCTCACCTTCCCCCAATATATTCTTCTCTCAACCTTTAATTTTATTTTTTTAGATATCATCCCTTCATATTCAACTCACCCCATGCTCTGTGTGTGTGTGTGTATATATGTATGTATGTATATACACGTATGTGTGTATATGTATATATGTGGACATATGTGCGTGTGCGTGTGCATGTGTGCGTGTGTGTGTGTATTTCCCTCCAACTACCCTAATCCTGAGAAAGGTCTCATGAGTTACAAATATTATCTTTCCATGTGGGAATGTAAACAGTTCAATTTTAATAAGTCTCTTATGATTTCTCTTTCCTGTTCATCTTTTCATGCTTCTCTTGATTCTTGTATTTGAAAGACAAATTTTCGGTTCAGCTCTGGTCTTTTCTTCAAGAATGCTTGAAAGTCCTCTATTTTATCGAATATCCATTTTCCCCCTAAAGTATTATACTCAGTTTTGCTGGATAGGTGATTCTTGGTTTTCATCCTAGCTTCTTTGATCTCCAGAATATCATATTCCAAGCCTTCAATCACTTAATGTAGAAGCTGCTGGATTTTGAGTTATACTGATTGTGTTTCCACAATCATCACTCTCATTTCTCTTATCAAGTTCTCCTCTACTTCTCTTACTTGATTTTCAAAATCCTTTTTGAGTTCTTCCATGTCCTGCAACCAATTCATATTTTTCTTGGAGGTTTTGGATGTAGGAGTTTTGACTTTGTTGTCTTCTTCTCCTTGTAAGTTTTGATCTTCTTTGTCATCAAAATGAGATTCTGTAGCCTGATTTTTTTTTACACTGTTTGCTCATTTTCCCAGCCAATTATTTGACTTTTGAGCTCTTTGCAAGGTAGGACTGTGCTTCCAGAGTGGAGGGTGCACTGTCCCAACCTTCAGCGGTTTTGTGCAACTGTTTTCAGAGATACTTCTAAGCACCTGTAAGTTTTCAGTTCTTTAAAGTAGTATGATCAAAGGAGAGTTGTTTAGTCCTCTCCTGGCCTGTCCTCTGGTCTGTGAGTTACCTCAAGCACTATTTTCTGACTTGGAAATGTGAAGAGGATTCCTTCTCCACAGCTGCTACAAGCTCTGCCATGCCAGCATTCCTCCTCACCCCAGGACCACTACTCAAGACTGAGACCCAGATCCAAGCAGGGCAAAGCAAGAGAATCTTGCCTCAGCACCAGCAAAGAGATCCCTGTAATCCCCCTCTGATCAGCTGCTTGGTCCTCTCACTATCTGTGGGCCTGGAGCTCTGGAAGCAGCTGCCACCACTGCTGCTGCTACTGCCACCTCCACCACCCTGGGGCTGCAGCAAGATGCTCCTCTCTCACCCAGGTCTGACAGAATTTTCCCACTGACCTTCTACATTATCTTTGGCATTTGTGGGTTGAGAAGTCTGGAAACTGTCACAGCTGCCAGTGATTCAGTCCCCTGAGGCCTGCTTCAGTCCCATCTGTGCTGGAATGGCCCACGCTGGACTGTGCTCCACTCTCCACCCCATATGATAGACTTTTCCTGTCAACCTTCCAGGTTGTCTTGGGCTGGAGATTTGTTTCACTCTGTCATTTTGTGGGTTGTGTACCTCTAGAATTTTTTTAGAGTCATCTTTTACAGTTATTTGGAGAGGTTTGGGGGAGAGTTCAAGCAAGTCTTTGCTTTTACTCTGCCATTTTAGCTCTGCCTCCAGGAATTGATTTTTTCAGTCAATTTCTGTCCTTCCTTTTCCAAGCTGTTGACTTTCTCTTGCATGACTCTTATTTCTTTTCCCAGTTCTTCTTCTACCCTTCTTATTTGATTCTTCAAATCCTTTCTGAGCTCTTCAAAAAAGTTTTTTGGGGCTTGAGACCCATTCAAATTCCTCTTTGAGGCTTCACACATAGGCATTTTGACATTGTTGTCCTCTTCTGAGTTTGTGTTTTGATCTTCCCTATCACCATAGTAGCTTTCTATGGTCAGGGCTTTTTTTCTGGGTTTTTTTGCTAATTTTTTTTAGCTAATTTCATGACTTTTAAAGTTGAACTGTGCTCTAAGAACATAAGGGGCACTGTCCCAAGCTTCTTGCATGGGTGGCCAGGGGTCTGGTCACTGGTTTTCTGTGCTGGAGTAGCTTGTTACTGCACTGGGGTAGCCTGGCTTTTGTAATGCCTGTTGTTCTGGGTGTTCCATGGATGGTAGTCTTTCTTCTGTGTTGGGGTTGGAGGCCTGGCAGTTGGCCTGTGCCATTGGCCTCTGGAGCTAGTACCAAAGGGCCTTGGTTTCTGATCTATGCTGTGGCTAAGAGCCTCCCATTGGCATTTCCGGATACCATTTGCCCTGGGGTGGGGTCCTTTTTTTACCCAAGTGAGACAGACCTTTCCTGAAGTCCTTCTAAGTTATCTCAAGCTAGAAAGTTGTCTCACTTCATCTTTTTATGGGTTCCATCACTCCAGAATCCATTTAAAGGCTTAATTTAACATAGTTCCGGAGAGAAACTAGGGCAAGCTCAGGCAACTTCCTGACTTCTCTCTACCATCTTAGCTCCACTACTCAGGTTCTAAGCATATCGAAAGTCACCCATTCACCTTTTCAACCTTCTATAAATCATCATCCATCTGGCCCCAGGATGTATGTCTGCCTTTACAGAGTCAATAAAATTAAAGTTCAACAAAAACATATTAACCACTAACTATAACCCAAGTACTGTCTGAGTCACTGTGAAATGTGCAAAGATCAATATGCCGATCTTATTGGAGACTATAGTCTACTTGGTTATATAGGAAATGGAAATGCAAAAGAGATGTACAGAGAAACTACTATGTCTTCGGCACCTGTGTCATGGTTTCATACTCTACCCTGTCTCCCAGCAGCAACCTCCATAATTTCAATGTCCATATTGGTACCTATTCAGACATCTTGTCTTCATGATTCCTCATCTTCCCTTTCTTCTATCTCTACTTGAGCCACTCACTAATGTAGTTTCTGGAAATAACCTCTCCCAACTCAAGGGCTAGTCTCCCAGCAGATGGTTACTTCATTCTCAAGCTGCTCTGTTAATGCACATCCCCTAAAATTCTATCTCATGAAAGTTTAAAAGCTTATTCGTTTTTTCAGTCATGTCTGACTCTTTGGGACCCCATTTGGAGTTTTCTTGGCAACAATACTGGAATAGTTTGCCATTTCCTTCTCTGTCTCATGTTACAGATGAGGAAACTGAAGCAAATAGTGTTAAGTGATTTGCCCAGGGTCACACAACTACTAAGTGTCCGAGGTTGATTTGAACTCAGGAAGGTGAGTGTTCCTGACTGCAGAACTAATGCTATATCTACTACACCTACACCACGTGAATAAAAGCTTCATTCTAATCCTGTTGGTTCTCTCATGAGACCCTATCAATGTGTTTACCTTTAATAGTCTGGACAGAGTTAGTTTAAAGTAAATGTTTCTAATGAAGTGACATAGTAAGAAAGTTAGCAACAAAAATTTTCCTTATAAACTTAGATCAATGTTTCCCACAAATAGAAAGATTATAAGGGGGAAGGATGGATGCATGTAAGGAATATGTGTGGAAAATTATATATGCATGTGCATATACATGTATATGCATATATGTATATGTCTACACATATACACACATGTGTATGTATACATGTACACACACGTATATGTGTGTATATGTGTATGTGGAATGTGTGTAGCTAGGGCACATGTATGAAGAGGTACATACGTGAAGAACTTATGAGAACAGGGTGCCCAAGTGGAAGTGGCTCATGTATAGGGAATACATGGACAGGGCACATTGTGAAAGGGAAAGTCATATCCTAATGGCAAAAAGACTTGATATTTTCTCATGATGTCATCTGGATGTTCCACTCTCATCTCTAAGTTTCTGCTGGACTTTGCTTAGGCAGATGCTTCATCTCTTCTGCTGGACGCTTTTTAGCTGTAGCCTCTTCTGAATGCCATTTGGCTCCACTTGGCATGTAGTCTCTTCCAGACACTGACTAACTGGATACACTGCTGCCTGCAGCTTCTGTTTCTGTTGAAATCCTTGGCTTTCTCTTCCTGTTGAAAGAGTGGGTGTCATCCTGCTCTGTAAGCATAAAGTCTATAGGCTGGTTCTAGCTCTTTCAGATAAAAAAAAAAACATACAGCCTTTCCTGGGAACTAGCATAAAGCTTCTCCCCTCGTATCCCTGTTTTGTTTCCTAAGAATCTTGCTACTGATGCCTTTCATCTCTCCAATGGGATAGTCACATCTCTAGGTACAAAGCCTTTTAGAAAAACCAAAACCAATAGGTTCTTGCCAGCTGTAATCAATGCCTTTTCCACTTGATCCTCTTCCTAGCCTTGAATTTCTGTCATCCAAATTTATGGCAATTATTTTACATAG
Source organism: Phalanger gymnotis (assembly GCA_028646595.1). Classification (NCBI taxonomy): domain Eukaryota; kingdom Metazoa; phylum Chordata; class Mammalia; order Diprotodontia; family Phalangeridae; genus Phalanger; species Phalanger gymnotis. The sequence goes on from CM053625.1 coordinate 211,522,238, forward strand.
AGAACTAAATACCAAACCTCAGATTTCATTGGAAACTCCCTCTACCAGTGCAATTCATCACTTTTCTTGCAACTTACAGTCTCAACTCAGATCTTCATTGAACATTGAGGGATTGAGTGACTTGCCCAGGGTCACACAAGTAGTATGTATCAGAGGAAGGACTGGAACCCAGGTCTTCCTGACTCTGAGACCATCTCTCTATTTGCTATGCTACATATTTCCTAATTTTCAGACTTTGAAGGCTAGACTACTATATAAATATATTTATAATATATAATATAAATATAAGCCTATATAAATATTGGTTATTTGTCCCACCTACCAAAATATTGTTGACTTCAAAGTTCCCTAATTTGCTCATCCTATGTCTATTCTATTTTCCCATGTGAGAGAGCTAAGCCTAGGGGACAAGTCACTAACTTTTGTACCTGCTAACTACATTCCTGATGTTTTTGTATGCAGATAAAGCCAGCACCAAGTTTAGAGGAGCTTTGGGGTACTCCTTCATACCAAAAAGGTCAGACCATTTATTCTCCTCATGAAGCATTTTCCATACCTCCTACCTCCCTAAATCACCATTCCCCCTTTCTAGTCAGAACCTCCTTGCCCATCACCTCTCCCACTTACATCAAACTTCTTATTCAACTTTACTGAGATATTCAATCTTACAACAACGTGATTCACTAAAATCATTTGCCCTTCTTTGTAAACCTGAACTCAAATACCGTTTTTTCACTTTCACTTCTCAAATTATTGTCTTAATTTGTGCAAGCAAAGGTGGGCATTACACAAACAAATTAAAAATCTCTCCACTTAGGGAGATTATAGTATAGTCAGTGAGGTAACAAATATGTACCCTTGATTCACTTAGCCCCCTAAATTTGTTAATTATTAATTCTGCTATTGTTTTCCTTCCTGCATGCCGTTAATTATTTCCATTTTTGGTGATGCATCACGATGCTAAGGAAGGTCATATAATTAAAACCATAGGTCTCTGCTACCTCCAAAAACTATTATGAAGAGCACAGGATTTGGAGTGGGAGGACCTGGGTTTGAATCCTGGCATTGCCACTTACCATGTTTGGGTTTTGTTTTTTTGTTTTTTTTACCTTGGATAAGGCACTTAATCTCTGAATCTCAGATTCTTCATCTATAAAATCAATGTGCTGAACTAGAGGGTCCCTTCCATGACAAAACAATCCTATCACTCATGCTCGCCTTTCTTTTCTTAGCAGCTTGTCCCAAACTTTATGTTTAAGTACAAAAATCTCTTTTTTTCCTCCCACGTTTCTGGCCACATATATTTTTCATTCTCACAGGAGCAAATTCCATGTGATTCTCCATGGTCCAAAGCTCATCTGGTACAAATGCTCAGACCTAATCCCTCTTCACCTCAACGTAGCCTATGCCTTCACATATCCTCTTATTGCCCAGTAAGTCAAGAAAAAGAAACATTCCTCCTCCTGTCTAAATCTACACAATCCACCACCCACCTATGCTGTGTCTCTTTTCTTCTTCTCGGGCTCTCTAGAGGCAGTTGGTGGCACAGTGAATGGAGCCTCGTGCCTGGAGTCAGGAACATCTGAGTTCAAAATCAGTCCCAAACACTTACTAGTTGTGGGACCCTGACAACCAGTCGCTTAACTTCTGTCTGCCCAAGTTTCCTTAAGTGTAGAATGGGGATGATAACAGCACCTACTCTGCAGGGATTTTGTGAAGACTAAATGAGATGTTGTGTGCAAAAAGCACAGATACTATGTAATTGCTTATTCCCTCTCCCAAACTATGTACCTCCCACTCCTAACCTGAGGCAATGAGTTGAAAGAGTGCTGTATTTGGACTGGGAAGACCTGCGTTCAAATCCTAATACTGCTACTAATTACTTATGTGACCTTGAGCAAAGCACTGCATCCCTCTTGGCCATCTTAAAAATGAAGCAGAGGACTAGGAGCCTTCTAGGGCCGTTTCCAGCTCTAAATTTAGACTGCTCCTCTTTCGCTGCAGATTGCCTCTGCCCCTGGAGATACTAGTACCACCTCCCTCCTTTGGAACTCTCCAAAGCTGAAAGCTTCCTTGTTTTGAAAACTTTTTTATTCCATGCAGTCTCAGTAATTGGCACTTATCTTCTTGTCACGTGATGGTGATGATGAATAACAACTGGCATTTCTATAGCACTTCAAAGTTTGCAAAGTACCTTGCAAATATTATTTTATCCTCACCACAACCATGGAAAGGTAGGTGCTATTATTATCCATCTTACAGACGAAGAAAGCGAGGCAGGTGAAGCGTCACAGAACTGGGAAGCATCTGAGTCTGCCTCACTCCAGGATCGGTGCTCTTTTAAATGAGACAATATTTGTGAAAAGCATTTATCATAGGGCTTGGCACATGGCAGATACCATATAAATGCTTATTCCCTTTCCTTTACTCTATCCTAACTTGCGCATTGGTGGGGGTGCTGGGGTGGAGTGTGAAAGACATATTGAGTCTTTGTGGGCATATTTGCCCACAAGTTAATAAATACAAAGATGGTTTTTGGTTTGTTGGGTTTTTTTTTTTGAAGTGGAGAGTGCTAATGATGGAGTGATCGAGAAAGGCATCTTGCAGGAGCTGGCACTTCAGCTGAGTAGAGCTAATAATTTCAAGAAACAGAGGGACTCAATCCAGGAATTGGGCATGGCCTGTAGAAAGTCACAGTGACAGGAGTTGAAATGCTTTGTGTGTTTGTGGGGTATATATGATTGTATCAGGGAGAGTACTGTGTTCTTCTTTATGATAACCCTGGCCTTGATTTCATATTCCCCCGATTTGGGGCAGCTAGATGGCGCAGTGATTAGAGCGCCGGCCGTGGAGTCAGGAGGACCTGAGTTCAAATCTGACTTCAGACACTTGACACATACTAGCTGTGTGACCTTGGGCAAGTCACTTAACCCCAACTGCCCTGCCAAAAAAAACAAACCAAAACCAAAAAAAAAAAATATTCCCCCGCTTTCCTGTTGTATAAGACAGAAATCAGGCACAGCTACACCAAACGCTGATGGGTAACTAGATTCCAGACCTATACCACCTCTTGCAGACTTGCTGATTATCTTCCGCTGCCTACTATGTTCTAAAGATCATTGCACCTGGCAAGAGTACAACTTTCTCCTAGTAAGGCTGCAGGTGTATTCTGAAATGTAGTTTTGTCCTTGTCACAGTGAGTGACTATGATACATCCTTTGCCTGTCTCTTCCTCATGCTTCCTCACTCTCTCTCAGCCCCTCATCCGATCCATTACCAAAGCCTGTTGATTTTACTTTCATCAAATCTCTTGCCTGGGCCCCCTTCTCTCCTCTGATACTACTACTAGCCTGGTAGAAATGCCTTATCCCTCTCCCTGCCTCAATCATCCACTCCAGTTCATCCTCCATTCAGCTGTCAAATATTCCTAAAGTGTATTTTCCTAAAGTGTAAGTCTGGCCATATCACATCTCTACTTCATAAACCCCACTGGCTCCCTATCACCTCTAGGAAAAAAATATAAAATACTTTGTTTGGTGTTCAAAGCCTTTCAAACCTGGCCCCCTCCTAACTTTCCAGTCTCCTCGCATCTTAGTTGCCTCTCCCCAGGCGCTCTTTGATCTGGTGATACTGGCCTCCTTGCTATTGCTCCCCAAAACACTCCATCTCAAGATTCTGGGCTTTTCCCACTGACTTTCTGCCATAACAGGAGTGTTCTCCCCGCTCATCTCTATTTACTGACTTCCTTCAATTTCCAGCTAAAATCCCACCTACCACAAGAAGCCTTTCCCAATTCTCCTTAATTGTAATGCCTTCTCTTTGTAGCTATTTCCAATTCATCCTGTCTATATCTTGTTTGTACATAGTTATTTGCATGCTGTCTCCCCCATTAAGTTCTTTTACCTGCTCTTTTAGACCAGGGATGGTCTTTTACCTTTTATTATATCTCCAGAGCTTAGGAGAGTGCCTGGTGCGTAGTAAGTGCTGAGTACATGTTCACTGACTATTGACTCTCCCTAGGTGTCTGCAGTTAAGACATAAGCCTTCCTTTGTGTGACTCGAAATCTGCCCATTGTAGTAAAAATAGTTTGCTTTTAGCATCTCTATTGGTTAGTGTGCCTCTTCTGTGGAAAATTCTAAGTCCCCCAAAAGTAGCTTCTATAGACCAGAACATGTACTTAATCCCTCCTTCCCAATACAGCAGCTCCAATTGTTCCCTTCTCACTTCGAAAATGCCCATCTCTCCAGTCTTGAAATCTTGAAAAAACCTGATAATTTTCACTATTCTATCTACACTCCTGTTGTCACCCCTGGTCACTACCATAATCCTTACACATATCAATTCCTGTGAGTCAAAGGATGGCCCCTTTAATAAAAAAAGTCAAACTGGAAGGGGAAGACCCTCAGGGTTGCTGGGCAAAAGAGAAATAGTTGCTATGTACATCACTTAAAGCGTGAATCTGAAAAGACCTTAGCTTAAAAGGGTCATGGTCTCCCATTGCATCCTGGGCCATCCCCAGTCATCCTGATGAATATCTGGCCACTGGACCCAGATGGCTCTGGAGGAGAAAGTGAGGCTGGTGACCTTACAATGCCCTACTTCATTCAAATCAAAGTCAACTGCAAGTCATGTCATCATCTCCTTGAGGTCATGGTCCTCTTCAAGAATGAAGGACAAACACAATATCAGTCGCTGTGTTCTCCATTTCTTTATGGGAATCAAGCAATATTTGTGAAATGGCCTAAGCATGTTTTCTTAAAAACTACAAGCAAAACATATGATGATCTCATAACCAAGCCTGATAAATGGAAGCTGGTTGGAATAATTGTTTCATTGATTAAAGAAAACATACTCAAATATGGGATCTGATGTAAGAAAGAGATAACAACTTGGTTCCTACTGGGTTCTGGATCCAGTATAAGTTTTTTTTAAATAGTGACTTGAATAAAAGCAATGTGGAATAGTGGGGAAAGCGTTGGTTTTCAAGTTAGAAGACTTGGATTTGAATCCTAGCGCTGCTACTTTCTACCTGTATGACCTTGGAAAAATAATAAGCCTACTTGTGCTTACATTTCTTCATATATAAAATGAAGGCTCTGGACCAGATAGTTTCAAAAGAACCTTCTGGCTTCAAGTTTATGGTGTTCAGATAGGGTAGAGGGTATATATGCAACATTTATTGATGATTAGAAATTGGGAAGGACTGTTAGTTCTTGGAATTTTTCCCTATTGATTTTATTTTTAAAATTTTTTAAAAAGATGTATAGTGAGCACCAACATAACCAGTTTAACTTTCTTGGAAACTGCTTACATTTATACCATTTAATTGAAATGCATAAAATATTGTGGAATTTTTAATCATTCACTATCTTTAAGGTCTCATCAGGGTTCTTTATTTTTCCATTCACTTTCATTCTCTTTTCTTTTCATATGGTTATACTCCATACTCCTGGTCATGCTTTTATTTTTGCTTTGCATTATCATAGAGATCTTTCAAATTTCATTCGTATATCTTATACCTTTTGGCATTAATTGCATTATAATATTTCATTACTACAAATTATTTAACTCTGCCCCTGTTGTTGGTTATTTAGATTATTTATAGTTTGGGATAATTTCATATAATGATGCGATTAACATCTTTGAACAAATATCTTCCTTTTGTCCTTTTTTTATTATGCTGTCAAGGTATATTCCAAACTATTGTATTATTACGTTAAAGGACATGATTAAAAAACAACTTTTACTGTATATTGCCACCTTATTCTCTGAAAAGATTCTACAAGTTTAGAATTCTAGTATCAATAGATATGTATGCAATACCCTCATAACCTTGCCAGCAAAGGTGGGGTTTTTTCACTTTTAATTATTTTTCCCCTTTTGATATCAACCCTCTCATTTTACAGATGACTATATTGAAGTTCAAAAACTTGTCTGTGGTAACACAAGAAGGAAGGTTATAAGGAAAGAGACCATTTCTTATTTGAGTGATCTGGTGGGATAGTAGTTAGTGAGTTTGAGCCAGATTAGAGGAGACCTGAGTTCAAATTCTGTCTCTGCCACTTACTAACTGTATGACCATGGGTAAGCCTTTTAACCCCTATGAACTTGCACTTCCTTGTTCATAAAACGAGGATGATGATGTCTGTAGTATTGACCTCAAAGGATTGCTATGAAGCTTAATTTAGATAATATAGGTAGATTCCTCTACAAACTTGGAAGTGCTATATAACTGTCAAGATTATTATTATTTTAATTTTGTATTTCCTCCAGTGCCTAGTACAGTGTTTTATACCCTGTATCAGCAAGGCAATAATCACAACATCGATGATAATTGTGAATATGCCTGTATAGTTCTGTATCACAAAATATAAGAGACTCTCCATATAGAAGGTAGAAGAAGTAAAACATTTATTTAGACACCAGAGAACCAAATCCCAAAACCAGTAAGTCCAACCCGTCCAGGCAGCAACCAACTCCCAAAACCAGTAAGCCCACTTTATCATAACAGCAAGGAACTTAAAACACAATATCACAGCATGGAGCCTTGCCATCCCATTAGCCTTCTGCCCCCCTGCTGAGGCCTTCCTATAAACACACTCACAGCACAGCTAGCTCACTCCTTGCCTGTGTCCTTTTCCTCCCATGGTTCTAACTTGCTCTCAGCATTTCCTGCTCCACCCTTCCAGTTCCACTTGTTCAGCAAGCTCCTCCCACCACATGTAACTTAGGCTTCCTATAACATAAGCAGGTCACATGGGTCTATTAATGGATGTGAAGATCTTCAAATTTATATTACCATTACACACCCCTACTAATGCTTGGCAAATTTTTGTAGAACTTGACATGACTGACTCTGAGTTCAAACTGGTACTCAGTTGAATTTTTGTTTGTTTTTCTGGTTTCTCTTACTCTGTCTTACTATCTCTATCTCTCTCCCTCTCTCCCTCTCTCCCCTCTTCCTCCTTTCCCCTTCAGTCATGCCTTTTCAGGTCCCTGCCATAGATTACAACTATAGTTGCTTCTTCTGCTTCCATTCACATGATGCTGAATGAGCTGGAGGAAATCATAAAATAGCACTAATAGGGTCCCCTGCACATTTATGTTATCTAACCTCAATTTGACCTCACTGCAGCATTGGTAATGATTCTTGCTTCCCGAATTGATTAACTATCCCACCAGCTGTTTTAAACTAATGGTCTTTCCTCAAGTCTCCTGTGGTACTCCCCTTACCTCATCCTCACATTTGAGGACCTCAGGTCATACGAACGAAAGAAAGAAAGAAAGAAAGAAAGAAAGAAAGAAAGAAAGAAAGAAAGAAAGAAAGAAAGAAAGAAAGAAAGAAAGAAGGAAAGGAAGAGCTATTCACTGTGAGTTGTTCCCCTTTGCCCCTTCATCTCATGCCACTCAGATGTATTCCCTGACTGCTGTCTCCTTTGCTCCAGTCTCAGGTACAGAGGTAATCCTTCTCATTGCCAAGGACAACCTATCTGTAAATACCATATGAATACTGATGCAAACATTTTGGATAAAATATTAGCAAAGAGACTAGAACTATGTTTTAAAAGATTCTATTGTACACTATGACCAGGTTGAATATTAGATAAATGAAAAATGTAATAGATCCTCATTAATAGCAAAAACTCAAAATCGCATGATTATATCCATAATAGATGCAAAAAAGCTTTTAACAAAATAAAACTCCTTTAAGTTAGAAATATTAAAAAGCGTAAGAACTTAAGAGCATAAGTAGACTTATGGTAAATTTTAGAAGTCTTTCCAATAAGCTCAGATCTAAAGCAAGGACATTCATTTTCATCATTATTATTTGATATAGTCTTAGAAATTATTTAGGGGCGGATCTAAACGGCTGTTTGGTGGTCTGAAAAAATATCTTCTTTTTTTGGATTTCGGAAATCCATAAGGCTCAATTATAACAGGCTCCTCTGCTTTGCTTTTTTTTTCAATCTTATATTCTTGGATTCTTAATTTCTGGAAACTTCTTTGCCCTGTGCTATAGAGCTAGGGATTTGCTAGCTTACCTCTAGCATTTTCCACCTATTATTTCAGAGAGAGATAACCAATAAGAATCTTGTTTATGAGATACCACCCTCTGGCTAGGTATTGAAAATAAAAAGATAAAAATGAAATAGTCTGTGCTAACAAGGAGCTTAAATTCTGTCAAAGAAACAATACATACACATATACATAGATACAAATACACACATATATTGGAGGGGAGGCACTAGTAGCTGGCAGAGGGAGGGGTAATCAGTAAAAGTATCATATAGGAGACAGCACTTAAGCTGAGCTGCGATGGAAGCTAGGGATTCGAAGAGGGAGAGGAGGAAGTATACCGGGCATAGGGGATAGCCTGGTCAAAGGCATAGAAATGGTAGATGGAATGCCATGTGAAAGGAATATCAAGAATCACAGAGTATATGATCGATAGACAGACAATTAGATGGTTAAATAATGTATTTATGAAGTACTTACTATGTGCCAGACACTGTGATAAGTCCTGAGAAAACAATCACAAGCAAACAAGGCAATACCTACTCTACTATGGGAAGAGGATGCCTTATAAAGGGAGCAGAAAAACAGAGGTGACAGGAACAGAGAATTGCCAGAGAAACAGAGAAGTTTAGAGAATCAAATCCCAAGTGAAGTGGAACATGTTCTGACACTCTTGTTGGTGTTCTAGGCGGGAATGAATAATAACACTGGGAAAGATGGGTGGAGTCAGGTCATGAAGGACTTTGAATGTCAAACCCAGGAGTGTGGTTTTGGTCCCAGAGGCCATAGGGAACCACTAGAGCTTCTTGAGCAGGACGATATGGTATTCATTTGCTCTAGGAAATGACTTCGATAGCTTTTCCTAGTATGAATTGGAGAGGAAAGAGACTGGAGACAGTGAGACTATTTTGGAAGCTGTTGAAATATTCCAGGGGGTGATGATGATGAGGGGGTGGACTAGTGGAGTAGCCATGTGAGTACAGAGATGGGAGCAGATGTGGGAGATGCTGTGGAGGTAGAATTGACGAGATTTGGCAATGGATTGGATGTGGGAGTTGAGTGAGAGTGAAGAGTTGAAGATGATTCCAAAGTTCACCACCTTACCAACTTCATTCCTATCACAATGCTTGGGCCACCCAAGGCTTCCCTAGGTTGTGGGGTATCCTAGTGTAGAGGCGCCCTAGTTAGAAGTAGCAAAGTTCTCAGGTGACCCTATCCATGGATTATGAAGAGTAACCAAAAGTTGGCAAAGCCTCAGGTTATAAATTCAACGATGACCTTTCACAGACCCATTGTTGTCATCCTTTCTTCTTCTATTGTCTTCTGAAGATCATCCTGACTAATGTACTGACATCATCCTTGAAGTCACCAATTGCATTCTATCTCCTTGGTCGTATCTTTGGTTTGGACCTTTGCCCAAGCCCAGGTATTTTTTTTTATTCATATTAGATCCTATTATTTCCTTAAATAAGTTTTTTAAATGCCCAAACTCTACCTCTCTGACTCAAAATACAGTGCTATTTCCACCCCCATTTATTGGAGCTGATTTAGAATAAATTTCTACATAGGTATAGGCTGAACTATTTGATCTTTAAGTTCTTACAATTCTGAGGTTCTGTGATTTTTTGTATTTGAGTTTCATTCTCAGTGATGTAAAAACTTTAGTGCTAGAAAGGACCCTAAAGACTGTCTAGTCTAAGTCCCTCATTTTACAGCTAAAGTAACTGAAATAGTTTTTAGATATTTTCACCTTTCACCATCTAGATGGTCACCTAGCTGTCCTTATTCATTATAGTGTCATGCAATATTTGGCAACAACACTGTGCAGTCAGAGGGCGAGGAACATCAAATTTGTTCAAGTACTGCAACTCAAACCTTTGGTCCACTTGACTTAGTTGTTCTGATGGTTCATCAAGCAAGTTGCCTTATTGGTTAGGAGGTATTTTAATGTTCCTTCTATATGTCCTTTCCCCCAAAGTGGTTCTTGATTTAAGGACTGCAGTGAGATTTTGGTGCATCCAATACCTTTTTCCCTAAGCACTGTATCTTTCTTATGAAATGCTCTCTGGAAAGCTATTCATAATTAACCATAAAATATGCTAGGTGAAATCATTACAGCCTTTAAAAGAATGACTGCTATTTGTTTAGAATACTAAAAACGTTCCTCATCCAGGTATGGCTGCATAAGGAAAAACCAACTTCCTGCTTGTTTCTTGGTGAGCAAATTGACATCTCAAACTAGCTGCGTGGACATGGGCAAGTCTCTTAGCTTCTCTATGATTATTCCCATCTGCAAATTGGAATAATAATAGCACCTACCTCCCAGAGATTTTGTGAAGATAAAGTGAAATAATATTTGTAAAATTGCGATCTTTAAAGTTAGCTAGCTAGCTAGTAGTAGTAGTGGTGGTAGTAGTAGTTATACTTCTCAAAAAAATAGGCTCAGGAAAATTAAAAACCAACCAGCCAACCAACCAAAACTGAAAGGCCCCTGAGAGCCACTGGAATAGTAAAGTCAGTAGGTAGCAAAGTTTACAATGGACATATTATATGTATATCTAGTGATTTGTACCCCACCTTTCCTCAATCAAACATTGTGCTTTGTTATGGGAAATCATGGCAGAAGAAAAGATGAGCAGATATTGGGAAACGAAAAAGAACCAGACTGGCTGGTGGTTCTACTAGGAATAAAATGGTATAAATGAGATTTCTTTGCCTTGAAAAAATAGATAATTTTTAAAGAGAATAGACTTTTTATTGCAGTACCCAATCTCTATAGTTAATCAGTACTCTACCAGATTACATATTACAATGGTAAATTATACCTTTCCTATTTCAAAAGGCCCAGCCAGCCACTCTTTTAATTCACTGAGGCAAGGTACCATAGACATGGCGCTTATGTGATCATCTGAAAAGCTTTCCTGAAATGTCTAACCAAACTAATGAGTCAATTATTTTCCTATACAAGCTATATAATATTTCCTGTAGAAATATAAACAGTATAGTTTTTTTTTAGTTTGTAATTTAAGAGCTGATAGTAAATATCTAATTAAATATCTTAAACACTGGTATCCTCAAAGTAATCATTCCAGAAATAGTTGAAGGAAAATACTGCTTCACATGGTTGGCTGGCAAAATAAGATGATACTGTACTTTAGAAAATTGTTCAAAATATTAAGACCTGGATCTGTTAATGCTAAACTTGAAGTGGAAGGAATAGGGAATTTCCAGGGTGGAGGGAATGAAAGAGGAAAGGGTGCTCCACTTTCTTTCTTTTTACCCCCCACCCCCACCCCCTCTTCCTCTGTTTTGACCCTGATCCTATCTCTAGAGGGTTTAGTTTGTTTTTTGGAGAGGGAAGTCAAAATAATGAAAATGAATAATGACATTTTCAGAATATTTTAAAGTTTCAAACACATACTTTAACAATCATTCTTTTATTATGAACTTAAACACCAAAAAATGATCATTTTCATATATACAGTAGAACACCAAAAGAGTTGTATATGAAACTATGAACCTCCATTTTATATCACCAAATTGTTTTTTAGAATATGCAAGAAATCCCACAAGTTACTTTTAAAATTTCCCTGCTTGTCTGTGCTTCCATTTTGACTACCTTATGTTCCTTCTGGTACATTTTTTGAAAAATTCAAATCTGGGGTAGGGGAGAACCCAACCCTGTAACAAATAGGCATATTCAAGGGAAAAAAACACAGAGTGGACATAACCAAAAATGTATGTCAAGTTTTTTATCATTGTGATAGTTTCTCAGCCCTGTAGTCAACTGGTTCTTGAAGTAACTATTTCTATTCAACCTATTTAAAAAATACTGACAATCAAAGTCAGTGTCTTTACTTTTATCTACTCCTCATTTTTCAGAGTAAAGAGCTTATTTAAATAGGTTGGGTTGGAGTTATTACAATCACTTTCTGTTTATATTTATTCTTTCTACTGATTTGAAAGTAACCTATGTTCTAAACAAAAAATTATCTGGCTAATACAGATAATTGATCCTACATCAGTAAGCAGTCATTTCCTGTCAAGATACAATCAATTTCATTTTTTGGTACTGTTTAGTACTTAGTGTGTTAACCACTTTCTATGTCTCTTCTTTTTTATTTTTAATTATTTTATTTTTAGTTTATGTAAAAAAACAAGCATTTCCATAACATCATACAATAAAATAATTGCACATGAAACTGCAAGTCTATTATGTACAATTTGTTATTCCTTTTAAACGTATAATAAAGTTATCATTTGAATTTCTTTTTTTTTCTCCCCCCACCCTAGAGATGGCTACTATTAGACATAAACGTGTGTGTACATATACATGTGCATATATATGTACACACATATATTTTATATATGTAATATCATTCTACAAGTTCTTTCTCTGGATGCAGATAGCACCTTCCTTCATATGCCCTTTGTAGTTAATTTGGGTATTTATAATAGTAAAAATGACTTTTTTCATTTAAAATTGTTCTTAAAACAATATTGCTGTTATTTTATATAACTTGGTTCTGTTTGTTTTGCTCTTCATTATTTCATGAAGACAGTAGTCATAAGACACAGAGATAAGGTTTCTGAGTAATCTGCAAGCCTTTGGATTCTTTTATATCTAAATTTTAAACCATACTTAACGTATTTTCCAGGCCTACCTTGTAATCCCCTTTGCATTAAAGTCACCAAGTATCAGATTATATGTTGACTTCATTTAGAGGACTTTGTCAAGTTATTTGTAGAATTCCTGTCCCAGTCTCTGCCAGATTTTGGTGCATAAGCTACAATTGTCTTCATGGCAGTCTATTTACTTACAGTCACCCTGAGCACTGTTAGCAAGATGATCAAGTATTGAATCAAATGTTTTTTGTTGTATGTAAGCACATGATAAAAACAACGGCTTCAACTCTGTTATCTGCCCTTCCAGAAAGAATTTGTGGATTTTCTTTCCATTTAATCACCATTTCTGTATGTCTTCGGGTTTCCTTTATAGAAAGAATATAACAGATTCTTAGAGCTGGAAGCATCAGCAGACATTTAGTCCGAAAGAGGCCAGAAACAAATCCCCGCCATCTTATACTCAGCAAGTGGTCATTGAGTCTCTGGTTGAAGACTTCCAGGAAAGGAGAGTTTTTCACCTCCTTTCTGAGCCATCCCATCCTACTTTTGAACAGCTATGAATGAAAGGAATTTTCTGTCAGTCATCAAGCTTAAATCTTTCCCCTTTCAATTTCTAACCATTGTTCTTGGTTTAGGTTTCTTATGGGGGCAAATAGAATAAGGTTAATAGCTCTTCTCCAGAACTGCTCTTCAAATATTGAATATTGCTATTATTATATTATTGTTATTATTACTATTGAATATTACTGATCTCCTTATGGCATGGACTCAAGGACCTTTATCATTTTAGCTTCTCTCCAGATTATTGATGTCTATGTTAAATAGCCATTCCCAGAACTGAACCTAATCCTCAGATATGGTTTTACCAAGGCATACAACAAGACTATCCCCTCTATTTTCTTGGAAGCTATTTATTTTTTAATATAGCCTAAAATCGCATTAGCATTTGTAGCTTTCATAGTATGTTTCATAGTATTGCTAACTTATACTGAGTCTTCAGTCCACTAAGATACTCAGATCACTTTTAGACAAAGTATCTATTCATTTCTCCTCACCTTGTACTTATGAAATTGAATTTTTTAACCCAAATATAAGTTTATATTTATTAAGACTAAATTTGCTCTTATTAGATTCAGTCCAATCATTAAAACATTCAGCATTTTGCTGGGAATAGAAATGGAAGCAAAAATAAAGGCAATTTATGCCCTTGCAAAGTTAATATTCTAATGGGTGAAGGCAGCATACAAAGGGTACTGAAAAGACAACACATGAAAGATAGAGGACAGTACCATGGAGCATGGTGGAGAAGTCTACAGAGTCAGGAGTGGAGCTGGGAGAGGAATGGGGTAGTCAGTATGGAGCTGGCTAGGGTGCTTCGTCAAGTTGTAGGGTTAAGGAGGAGGGAGTCACAGGGGCACAGGAACCTTTCAGGATAGGAATGTCAAACAGACAGATGTCTCTTTCAGGGCAAGAAGGTTGTTGAGGCGTGGCAGAGGTCTCTGAAGAGTTGAGAGTAATGCAAAGAGTGAAGGATATATCTATATCTATACCTATATCCACATATATATGTGTATAAATGTGTATATATCTACATATACATAAATATATATATATTTATATATGATTTGATTATTCTGATAGTATAGCTACTCTTGGACAGATATTTCAATGATTGAATTATGCCAATGAATGAATTAATATTTCAAGTTGGTTTAAAAACTTCTATTTCAAGAGGAAGAGCTGAGATGGCAGAGTAAAGGTAGGGATTCACCTGAGCTCTCCCCCCAAATCCTCCAAATACCTTTAAAAATGAGTCTAGACAAAATCCAGAGCAGCAGAACCCACAAAAATATGGAGTGAAACAAATTACCAGCCCAAGACAACTTGGAAGGTTGACAAGAAAGGTCTATTGCACCAGGGCGAGAGAGGAGCACAGTCCAGCATGGACTGCACTAGCACATACTGGGCCCCAGCAAACCAAGGAAAGTAGGAGGGGAAGTGGATAAAGAAGGAGGAGAGTCATAGAAGGGAGGGCAGATTGGGAGAAGGGATAGTCAGAAGCAAAATACTTTCGAGGAAAGACAGAGTGAAAGAAGAAAGAGAACAGAATAAATGGGGGGGATGCGATTGAAGAAAATACAATTAGCAATAGTAACTGTGAAAAAAAAATTGAAGCATGTTTCTCTGAAAAAGGCCTCATTTCTCAAACATATAGAGAACTGCATCAAATTTATAAAACTGAGTCATTCCTCAATTGATAAATGATCAAAAGATATGATCAGTTTTCAGGTGAAGTAATCAAAGCTATCTATAGCCATAAGAAAAAATACTCACTATTGATTGGAGAAACGCAAATTAAAATAATTCCAAGGTACTGCCTCATAGCTGTTAGATTGCTAATAGGACAGAAAAGATAAATGAAAAATGTTGGAGGGATGTAGGAAAAATGAGACATTGATGCACTGTTGGTAGAATTGTGAACTAATTCAACCATTCTATAGAACGATTTGGAACTATGCTCAAAGGACTATAAAACCTTGACTTAGCCATACTAAGTCTACATCCCAAAAGAGATAACAAAAAAATGAAAAGGGCCTATATGTATAAAAGTATTTATAGCAGCTCATTTCTGGGGGCAAAGAATTGGAAATTGGGGGGATGCCTATCAATTGGGGAATGGTTGAACAAGTTATGGTATATGATTATGATGGAACACTATTATACTATGAGAAATGATGAGCAGGATGCTCTCAGCAGAACCTGGAAAGACTTACATGAGCTGATGCAAAATGAAATGTATTGTGTACAAAGTAACAGCATTATTTATTGTAAGATGATCAGCTGTGAATGACTTAGCTATTCTCACCAATACAATGATCCAAGACGACTCTGAAGGACTCGTGATGAAAAATGCTATTCATCCCCAGAGAAAAAACTGATGGTGTCTGAATAAAGGATGAAAAATACTTATGTTTTTACTTTCTTTGTTTTTCTTGAGTTTTTTGTCTATGTTTTCTTTCCCAGCATGAATATTGTGGATGTGTTTATCATGACTACACCTGTATAACCTATATCAAACTCCTTGCCTTCTCAATGAGACAGTGGTATGGGGAGGGAGGAAGGGATAGAATTTGGAATTCAAAGTTTTAAAAATTAATGTTAAAATTGTTTTTACATGTAACTGGGGGAAAAATTTTAAGAATAAATTTTTAAAATGAAAAAAAAATTACTATTTCAATACCTTATGTCCCCTCTCCACTGTCCATCACAATTAATGCTGAAGCAGAAACAGGCAACACAAGATGGACAGTCATCTTTTCTTTCTATCTGTTGTACAGATTGCCATGGCTAGATAATTCATCACCTGATGGCCAACCTTCTAAACTTAAATGGGTTCTTGAATAAAAGATATTGTCTGTCACCTGAGGATACCCTGGAAGTCTCTCTAGCGTTATATTATCTACCAGATTTGTGTTCATCTGGTATTGGCTTTGAGAAACCAGTATTACTTCTACACCAAAATGAAGCCTTTATCATGTAGCATTATATGTTTCAATTATTTGTGTTTATATATTTACCTCCTACTTGATTTTCAGCAGTGTTGTCAGATGCCTCCTATAAGAATGAACATGTCATCAAGGTCAGCTACCACACTGATGATAAATTATTTCACTTTAACAGGCTACAAGCCAAGACTAAAGTGGAAGGAGAGTTAGTGCACGATTTTTTATTCGCAGACGATTGTGTACTCAGTGCAGCCTCTGGAGCTGAGATGCAATGGAGTATACATTGATTCTCTGCTCTTTGTGCTAATTTTGACCTAACAGTCAAAACCACGGGCCAGCACCATACCATCCATACATGGGACCATCAGTTACAGCAAATGGAGAAACTCTCAGCATTGTGGATAAGTTCACTTACCTTAGCAGTATACTTTCCAGGGATGTGCACATTCATAATGAGGCTGATGCATGCATTGCCAGAGCTAGCTCAGTGTTTGAGAGGCTCCAAAGGAAAGTGTGGGAGAGAAAAGGTATTAGACTGTTTGCCAAACTGAACATTTACAGAGCCATTGTACTGACCTCATGCCTGTGAAACCTGGACAGCGTACCAGCACCATGTCAGGAAACTAAATTGCTTCCATTTGAATTGTCTTAGGAAGATTCTGAAGATCACCTGGCAGGATAAAGTGCCAGACACTAATGTCCTTTCTCAAGCTAACCTGCCAAGCATTCAAACTCTGCTTCAGAGAGCGCAACTCTGATGGGCTGGCCACATTGTTCAAATGCCAAATGTACACTTGCCTAAAAGACTATTTTATAGAGAACTCACACAAGGCAAACACTCACATGGTGGTCAGAAGAAGTGATGCAGGAACACTCTGAAGGTCTCTCTGAAGAAGTTTGGAATTAATTGTGAGACATGTTAGACACTGGCCCAGGACCACTCAGCATGGAGCGCCTACATCAAAGAAGGTGCTGGGCCCTATGAGCAAAGCAGAATTGCAGTAACTCAAAAGAAATGTGAAATACACAAATTTAGAGAATCCACCCAAAATGTTCATATGAACTATTTGTGTCTGACCTGTAGCAGAGTATCCCGAGCTCATATTGGTCTGATCAGCCACAGTCAAACACACCATAAACTTGACTCTAACATAATGATGTCATTTTGGTCTTCTTCAAGAATGAAATACAACAACCAAGTGCATAACAGTACAGATTACATCTTATATGAACTTTAGATTTCCTCTAGCACCTAGAACATTGCTCTGCAATCAATCAATAAACATCCATTAAGTAGGCCAGGCACCATGCTAGGCAGTGGGGATGAAAGCTTAAAGTTCAAAGTTCAAAGACTGAAACAATCCCTACTTGCAAAGACTTTACAATGAGGGAGACAATAAGTACACATGCAACTATATAAAGATTAACTACAGTGAATAAATACAAAAGAGATACAAATCATATAGTTTGGGAGAGATAATGAGAACTGTTGGGGGATCAGTAAAAGCTTTATGCTGAGTTAGTGCTTGAGCTTGGTCTTAAAGAAAGAGAAGGACTGGAGGAAGGAGAGGTGAGCAGGTAGTACATTTCAGGCCACTGAAATTGAATGAATCAATGAATTAATAAAGGACCCAGTTCACATTACTCCCTCTTGTTCATGAAGACAAAATGTGGGTTTTTGTCAAATGCCATGTTGAAATCTGTGAATCCTATGGCTATATCTTATCATTTTAATATAAAGGAAATGAGGTTAACTTGAAATGGGTTAATCTCAATGACTTCATTCTAGCTAATAATTTATGCTTCCCTTTCTAAGTGTTAAAAAAAAAAGCACATCCCACTACCCGTACCAGGAATTCCTCATCCTGAATATACTGGCAGAATCAGATATATACCTCTTAGGACACGTATATGAGATGTAAGACAATCTTGTTTACTTCTGCTTTTAGGAATATGCTGCCTCTGATTCTGAAGAAAGATGAACAGCAACAGCAAGGACAAAGAAATTATTATGGAGTCACCAAGATATCCAGTAAGCATGCAACAGCCCAAGTATTTCCTCTTCACCAGGGGGTCATAGTTTTAGACAATTACTAGAGAAGTTAAATGACTTGCTTAGGGTCACATAGCCAGTGTGTGCCAAAGGCAGGACTTGCACCCTCTATCAAGATAGATAGGACCTATATGACAAATGACAGGAAGAAGTCAAAATTACTTTTATTTTTTTACTTCTCTTTTCTCTACAAGGAGAATGATTTGGAGACTGCAAAAATTAGAACTAAAATGACTAAAATGGAATTGCAACCATAGTCCCAAGAGGTTTTCTCGGTTGAGTTCAAATCATTGAACCCAGAAGAACCACTTCCCAGGGAACTGGCAACTGTGATTCCTGAGATGCCATCAGTAGGAAGAGTTCCAAGTGAGCAAACAGAAGCATTGTTAGGAAACCCAGCTCTTAGATTTACAACGGGGCTGTCCAACCTTGGGTTTTTATTGAAAAAATAAACAACATATTTTGATTTGCCATTTTAGTGAGAGCTCTGCAGTAGCTGGGCTTCCTTTACTAAAGCATTTATGTAAATTTCTATGCTTGTAGGTGGGCCGCATTTTGGACAGCACTGCTCTATAATATGAAAATGCTTATTTTATCTGATGTGATTATGTTCAGAATGAATTTTAAGGTCTAGCTTTCCTGTACTATATCAAAACATTAGGACATACTGCTTCTTTTTCTACTATAGTCAAAATGCAAGTGGAAAATGATGGAGTTCATGTTTGGAGCTCAGTCCTTAGCCATGTTTTTTTATTCATTTATTTATTTTTCCTCTTGTTTACTCCTCTAGCTTTATTTCTAACCCTATACATCTTTCTCTACCATGTCCCAGAAAGCTCCACACCCTGGAAAATGCCTCTGCCATCATGCTTTTCCAGCAACTTTAGAATATGGCTTTCATTTCTGTAACCTTCACACCCTAGAAAAATACCTCTGCCCCCTTCTGGAATCCTTTCCCCCTTATTAAGGCAATGTCCTGGCTAGCTATGTTTAACTCCTTTATTCCTCTCCCATTTCTACTCCTGACTCTCCAGATTTCCTTATCCCTTATGCCCCTAGGCAAGTACCTTCTCTTTTTCCCCGTGAATTCCCACCTGGACTCTACAACTTCATTTTATGTGGTGTCTTCTCCCATTGGACTGTAAGCTCCTTGTTGGTAAGGATAAGAACTGTCTTTCTTTTTGCTTACATTTGTATTCCCAACCCTTAGCACAATGCCAGGTACACAGTTGTCGCTGTTCAGTCATTTCAGCCGTGTCTGACCCTTCGTGATCCCATTTGGGGTTTTCTTGGTAAAGATAATTGAGTGTTTTGCTATTTCCTTCTCTTGCTCATTTTTTTTTACAGCTGAAGAAACTGAGGTAAACAGAGTTAAATGACTTCCCTAGAGTCATACAGCTAGTAAGTGTCTGAGGCCAGATTTGAACTCAAATCTTCAGGACTCCAGGCTCTTGCTCTATCAATGCTTGTTGAGTTGAATTGACTTAACTCTTCACCATTACTAACTAATCTACACTAACGTAAATGATCCTTTTAATGATCTGTTCTAACATTTATTCTAAGATTGGATATCAAGGTCACTGGCCTTAGAGTTTCTGGAATCTTTCCACTTCTGAAATCAGAAGAGTTTGGGTGGCTAGGTGGTGCAATGGGTAAAGCAACTGGCTCTGGAGTTAGGAGAACCTGAGTTCAAATCTAGCCTAGGACCCTTACTAGCTGTGTGACCTTGGGAAAATCACTCACCCCCAAAAAAAAGAAATCAGAAGAGTTCGTCCATCCCCAGTTCTACAGCTTTTGTTCCATTCCCCATAATTGCAAAATCACATCTGCAGCAATTGCATCTTCAGATTCTTTCAGTACACCAGGATGTAATTTATGTGTATGTTCCATTTGACTGGAACTAATTTAGGGCAGCTAAGTCCTCTCTTGCTTTTTTCTCATTCATCTATGATATGGATTTTTAACCTTTTTTTGTGACAAGGACTCATTTGGCAGTCTGGTGAAGGCTATGGATCCCTTCTCAGAATAATGTTTGTTGCTTTCATTCATAATGGAAGGACATGCTACCTTTCAGTTAGATGCAAGTGAAAATAAAGGTTTGGAAAAATAAATGTGTAATTTTTTTTCCAATCTAAAATTGCATGAAATATATTAATAGTCCCTTTGGGAGTCTACGGACCCCAGATTAAGAATCCCTGATCTCAGGTTTCAATTCCCTGTAAGTAGAAAGGATGCCGACAAACCGGAACATATCTATTTAAAGGGATTTTCTAAGGATGCTTAGTGAACCAGAGACCATGCAATATAGGGATTGATATAAAGAACTGGGGATATTGAGCCTGGAGAAGAGAAGACTGAAGGGGGACATGGCAGCTGTCATCAAATATTTGAAGGGCTATCACATGAAAGAAGAATTAGACTTGTTCTCTTTGGTATTAGAGGGGTAGAAGTAAAAAGGAACCATAGAATTACAAAGTGTCAGGTTTGGAAGGTCATTTATCTCATATCATATCTCAAAAAAGAATACCTACTATGACATACCTGAAAGGTAGTCATCCCGATTTTTATTGAAGGCCCAGAGTAAGGGGAATCTACTGACTACTGAGGAAACCCATGCCCTTTGGGATAGTTCTTATTGTTGGGGACGTTGTTGATTTGTTTTTTTTTTAATTTATATCAAGCCTAATTTATATCAAGCCCTAAATGGTCTCTTGTCAACTTCTACTCATTGCTCCAAGCTTTGTCCCCTGGAGCTATGCAGAGAAAGCCCAGTCCCTAGAGTCTAGGTTATGACAGCTCTTCCTTTAAATCAAATGAGATAACATTTGAAAAGTGCTTAGCATGGAGCCTGGGACATAATAAGATCTATATCAATGCTAGCTCTTCTTCCTTCTTCCTCCTCCTCCTCCTCCTCCTCCTCCTTCTTCTCGTTATCATTATCATTACCATCACCACCATGTTTCCACAACCTGGCTAGCAGCTTCTGTGGGGGTGCAAGATCCACCAACAACAAGCACGCAGAAAGCTGCCAGCACGCCGCAAAAACACAGGTTCTTTTGATCTGCCTTAATAAGGAAAGCAAGGTTAAGGGGTTGGCAAGCTTACTTTAATTCAGCACACAAATACAATTCACTTAGTTCAGGGGAAAAAGCCAGCACCCTGGACTTCAGAGCAAATTACAAACAAATTACGAATATCAACAGACAGACCTAACACAGATTCATAGTTACCAACATCTAGGTTCAGCCCGGGAGCTCAGAACAAGGGCTGGCCCAGAGTCACGCGCCACCATTGCTGTGGCAAAGAGCTCCAAGGAAGAGGAGGCCAACCCCTGGCTTTTATATCTTTGTCAGCGTCAGGGGTGAGTCACACATGCGACTCACCCACATGACCTAGAATCGTCACAAAGAGGAGGACTTAAACCCACGTGATCTAAGAGCCTCTGCTGTCCCAGACAAGTAAACTAGGCCCTCCCTGGAGTTAGCCCCACCTTGGGCCCCACCTTAGTTGCCAATCCACATCCACATAGGTTTTACATCTAATAGGGGTTTGGGCCTGGGGCTTAGCACTTAGTAAGATTCAATGAAATATACTGAATTACTCAAAGCAAACAAAAGCCAAACTCTTCAAGGGCACTTGTTGAACCAAGTGCTAAGGAGCCCATTTTGCTTACCAATACACACCACCATCACAATCAACATCACCGTTATCATCATTATATCTTTAAAATAGCTCTCTTGTTCCCTCCTCTTCTCCCACCCCTGGGCTTCCATTCTCCGGACTAAACACTCCTCTGTTCCTTCAGCCGATTGTCCATCAACATGAACTCAAAACCATTCACCATTCTCTTCACTTTCCTATAGATGGTCCCTAGCTTATCGATATTGTTCCAAAACTGTAGTACCAACATTCCAGATGGGATCTGAAGATGAAAGAGTTGCATAAGACTATTCCTTTCTTATCCTTTTCATCTCTTAATGTGAACTAAGACCCTATTATCTTTTTTGTCTACCATATCACACTATTGACTTGTATTGAGCTTGCAATCTACAAAAATACCCAGTTCTCTTTCAGACTCACTTGTGTAACTACAAAGGAAGCAGTAACATGGAAAAAGCAGTGAGTCCAAGGACTTATGAGCAAATTATAGTTCTACCACTTCCTACTTGTGAGACCTTTGACAAGTGACTTGAGCTATTCCATAAGGTCCCTTCCGTCTCTACATCTATATCATCTTAATAATCCATTATCTAAGTTGCAGGACATCATCTCAAACAAATATAATGAAAACTCACCTAACAGTTAGACCTGTCCAAAAGTAGAATGGGATGCACTGGGTAGCAGTAGACTTCCATTCGTCAGAGATTTTCCAATGAAAGTTGTATAGCTGTTGGTAAACCAATCCAATCC
This sequence comes from Phalanger gymnotis, assembly GCA_028646595.1. NCBI lineage: Eukaryota > Metazoa > Chordata > Mammalia > Diprotodontia > Phalangeridae > Phalanger > Phalanger gymnotis. The sequence goes on from CM053625.1 coordinate 211,544,850, forward strand.
AACAAACAATCATTTAGTACCTATTATGTACAAGACACTATGGTAGGGACTAGGGATAGAAAGACAAAAATGAAAAATTGGCCCTGCCCTCAAAGAGCTTACATTCTACTGGCAGTGCTATAGAATGGGTTCTTGACATAACATATTTTAGATTAGATGATCTCTAGTCTAGGGAAGAGGAAGGGTCATACATTAAGTAGCCTTCCTGGTAGTAATCTCATAGGAACATGCCATTCTTTTACATTAATCATTGATATGTCCTATTTTCATCTTTTATACATTTCCTTTAAAATTAGTTTAAAATCTAGGAAATCCCTATCAATCACATTATTCTCTTTTTAAAAATTTTAATAATGTATGATTATGTTATCAGAATTCCATTCTGGAGAGCTTCCCACCCTTCTTGAGTAGACTTCCCTTTTAAACTCACAAGTCATGGGATCCTTTCCTTGTCCTTTCCTGTCCTTTCCTTGAATCTTCTGAAATGTGAAAGCTTTCATGGACAGAATGAAATTTTCACCAGTCCTTGAAGGATGGGTAGGATTATAATATACAAAGATGAATTTGACTAGAAATGTGTTTGGGACTGTAGGAGTCTGTTTGGGGGGGCAGGGAAAGAAAGGGAGGAAGGTATTCTAGGCATAGGGAATGGTGGGAACAAGAGTTATTGTTGTCATTCAATTGTCTTTAGTTGTGTCTGACTCTTGCTGACCCCATTGTTTTGTTTTGTTTTGTTTTGGTTTTTTTGCAAAGACACTGGAGTGGCTTACCATTTCCTCTTACAGCTCATCTTACAGATGAGAAAACTGAGGCAAACAGGGTTAAGAGACTTGACCTAGTTCACACAGCTACTAAGTAAATGAGGCCAGATGTGAACTCAAGAAGCTGTGTCTTCCTGACTTCAAGCCTGGCATTCTATGCACAATGCACCTAGCTGCCCAGGAACAAAGGTTCCTAGATGAAAAAGTACAAGCACATTTGGGGGAATGGCAAGCATAGCTGGAGGGTAAGGTCTATAAATGGGAGTAGTGGGAGAAGTGAGAAAAATAGTTTGGCTGGAGGTGGTGTGGGGCTTTGGATGTCAGACTAAAGAGTAGATGATGGGGAGCCATTGCAGGTTTTTGAACAATGCAGTCATGTGATCAGAGCTATAGGTTTTAGCAATTTTCAGCTGTCCACAATGTAGGATGAATTAGAGGGGGAAGAAAGAAGATACCGCTCATATGATGCTAAATCATTCTCATCCACGTGAAGCCAAAGTATTTCAGTACTGCTCTCACTTATTCCCATGTTATTTCCACTGCTACTTTTCTATCTTCCCATTTTATCTTTTCTCACATGCTTATGCTGCTTGATATTAATAGTTCAGCAAGTAATGCCAAAGCAAAATCTTGGACGCACTTGTATTATGCTAAACACCTTTCCCTTTGGAAACTGCTGCTTATGAGTGGAAATATAATCAGAAAGCATTTGGAGATTAGAAATTGTGCTGACAGATTAATTTTCCTATCCTTATTAAATGAAGCACATCAGTTTCCATTTCTATTTTCGAAAAATTCTCACCTCTATTTATTAATGCCCAATTCATTTGGCATCATTCACTCTGAATTTTATTCTGCATATACTCACAGTGTCATTCAGAGGGAAGCATCTCAGTGAACAACTAAGATGATTTAAAGGATTGAAAAAACAATAGATTGATGGAGAAAGAAATGCCTTTAGAAATTTTGCTTTGTGATGGTTAGGTGAAAGGATCTTAAAAATGGCTTCACTTGAGCTATTCAAAGACTGCCTAGTGCAGGGCATATGTAAGTCAGAGCCCAAATTCTGCTAGGAAATTGCAGTATATCAAAAGACCATTTTAAATGCAGTACAATACCATTTTCTATCATGTTTGCGGAAAAGCACAGGCTTACCTTTTCTAGAGTGTAAAACAGACATCACACCTTCTCATCCTTAAACCATCTTGTTTCTCAATTACATGAGGGCAAAATGCCCCTGCGAACATTCTGTTTCTATTGGCTGACTTTACCATGATAACAAATGATTTAGATTTGGAGGGGAAAATGGAAGGGAGAAGATTTGGTGGGAAATAATAGTCAGATTCTCTACAGCATCTCAGGTCCTACCCAAGTCCTTCTCTCCCCTATCAATCAATTACTCAATGGGTCAGTCAACATTTATTAAGTACCTACCAAGTGCCAGGCACAGATATTTATAAAGCATTTAGCACAGTGTCTTAACACACTGTAGGCGCTTAATGAATGCATATTCCTTCTATCAAATAAAGAGACATGTTATCTTTAAGATTATCTCAAGTCCTTCCTTATTTAAGGTCTGGAGACAAAACAGGGTGGCCCTTCATGCCACTTCTGACCCTGATCTTGCTCTTTTTACTTCAAATGGCCTTTCCTTTCCCTTCTTAACAACTGACTGCACTGGTTTATCTGCTAATTGTCTTTTTACTTATTTCTTTATCCTAAATGATAATTGAACCTCTTTTAAACTAATTTGTTAAATTTTTCTGACAGCAGAAGAGGTTTTCTTTAAAAGCAAAGATGTCAAAGGATTCAAGGTTCTGATGCAATAGGCCTAATAAAAAGCTTCTGAAACCAGTCCCTTCAAATATAAAAAGGAAACAAGGTTTCTTTATGTGTTCCCTTTACGTGCTTACCATTTAGCTCTTAAAGAAGCAATAGCATCACGTTTACTCATATGGGAAGCTTTTTCCCTTATATATCAAAGCCATTACACTTTGTAAAATCTTAAGGAGAGTTCAAATTATACTGGATCATAGATTTAGAGCTAGAAGGGGTCTTAGAGGCCATCAAAGTCAACCCTTCTCATCTTGCAAAGGAGGAAACCAAGATTATCATTATACCATTTTAAAATAATGCTTTATTTTAATTTTTTGTCATTTGTTTTCACAACACTTTCCTTTCTCCTTCATTACCCAGTGAGTCATCTGTATAGCAAAGGATTTTTGAAAAGACAGAAAGAAGGCAGTTCAATAAGACTAACATATGAAGTAAGTCTGAAAGTATATGAAATGGCTATATGCATACCCATAGTCCCCCACCTTTACAAAGAAGGGGTAAAAGGTACATTTTCTCATCTATTTTTCAGGCTAAGTCATTATAATCACACTGTGTTCAGTTTTATTTTCTTGCTTTTGTTCTATCTATTTACACTGTTATTATCTTGTATGTTGTTGTTTTTTTTTCCTGGTTGTACATATGCTGTTCTGCATCAGTTCATATAAATCTTCTCATGATTCTTTGAAACTCCTCATAATCATCATTTCTTACGGTACGGAAATCCATTATACTAACATGCTACAGTCATTCCCCATTATAGCCATTCCCCAGTTACAGTACTGTTTGGACAGATTACAATTCAGTTTGAGCTTTTCCATTGAGGAAGCCTCATGCTACAGGCCCTGATAAAACAACCTTGGATTAACACTGAAGCCCACTGGTATCGCTCTTCTAGATTTCTGTTCTTTAATTATCAAGTTGCCTTTCTCTATAGATTATTTTAAAAGTTCAAATGAAATTATTATCTATTGGAAAGGAATAGTGCCTGCATAGGACCAGCCAGGGATTGGAACCAGGAAGGGGGGAGAAGGAAGGGAACAAGCATTTATTAGGTGCCTACTGTTTGCTGGGCATTGTGCTGAGTGCTTCACGAATGTTTTCTCATCTGGTCCTCACAACAATCCTGGAAAGTTCTTACCCCCATTTTATAGCTGAGAAAACTGAAACTAACGGAGGTTAAGTGACTTGCTCAGGGTCACCTAGCTAGTATGAGTGAGGTTGGATTTGAACCTATGTCTTCCTGCGTCCAGACACAGCGCTCTATCCACTGTGCCACCTAGCCGCTCTCTATGGCATAATGATGATAGTTGGGTATTGAAGAACGAGAGATAATAAGAGGGTAGCAAAAGCAATAACAAGCATTTATAGGATGTCTATTATAATCAAGGCACTGTACTGGGAGGGTAGGGTACAAAAATGATAAGGAAAAAGTCCTTCCCCTCAAAGAATTTGCATTCTCCTGGGTGGGGCGGGAGGACAAATTTACATTGACAAATAAATACAACATAATTTGAGAAGAGAGAAAGTGCTAAGAATTGAGATCAAGATAAGGGGATTGGGGCCCATTGGAGGTAGCCCTTGAGGAAAGAATACATTCTAGCTATGAGTCAGCCTGGAGAAAGGCCTGGATGCAGTAAAGGCAGGAATTAACAAGCAGGCTGGTATTATTGGAATGTAGAGTGCATGAAGGAAAATACTGTCCAATAAAATCTGTAAAGGTAGAGTTAGGTCAAATTGTGAGGGACAGAGAGCTCCTTAAAAGCAGGAACTGGGATTTTTTGGTTATTTTTTGCCTTTCTTGGCATCCTCAGTGGGTAGCATAATGCCTAGCGTGCAGTACATGCTTAATAAATGCTTGTGGACTGACTTTAAATGTTAAACTGAGCATTTGAGCCTGGAGTCAATAGGGAGCCATTGAAGATTCCTTAGCATGGCAGTGACATGATCAGAAAGGCAGCATAATGTAGTGGAAAAAATATTAAGTTTGTAGTTAAGACGACTTCCATTGAAATGTCTATTCTAACACTTACAACTTGTATGACCCTGGGCAAGTCACTTAACTCACCTAGCCCTCAGCTTTCTCATCTGTAAAATGTAGCAGTTGACCAACATGACTTCTAAGTTTCCCTTTAGCTCTATGATCCTATGATTCTGGCACCTGTTGGGAAAGAAAAAAAAAGATCCAGAAAAACATCCATAAGAAATCCTTCCTTGGGTGTGTGACTGGGGATAAGTTCCTTTCCTCGTTAATAAAATGGGAATGCTAATACTTGTAAGCCCTACCTCCCAGGGTTGTGAGGAAAGTGCTTTGTAAATCTTAAGGTGTTTTATAATTAATTATAATATGAAGCCAAGAGACAAATATCATTTGGTAAACATCAGAGGCTACAGCTGAATGATCTTTTGCCAAGTGAGGCAGGGGTCTGGCCATTTTTTTTTCCCAATTGTGTCCAATTCTCTGTGGCCCCATTTGGGATATTCTAGACAAAGATACTATAGTGGTTGCCATCTCCTTCTCCAGATCATTTTACAGATGAAGAAACTGAGGCAAACAGGATTAAATGACTTGCCCAGGGTCACACACCCAGCAAGTGTTTGAAGCTGGATTTCAACTCAGGAAGATGAGTCTTCATGACTTTAAGCCGGGCACTCTATGTAGCTAGCTAACATATCACTGCTCTAAAAGGACTCTGAAAGTTTACATCACTGTCAACCAGAGTTGCTCTTTCTATGTTATTTTCTTGACTTTTCCCACAGTAATCTATTCTTCTTTTCTTCTGTCCTCCTATCTCAGGCTTTGAATTTGTTCTTGCCTGCTACATCCCTGAAACTGTCACCTCTGTGGAATGAGAAAGATTAATCTGGCCACAGCTTGAAGGATAGACTGGAAGGAGGAAAAACTAGAAGAGGAAAAACTTCTTAGGAGGCTGTTATAATAATCTAGGCAACTGGTAATGTATTGGGTTGATAGCAATAAGGAAAGAGAGAGAGAGAGAGAGAGAGAGAGAGAGAGAGAGAGAGAGAGAGAGAGAGAGAGAGAGAGAGAAACAGAATGCCTTTCTAAGGGGGGTTGTTTGACCGATCTCAATTAAACACAGAAATTCCAAATTTCTCTATTAAATCAAATCAAAGGTGTAAACTAAATATGACCAAGTCAGAGATTCCTCTACAGGATTAGAAAACCAAAAGTATAAATTGGATATGAAGAAGCCCTTAATTTAGGATAGAGGAAGTATTTTGAGCATCTGATAAACATATCTCCACATAGAAAATGTCTTGTAATTGGCCAAAAGAATCAGATGCGCTTTTGGGTCTATGTGTCCCGCTAGCCACTTTGTCATCTGATACGCCACTAACTCATAGAGGGTGCCTCAATAGAAAAATACATTAAAACAGGGACATATCAGAAATAGAATTAACAAGATTCGATATGAAAGATGAAAGAATGTGATATTCATACTATATAGGGAACTAATATAAATATAAAAAACCAAGAGTTTTTCCCCAAAGGATAATTGGTCAAAGGAAATGGAAAAAAAATTCTCAAAAGAATTGTGAACAATTAACAACCATATAAACTATCATTTCAACTCATAGATTATAAAAGAAATGCACATCAAAACAGCTCTGAGGTTTTACTTCACACCCAGGAAATTGGCAAAGATGACAAAACATAAAAATTAGTCAATGTTGAATGACTTTTGGAAAGAAAGCACTAATGCAGCGTTGGCGGAGCTGTGAATTTGTCCAACCCTTACAGAAAGGAATGTGGAATGATGCTTTAAAAAAGTGGTTATGATGTCCATACGTCTTGACTCACAGAATCTTTTGCTAAGCACATACCCCGATGATGTCAAAGATAGAAAGAAGTACCCCTTATACTCTGAAATATTTAAAGCAAGATATTTTGTTCTTCAATAAAATAAATAACCCAGAAACAAAATGTCCCAGAATCAAAGGATTTGAGAGTTGGAAAGAAACTTTGAGGCTGTTTAGTCCAAGAAGAAATCCCCATTAGAACATATCAGAAAAATGGTCATCTATCCTTTGCTTGAGGAACTCCAATCATTTTCCATTTCCACCTCCAAGTCACTTTCAGTGTGAATATCTTTCTCCATTTTAGGGAAAACAAATAAAATAAAAATTAGGCAGCTCTTCCTTCTTTGTGTGGTCAGTTAACGTCATGCCATCTACCCCAAGCAAAGTTTCTAGGTCTTCTTAGATTTGCCTTTTCTTCCAAATATAACTTAAATTATTTTTTTTTTGTTTGGGTTTTTTTTTTGTTTCAGTTCTTAGCTTTGCTCATAATGAGTCTCAGAAAGATCAAGTAACCTAATCATGGAGATCAGTTAATGTGTCAGAGGGAGGACTGGCATAATCTTCCTTATACATTCTTTTGTCAAAGATTTTGAGTTGTTTTTTTTCTGATCTACTTGCCAAATGGGAGCCATTTCCAGTCATCCTGATCTATATCTTGCCACTGGACCCAGGCAGCTGGGAGAATAGAGTAAGGCTGGTGACTGCACATCCCTCCCTCACTTAGATCCAATTCACTTGCAAATCATGGCATCATCTCCCTAATGTCATGGTGCTCTTTGAGAATGAGTCTGGATGACCCCTTGTTATTTGTATTTTAGACTCCAAGTCCAGAGATTTTGGATGGCTGCCCTATTTATTTCAGGTTGTCGCTGTTGTTGAATCATGTCTGACTCTTTGCAACCCCATTTATGGTTTTCTTGGCAAAGATACTGGAGTGGTTTGCCATTTCCTTCTCGAGCTCATTTTATAAATGAGGAAACTGAGGCAAACAGGGTTAAGTGACATGCCCAGGGTCATATAGCTAGTCAGTATCCAAGATCAGATTTGAAATAAGGTCTTCCTGACTCCAGGCCTGGTGGTCTGTCCTCCGTGCCACCTAGCTGTCAGTGTAGTTAGGAATATAACTGGCATGGTGTTAATTGCCACAGAAGTCAGTTTTCTTTGCACTATACCTGACCTCAGATTTTATCTGTGTTCTTTGGCATTTGTTATGCAAATGCATGCCGTTAGGAGAAACTGGCTAGGATAGTGGGGGCTGATCAGCATAAACCTTTCAACACCATCAGAAAAACAACTCAAGCCATTTTGCCTATTGAAAGTGAGCTAATATTTTGATACAAGTCAAGGCCACATGCAAAGAGTTTGCATTCTCAGATTGATGAGCTTTTCTGGAGATGTTCAGCTTAGCCATACCCAAGAGAAGGCATCATAAGATTTGGGCCATTCAGAATCAATGTATATTGAAAGAGAACCAAGAGCACTGTTTTCTTTTTCTTTAAATTAATTTATTTAGTTTTAGTTTTCAACATTCACTTCCATAAGCTTTTGAGTTTTAAATTTTCTCCACCTCCCTCCCCTCTGCCCTCCCCAAGATGGCGTGCAATCTGATAAAGCCTCTACATATACATTCTTATTAAACATATTTTCACATTAGTCATGTTGTAAAGAAGAATTAGAATGAATGGGAGAAACCACGAGAAAGAAAAAAACAAAACAAAAAAAAAGAGAGAGAGAGCAAATAGTATGCTTTGATCCATATTCAGACTCCATGGTTCTTTCTCTGAATGTGGACAGCATTTTCCATGATGAGTCTTTTGGAGCTGTTCTTGGATCCTTGTGTTGCTGAGAAGAGCTAAGTCTATCAAAGTTAGTTATTGCACAATGTGGCTGTTACTGTGTACAGTGTTTTCTTGTTTCTGCTCATTTCACTCAGCATCAGTTCATATAAGTGTTTCCAGATTTTTTTGAAGTCCACCTCCTCGTCTTTTCTTATAGCTCAATAGTATTCCACTACCTGCATATATCACAACTTGTTCAGCCATTCCCTAATTAATGGGCATCCCCTCCATTTGCAATTCTTGGCCACCACAAAAAGAGCTGCTATAAATATTTTTGTACATGTTGGTCCTTTTCCCATTTTTACGATCTCTTTGGGATACAGCCCTAGAAGTGATATTGCTGAGTCAAAGGGTATGCATATTTTTATAACCCTTTTATAGCCCATAGTTCCAAATCAAAAGAACTGTTTGGTTCAATGAACTTTTGATAGGTGATTAGTGGGATCAACAAAGTGATAGTTTTGTTTAAGATTAGGAAACTACGAGACATAAAGGATTATTTTTATGAAGTTGAAGGGCAGCAAAACTAGATCCCAAGTGGCCAGTAATTTGTTCAATTCATAGTTTCTCAAACTTAGTACAGTGAATATTGTTTTTGAGTGTCTTTAAATGGTCCCTCACCTTTGCACAGTGCAAAACTAACTTTAGGCATATAGTGATATAATGGAGATGGACATTCTTATGATCCATCTGAGATCTAAAACAAGGGTTTGGAATTACAATGTGAGATGTGTAATTGAGAACATTATTTGACTGCAAACTTGTGTTTTGTAACTTTTGATAAAAATAAATTGCTTTCCAGACTTCCGTATCTCCTACTTTCTATTGGACATGACATGGATATTTCAGGCATAGTTGAAGAAAATGTGCATATAAAAAATGTTTTCAGAAACTCATAAAGCTGAAAAAAAAGTAATTTGTTCATTTAAGCTAAACTGTATCAGTTTGTTTTGTTCATATACAACTGAATAAGTTTCCGAGGAGGAAAATTGCAGGTTGGGGGTATTAATATTCTTATGGCTTTGTAAGAAGTCTTCTTTTAAAAATATGTAAGTACCAAATAAAATGATTTCATATTATGCACTAACCAAGAGAAAATTAATATATGATACATACCTTTATATAGGTGTACATCTCACTTTAGTCTAAGAGGAGAGATGCCTCAAATTTTTCTTTGTTCCATTGATATTTTACTGTTTTAAGGATTCTAGGCATTCTTGATGGTTCCACTCTTCTTGATGATAAAATTTCTTGTAAAAATTTTTGCAGATCTTCTACATTTTTCCTTTGTTTATTGCACTTCTATTTTCATCCTTAACTGCTTATGGAATGATTCTGCCTACTTTTACCTTTTGACAAGTTTTCTTTAAACTATCTTTACCCACCAATGCTTCTCTCTGTTTCACGAAGTATTAGTGTTCATAATCTTTCATGAATGTTCTCTGTGAAATTTTACAAATTAGTTTTATTTTTTAAAATGTTGCTCTTTGCTGGCATTTCTTTTTAAATGTCAAATAGATTATTTCTTGACTATTTAGACTGTCATTATAGGAACATGTTTGTACCAGTTAAATATCTGTGTGAAATCATTGTAGGTTGTGTGTATATGTGTGTGCGTGTATGTGTGTGTCCTATTTTCCATCAACATTACATTATATTCATTGATAATTTATGTAAATAAGGATATAGTTATTTTAATTGTTTGTCATTTTTAAAATTTTTATTCTTCTCTGTCCTAAATTTGATCATTGCTCTGATAATTTAAAGGTCTAATAGCTAACTAAGGAAAGATTTCCATATTACTAAAAAGTCAGTTTCTGTCTGTTAAAATATAATCAATTTCATTTTTTGGATAATATTTAGTACTTGTAGTGTCCAGTTCAGTATAATCTTTAGCCTTTCTCATTGCTTATTCCTGATCCACATTTTACAACATGCTCTTTCTTCTTTTCATATATTTTTATCTTTGCATTCAAGTCAGCATGCATCAAAGAAAATATTAAGTTAATTTGGAGAAGATTTTTGAATTCTTCATAGAATTTCTCTATATTTTCATACCCTGAAACAGATATCGCTAAGATAAGATTATTCTAATGGTGACCTTTCTTCCCTTTAAATACTTATGTACCTAGCAATATGAGATAGCCAAATGTTCCATAAAATAATATTTCTTGTTTCCTTTGGGCACATTGCCAAACCAACTCTGGCAATGCCTAGATTTTCCTATCCAAGTAACACCCGTGAGCTACCATTTTGCTGAAATGTCCTTCTTTCTTGTAATTTTACCCATAGAAAGAATGTCCAGATTAATATCCTTTAGTTCTTCCAATATTTTGTTAATTTTTTGTTTACTGAGCAAGGATCTTTTATTTAAATCCCAACAGCCATGTTAAAGTTTAAAAGAAAGTTTAAAAACTGTATGCTTTTTTATCCCCCTTGCCCCGTTTTCCCACTACTCTCCCACCATCACAGTGTTGGGAGCAGAATCATAAGAAGGCCATGCACGATTAAAGTGTTTCATATTTTTCTATATTTGTTGAGTTGCCAGTGAATCCATTTCCGAGTAGCCACTCTACTACTGCTAAGTCTCTCTATGCTTAATCAGGCTGATCTTTGGAAGCAGACTTAGTCTGTCGCCAACACCTTATTCAAAGTCTTTCTAGGAAAGAAGGAAATAAAAATGTATTGAGTGCCTACTACATACCAGGCATTGTACTAAGTACTTTACAAATACTATCTCATTTAATCCTTACAACCCTGAGAGGTAGATGATATATTCCTATTTCACAGTTGAGGAAATGGATACAGACCAAGAAAGGTTAAGTAACTTAGGGTTACATAATTACTAAGTGTCAGAAGTTGAATTTGAACTCGTCTTCCTGACTCCAAGTTCTCTATCTCCACTGCACCAGCTAGCTGTCCATAGGAACATGATAGAAACTAGCAGAGCTTGTGCTCCTCTGGAATAGTATTCAAGAATCCAGAGTCACCTCTATACCATAAGGAGGCATCCAACTAGGACTCTCAAAATAATTTTGTGAGACTGGGGCTAGATGTAATATGAACCTCATTTTATAGATGAGTAAACTAAAGTTCATAAAGTTTAAATGATCTTTTCATGATTATGCACCTAGAAAGTTTCAGAGACAAGACTCAAACTAAGATGTCTCCAGACTCCCAATCTAGCTTTCCTTCCATTATTTCACACAGAAAACACTGGTTTGTTTAACATATCTAAAACAATTTCTGTTTCCCAACAGGTTTAATGTTTTGTTCTTTAAATTAAAAAAACATACATACTGTATGAGCTAACCTAAAGCGAAGTTCTATTTTTTTTGGTCCAATATGTTGTGTTTCAAATTGAAAAGGTTGGGTTATAAATAATATATTCACCACCATTTTGGAGACTACATTTATATTTCTAGCGTTGTAAGGATTTCAAATCACTAATCTGAACAGAATTCACCTTTGAATATGTAACTAGCATAATTTCAGTGGGGCCTTTTCTGACATCTGTGAAGATGTATATTTCCTTCATGTACTGCAGGCCAGATAGAAGACTACAAGGCACAGGCCTATTAAGACCTCTTTATCAACTGCTACCAACTACTGGCTGTCCTTTTGTACAGCTATGGACTAGAGATAGAGGCACTTGTTCCTATTTATCTTTGGTTTCCTTTATCATTGGTCCCACTGGGGTCCTTTTTTGTATACTGGCTGGAATCTGTATGAAAGTATCAGGTTCTTCTATGATCTTTCACATCACATTGAATCAGAAGTCTGTGGATTTATCTGGATGATCATGGAGCTTTCACCTTGACGTCTTGAAATCTCACTGACAAGATGCTTACACACACATACACGTACACTATCTACACATATACACACACAAATACACATGTGTGTATATGTATACACACATATTTTATATATACAGACACACAGATATATATGTATTTGTGAGTTTTGATCCCAAGACAATATAACACACATAGAGATATATATGCATAGATATACTCCCTCCACATTGTGATTCTTCTGCTTCCTTTTCTAGTATCATGCACAAAGTGGATATGTATTAAATAATAAATTCATTAATTCAGATTAATGTGGTGTTTCTATGGTGGTCTTCATTATACTTTTCCAAATTAAAGTATATATTTTTATGCAATTTAAAGAATTAGTTTTGTTTGTTAATTTGTTTACTTTGAATTGCATAGTGTGGGAACGACCGTTTGGTTGACAAAATTTTGCCTAGTAGAGGTCCCTAGGGACATTACATTCATGAAAAGATAAGACCTCAATAAATTGAAAATAATTTATTAGATGTCTGCCTAATGTCAATGAGGTTTTCTTGGCAAAGATACTGGAGTGGTTTGCCATTTACTTCTCCTGTAGATTAAGGCAAACAGATGTTAACTAACTTGCCCAGGGTCACACAGCTAGTATGTGTCTGAGGCCGAATTTGAACTCAGATCTTCCTGACTCCAGGTCCAGCACTCTGAGTGAATACTCCTATACAAATTCCAGCCAATATACAAAAAGTACCCCAGTGGGACCAATGGTAAAGGAAATGAAAGATAAATAGAAGCAAGTACTTCTAGCCAGTTCACAACTGTCCAAAAAGGCGGCCAGAAGCTGGCAGCAGTTGGTAGAGGGGTCTTAATAGGTCTATGCCTTTCAGTCTTCTATCTGGCCAGTGCTATATGAGGGAAACATATATCCTTACAGATGTCAGACAAAGACCCACTGACCTCAAGCTAGTGATATTTTCAAAGATGGACTCTGTCCAGATTAGTAACTTGAAATCCTTACAGCACTAGAGATGTAAATATAGTCTCTAAAATGGTTGTGAATATATTATTTATAACCCAACCTTTTAAAATTGAAGCACAACAGGTTGCACTCCCAACAGTGTGTCAGGAGAGACAGCTAGATGGCTCAGTGGAGTGTTGTGCCTGAAGTCAGGAACACTTGAGTTCAGATCCAGCCTCAGACATGTACTAGCTGCATAACCCTGGGCAAGTAACCTTTGTTTGCCTTGATCTACTAGAGAAGGAATTGGCAAACCATTCCAATATCTTTGCAAAGAAAACCCCATGGTAAGTATGATCCATGAAGTCACAAAGAATAAGATATGACTAAACTACTGAAAAATAATGCATCAGACAAAGGGGGAGACAACATTTATACATATAAATAGATACAAAAGATGTATGAAGTAAATAGGATGTATTTTTTGTGCCATGTTGTCAGGGTAGCACTAGAGTTGACCTTTGAAGGAAGCCAAGGATTCTAAAAGGTAGAGGCAAAGAGGGAGTGCATTCCAGGCATGGGTGTGTGTGAAGAACTAGGCCAATGAAAGGGAGCTTGCTGAGCCTTGAGAAATCTCATGCCAGTTTTGTTTTTTTTTGTCGTTGTTGCAAATCTAATTAGAAAGTTCTCAGCTACTGACCACTGACTAGTCTCATCTCTAGAGACATGTAATGAAGTCCCATGTGTGACAGCCCTGCATATATGTGATCCCTTATGTTTGGAGTGGCCCAAAAGACAAGCTTTTAAAAAAGCTGAAACTGCACTAGAACTTTTGGGGGACCACGTGTTTTGTAAAAACAGAACAAAATGAAATAAAATACACACATAAAACAAAACAAAAACAAACAAAAAGAAAACCCTTAGGTGTGTAAATTCCTTGAGAGCAGGAATTATTTCTTTGTCTCTTTGTATCTCCAGGGCCTGACACATTGCAAGTCTTTAGTAAATATCCAATGGCTGACTGACTTCTATGAAGTCCCTGGTAAGTGTTCTTTAATCCATGTTAAACATTCCCTATTTATCCAGCCCTTCCTTATGTATAATGCCTTCCTCTGGATGTACTGGTTTGCTAATATGTCTCCTAAAATCTAGTTTATAGAATAAGACATAATACTCCACATATATAGTCTGAGCAGAACAGTATGAGACTATCATCCCCAATCTCATGGACACTGTGTTTCTATTGATAATTAATGGCACCTAATATCAAACTAACTCTTTTTGGGACCCACATTACACACAGCTTCAGCTGAGTAACATGATTAATGTTGAGAGAAGTGGGGTTTCTAGCCATTCCAGTCTTGATGAAGAGAAGGGAAGTCAACAGCCTGGCAGAGAACAGATTCCTCTTCATGGAAAGTTGCCGGTTTAACATGGACACTGCTATTAAACAATCCAAGGGAGAGTCAGGTCTTAAAGCTCTGTGCTGGGAACCTTTATGCCTTTGGTGGATCACGTTGCTATAGCAACAAAAGATACTTGCACTTTTTAATGCTGTGTGCCGTTTGGGAGATGCTATTAAGGAAGCCTTGCAGGTGTTTAGTATGGATCTCATCAAACAGAGGCACAATTTACCTGTGGAGAATGTGATAGGTGAGTGCCCCATAATCCACTTGTCTCAGTAATTGTTTTGGCTGAGGACGGAACAGTCAGCAGCATGAAAAGCAGCAAAGGAGATCAGCAGGTGGAACCTGGTGATTAAGTGAATCGCTAAAATGGAGGAACTCAGGGATCCACAAGTCGCACAGGGCCCTGAACTTGAGCACCAAGATTATATTCCAGAAGAAGGTAAAGAAAGAGTGACAACCATTCTGAAGTTAGACTTGGGCTGTTCATTCTGGCTGTACCTCCAACGAGTTATGTGTCTTTGGGTAAGTTACTTCACTTGTTTCCTCATCAGCAAAGTGAAGAAGCCGGCCTCTGCAATGGCCCCCAAATGTGCCTTGGACAAATTTAGCAGTTTGGTGGGGAAGGACGAAGGTGGTATGGCCCATAGGAGATAATGTCTCTCAGTGATTCCTATAGGAACAGAGGACCCTTTGGAGAATGTGAGGGAAAGTACAGGATCAGAGTCCAATTTGATGGGAAGAACCCCACTGTATGTTGGCACCCTGAAGGAAGAAATAAGCATTCAGTGCCTACTGTGGAGCAGAAAATGTATCCTTACAATGATTATCTCATTGGTCCTCACAACAACCTCTGGGGTAGGTGGTATTCTTATCTCTATTTTACAGTTTTAGAGAAGGAAATGACAAACCACTCCAGTATCTTTGCCAAGAAAACCACAAAATGGAGACATGGACGGGTGAGACATGACTGAAATGACTAAACAACATCAATTTTACAGTTGAGGAAACTGAGGTAAAGTATAAATGGATTGCCCATGGTTATACAGCTAGTAAATGTCTGAGGCTGGACTTGAACTCAAGTCGTTCTGACTCCAAACCCAGCACTCTGTTCACTTTGCTATCTAGCTTTGTCCAGAGGCAAAGTCCTCTTCACCTCATGCTAGTTATAGCATATATAGTTACTGAAAGTGTTTTCTGTCAGCATCAGTGATGCTCATTGAAAGACCAACACCATACAGGTGAAGCTTTGGGGCTATTTGCCTTCAATGACAATAAATATTATTTTTTGTTGAGTTGTTAGTTGTTTTTTTTTTTCCTGGAGAGAAGGATGAGACAGGAAATCGACACTGAAAAAATGAATTGGTAACAAGAAACAGTTCTCAGGGCCACTGACAGCTACTCTTTAGTTATTGGTACTTTTCTCTGCTGCCACAACTCTTTAGAATCCTCTTGAATTTTTTTTTAAGTTCAACCCAGTCTCTCTTCCTGATCCCAGTACCACAAAGTTTTAAACTCCAGTGAAGTAGCTAAACCTCTTGCATTTGTCTTGCTCATTTATCAGTGTTTTTGCTCTATCTTGTAGGTGATTCAATATCCAAGTTCTGGAACTAGGAAAAAGTGCATTCCCATCGGACACATTATTTTCTTTGTGATAATTCACATGCTTTCATGTTTTTCCTTAGCTTCCATATTCACAATCCCTCTCTTCAGCTTAATCTGTAGTCACATAAGAGCACATGTCTACAGATTCAGGCTAGCAGAGGCCACACACTATTGATCACCCTTTCCCTTATAATCTCTTCTTTTTTTGTGATATTGCCCTCTTTTGGTTCAACTTGCTTTTCTTGATACATGCTTTTCCAAAGTGCAAACGAATCCATAAGTACTCTTTAAGTATCTTTATAAAATATTGGTCATGTGTGTTAATGAAAAAAAGGAGATATAGGTGACAATAATTACTACTATTTATGTAGCACCTTAAGATTTGCAAAGTGCCTTACAAATATTATCTCATTTGATCCTCACGACAACCTTGGGAGATAGGTGCTATTTTTGTCCTCATTGTACAGATGAGGACGCTGAGGCAGACAGAAGTTAAATGATTTGCCCAAGGTCGCACAGCTAGTATATGAGACTGGATTTGAACTCAAGTCTTCTGGACTCCAGGCCCAGTGGTTTATCCACATTAACCATCATCTAGTTGCCTCAAAATGGAGGAAGAAAAACATGGAAAAGGAAATACTAATGCTTAGCTTGGATTTGAACTCTCGGTCTAGCACTCTATCCGCTTTGTCATCTGGCTGCCTCTGACATAAATAAATGATACCAAAAAATTATTGATTCAAAAGTCATATTGATTTTTTTCCCCAATGCTGTCTCATGAGCTCACTTTTATAGGTGGTTGTGACCCTTATAATGACAGACATAGGCAGTACAGGGAATAGCGGCAGAAACTATTTTTTAAAAAACCTCTTAAAAACCATAAAATAATAGTATTAAATCTCATGATATTCCCTAAGAAATAGTAGTTATTTGTAAAATAGAATTGGATCAGAACCTTTTTAAAAAGCAAATTCAATTCCTGGACAAATGACACTATATTTTGCACAATAAATAATCCAAGTAGAAGTTACAGCAATAGCTTCTTATGGGGCAAGTCCTTCCCTGAAAAGTGCATTAAATGAGGTCAGTTCTCATAAATTCCACAAGATGTCTTGCTATGAGAAAATAAACCTACCACTGAGGATTTAAACACATATAGCACATATGGAAACAAGTCTTTAACTCACAGGAAACCAGCATATGTTGAAAACTGGAAGATTTCAGTCTTCATATTCAAATGCTACATAAGTAGGGAAGGTTAGAGCCAGATGGCGTGTTACAGATACAGTTTCATTTGTGAATGAACAAAATTGAGGTTTTGAGAGGTCAAACGACTTTTCTAGGGGCACAATGAGCCAGTGCCTGGACCAGGACTTGAATCCGAGTCTTTGCGATACCTTTTTCACTCTACCACAACCTTCTTATCACGGAACTGATAGGAAGTACAGTGGGCTTTATTTATTGAATTTTTGGGCTGGAAGGGGCTTTAAAAAAGGATTAGACAAGTCTCAAAATTTCAGTGAGGTTTGACTAAATAATCCCAAGGATTCCTTAAATCCCAATAAACTCCCTGAGTCAGTGAACTGCTTACTACAATTCAATATGAAGAAATGGTTTTTACCCTCTTCAAATGGATATATCATATTATATTATATCATATCATATCATATATAACATCACAAACTAGTGGAAACAGAGCCAATTAACTTTTGGTAATCGAGAAAACAAAAGGATGACAAACTTTAGTTCAAAGAATATCCTACATATCAAAAGGATGCCTGGGAATAGTGGAAATAGTAAGTAGTCTATCAATGATATTGATTAGATGTGAATTTCTTCTCAACTATCCTCTAGAGAATGTGTTTTTCTATTCATTTCTACAACCAAAGAAGAGAAAAAAAAGGCAACAATCCATCCTTTGAGGTTGGGGATCTAACCTAAAAGAAAGAACAACGTCCTAATATGGATGTTTCTTAATTAAATAGTGTTTGTCAAATGGGTCCTGAATAGAAATTACTATTGTCTAAGAAGACTCTGCTGTGCTTTGGGGTTCAGAAAGAAGGAACCTCAGGAGGCAGCAAGCCAAAATCTACCTCTTTGTAACTTCTCAACATTTTTCTGCCTTGTGCCTTCTGAGTTAGAACAAGACAAATCTCATCCTTACATGCCAGGGGGAAGACAAAGGAATAAGCATTTTTATAGAGCCTACTATGTGCCGGGCACTGTACCGAGCACTTTACAAATGTTATCTCATTGGCTTGCCTGCCATCCAAATACTTGAGAGTTGCTACGATGATGTCTCCTCTCTCCTTCCTTCCAACCCTCCCCACCTAGTTTTATCTTTCCCAAGCTAAATATTTCCATTTACTCTAAATAATCATCACATGACATGAATGTAAACTGATTTATTGTGTTTGTTGTCTTCCTCTGAACACTATCCTGGTTAAAAATGTCTTCTATAAAATGTGGCACCCATAACCGAATACACTGCTGCACATGTGACCTGACTGGGGCAGAAGTCAATGGAACTGTTATCTCCTTATTCTTGGACATTACACATCTTTTAATGTAGCCTCAGACTGCATTGGCTTGCTTAGCTCCCAAACAACATATTTGACTCATATTGAGTTTGTGGCCCACTAAAATTACTAGATCTTTCTCAGACAAACTGATGCTTGAGGTATGCCTCTGCCATCTTGTATTTTTCAACTTAATTTTTAAGCCCAAGTGATAAATTTTACACTAATTCCTATTTTATTTCACGTTCTTAGATTCCACCCAAATTTTTAATGTATCAGGTCTTTTGCTATTTCGTTGTTAACAATCTCTCCCAGTTATATGTCATTTGCAAGTTTAATAAGGATGCTGTCTATACCTTTAGACAAGGCAAACTTTATCTGGAAAATGATGTTATTAGACTGGGTGACTGCTCAGATGCCTCCTAGCTCTAAATCTTATGATCTTATCCTACTGTACTATTAACTTCTATGTATCATCCCCCACCACTGTACTGCTGGGTTGGAGATTTCATGTGAAATCCTTGCAGTCTCGTAGGAGAAGGAGCTGAAGGAGGATGAGGGAAAGCCCTCACCGTGACTGTATCCCAGTTCTAATAGGCACAATACAATATTTTTTTCTCTATTAGGACTTTCCTTCTAACATTTTGAAAACATGTGGTGGAGTTTTATGTTCAGGGAAAAAAAATAAAATCAATGTGAAGAAATGGCAGCAATTTTCATATTCACACTATAAGTTGTGTAACTTTACTCAGACTGGCATAGTATTTGAATAATTTGTTAACATAAATCTACCCATACTAAGAAAACAAAAGGACATCGTATTTCTCTCCAGAATCAGAAACTCATTTGGTTTCAGGTTCTTAAATAAATGAGGCTGGCTAATGTCTGCTATAAGGGAGAATATGAATTAAGGTCTTTTATACCTTATTTACAGTCTAGTATAATCATTTGTTTATGTGATATATAATGACTTCACAACATAATTGGTGTTCATAAAGTAATTATAATGCACTTAAATTGCAGTCATGAGAGCTGGGGACCAGGCTCAGGCAACGCTTTTCTGTATTAATACCTGTAATCAAGGCATATAGTCTTATACAGGTCAAATGACCACCTTTCTCGATAGAAGCATATATCTAACTTTGATCAACTAATATTTAAATTGTTCTTGCTTGGGGAGGATATTAGCCAGTGCTTTATACCTAGTAGTTATCTAAACTGAACATCAACATATGGTCAGATAAGGACCAAAATGACAAAGAGATTAGATTTATTCTATATATTAATAAGATAATATCAGCCTCTAGGTAAACATGGCATTTCTGATTTCCTAAATACATTTTATGCATTATTTAAAACTCTTACACAGTTAGCCATAGCACTACAGAGTAGCCTTAAAATCTTTGTATACACCTCTGGGAAGTTCAAACTATTTAATTGCAGTCAGTGTTAAAGTCTACTGATGATACTAAATATTTCTGTCAGGTGGCAATTAGAGTGAAAAATTTTGATGCTCCTTAAAGTTTTCCCATGTCTGACTCCAGAATGTTGACCATTCTCAAAGTGGACATGTGACTTGGCCATCCGAAGTAAGCACATTGTGAGGCAGGAGAGGGGCAGAGAGAGAAGGAGCGGTGGGGGGGGGGGGGAAGGGGAGGAAGCAAAAGAAGGGAGGGAGAGAGAGAGATTTAGGACCTTTATTTCAATTACTGAAAAAGCTCTTGTAGAAGAAATGTAAACTAGGCTCATCCAAACTTCTTAATGAAAAGAAATATGAAGTAAACTGTGGTTTCAGAATGCCATAAATCTTCCTTACAATGTCTAAGCTATGCAAGAGTATTTAACTGGTTTATCTGATAATCCATTTATTTGCTCCATGGCAGTATTATCTGTTCTTGTTGAAGTATACTGGAAATCTTGTGATGGTAAGAGTAATTAAAAATTTCTGCCCACAATGTGGTTGGGAAGGAAGATCTCAGCCACTGAAGGCCAATTTGAGTTAAGCTGAAAGGTTCCCCCAAGAGAAGCTCAGAGAATATAGTTCAGGGAAGGAAGAGGCTAAGCTTGCTAAGATGATGGCACACTTGAAGTCCCACCTGAATGAAGTCATGGGAAACAGTTTCTATCCACTGCCTCGCCTTATAGAATAAGTCTAGAACCTTTAATGGTATTCCTACAAATCCTATAGAGTATGGAAATTGATTAGTGACTAATTGCTCTTCTAGTCCCAGGAGGCCTACTTTGCAGTCCCCTACAAGAGTAGAAGAGCCATGAGATACTCTGTGGTCCACTAGTAATAGAGAGGAAGCAGGATAGAGATGGAGCCTTGTTCTTTTGGCTCAGCCGAAGAAAAAAGAGAGTAAGGCCAAGAAAAAGAACTCTGAAGACTCATATATTTGAAGTTCCCTTACTACTTTTTCTCTAGTAAGTTCCCAAGCCATAAAGGTATGGCTACATAGTCCCTTAGTCTCACCAATCACAAACATCAAATATTCCATAAATAAAATTTGCTCCTAATATGACCAAATAGATGCATTCCCTTAAAAATAGAGTAAATTCAATTGAATTTACATTAATCCCAGTTTCTATCCAACTGTAATCTTGGAATCATAATTCCACCTTATTTTGAAATTTAAAGTGATCAAACCCAAAATGCCAAATACAATATTCAGTGAAGAGAATTAGTACACCTGAAGTGCCTTGAAGGGTTTAATATTGGATCATCTCCCTCCCCCATTTATGTCAATACCAGCTATGAAGTGACACATCCTGCAATATTTGGTAATACTTTCTTAGCTTCCACAGCTGATAAACTACATGCGGTTTCTTGACCCACATGGCTATTTCTTCTGCAAGCTGGCAAAGGTCAAGACTGTTTTTTGGAGATCCAGAGGGACATCATGATGTATTCTGAAACAGAATGAGCTAAGATAATCAATACTCAAAGGAAGGATAGAACAAATAAAGTGAGTAAGAATAAAGTAGCCAAACCTGGAATAGAATTTAGATATAGCAAGGTTCATGGGCTCTTTGCCCACTGCTAGGCACCCCTTAGTGATAGTAGAATGAGAATAAATTTAGCTGAAAAAAACTGAGATGAATTAGATCGCATGTCCAATATGAGCCAGTAGTATGAAATGGAAGCCGCTGAAGTTAATTGGATCTTAGGTTGTATTGAGAGGCATTACATTCAGGATAAAGAAGGCTGTACTATACTCTGACCTGATTCGACAGCATCAAGAGCAAGGGCATTGATAAAGAGGAGAATAGCCTGAGAAAGACACCCCAGTTGGTGAAGGACATCAGCATTGTACCATTTAAGAATCAGTTGAAGAAAATAGAAAGCTTTTACTTTTGGAGGAAAGAAAGGGGACATGATTCCTTTCTTCAAATATTTGAAAAAAATGTCATGTGGAAGAGAAATTAGATTATTTTCTGCTTATTCTGCAAGCCCAAACTAGGAACAATGGGTAGAAGCTGCACATAAGGAAATTTAGGCTTCATGCAAGGAAAAACTCTGATTAAAGGTATGCAAAATAGAATGGACTACAGCAGAAGACAATTGTCTATCCCTCACTTGAAGTCTCCAAGCAAAGGCGGGGTGACCACTTGTCAGGCAGGTTGTAGAACTGAGGCAACAAAAGTACTTGTTCTGAGGATACAAAGGGAGGCAAAACAAACAAAAACAAAATTGAAAAAAAAAAGAAACCAGTCCCTGCTCTTAAAGAGTTCACATTCTAACTGGAGAGACAACATGCAAATGTCTATTTACAAACAAATTATATACAGGTTAGACTGGAGATAATGAAGGAGGGAAGGTGAGAGACACCAAAATGCTTCTTGTAGGATATAGAGTTTTGGCTGGCACTTGAAGGAAACCAGGAGATAGAGTTGATGAGGGAGAGAATTCCAGGCATTGGGGTGAGGGGGGGCAGTTTTTTTCTAATCAAGGTTGGATTAAATGGCCTTTGATGTTCCTTTTAGCTCTGAGGCTCCTAGACTCTGATATGACATCAATACACAGCTTTTAGACCCTAATTTTTATCATTGCCTCCTATAAATCTTGTGTATGTAGGATATGCTCTTTGGAGCAGCATTAGTCATGATCCCGGACCAACTTCAATGCTTTGAACAATCTCACTTACTATGATGATGAAACAAGGAGGAAAGTATCAAGCACCACTAAAGGCAACTGAAATACACCACCCCTCCTAGTTCTATAACCAAATCCCTGCTTTGCCCTTAACCCATTCATCTTTACCGCATGGTCTATACTACTACATGCAGAATGTTTCAATACATATATTCGCCCTTTCTGCTGTCTGACTCCTTTAGATGTTCTAGAAATTAGCTAACACCAAATTCAATTGATTCCATGGTTGTCATTATAGGATAATCAACTAGAGCTGACCAAGATGCCATCTATACCACCTTTTGCTTCTGTGCCCCCTGCAGTGCTCATTTTCCTATGATAGTCACACAAAGATGTCAAACTATAGACCAGGAGAGGATCTGACAGACTGAACTCCATTAAAAACAACTCTATTCAAGAAATAATTAATAGTTAATATTTATCATGAAACACTGGAATACTATGAAATTCCTAGATCAGCAGAAACATACCTATTAACAATAATAATTAATAAAAACATTTTATAGCACTTTAAGTTTTACAAAATGCCTGACAAATATTATTTTATCTATCTTCACAATAACTCTGGAAGGGAGGTGCTATTTTTATTCTCTTTTTGGATTCCTTTTTTATCCCTTTACAGGAAATTGGGCCAGAGAGAAGGGGAGAGGTTAAGTGACTTGATTTGCACAGACAGCAAATATCTGGGGATAGATTTGAACTCAGTTCTTCCTGTCTCCAGTTTGAGCACTTATCTACTGTACCACCTTAAATAATAAATTTAGAACCTAAAACAATAAGTCTAGAACTTAAACAGTAATCCTAAATATCTTATAAATATAAGAGAATGGGCATTGATTAATACCTGATAACTATTCTAGACTCAGTGAGGTGTGCCACACAGCTGCTTGATAATACTAGAAGTACTATAAGGTGGACTACTAGTAATAGAGCTGAGATTCAGGACAGGGAAGGAGTCCTGGTCTTTTGGCTCAATAGAAGAGAAGAGCATAAAGACAAGAAAAAGAACCTCTAAAACTCATGTATTAAAGTTCCAACTACTGCTTGTCTGGTCAGGCTGTATGCTGTAAAGGTATGGGTACATTATCCATCAATTCCGCTATCCACAAATATCAAATATGTCATGCCATGAATAAAAATTGTCCCTAATATGACTTACTAGATATATTCCCTGACAATAGAGGGCCAAACTGAGGCACAGGTTTGTGACAGGCAGACAAGGCATAGATATTTAAATCACCATGGAGATAAAAGCAGTGTGAAATATGTTAGAAGATATGGAACAGGAATGAGAAAGACCAAAGATTTTTATATCACACAGAAAATTCATGTCTGTACATCACAAATACTTTGAGAAAAGAATCAATAGTTCCTCAACCATGTGGTGACTGAATAACATCACAAAAAATGAAATTAATTATATTTTAATAGAAAGTAAATGACTCATTATTGGTTCCAGAATTTGATGTCTGTATATAGTCAGACAACTGCATTCTTAGAGCAAAGACCAAAATTAACACAAAGCTGGAAGAATAAAAATTAGAAAAAAGATGCTTTGCAATTAAAATAACTCCATCTTTACTTATTTAAACTGAATAAAATAGGATTTGGGTGAAAGAAAGGGTGAAATGATTATTTCATATGTAAGCTAATGTACAAAGCAATAAAGCAATGACCATAACAAGGATGAAATGGAAGTACCATAGCAAACACTTGGCTTACCTGTCAAGTATAGAGATATGGCAGCCAAGGACAACACTGGTTTAGAATAGAGTTATTTGCAGGGAGGTGGAGCCAAGATGGAGGAATAGCAAAATGAAGTAGAGTAAGCTCTCTCCTCCTCTCCAACCTCATCAAGCCTGAAACAGAAAATGCACCAGACTGAATTTTGTCATAGGAATCCAAGAGAAAAACATAACAGTGAGTCATTTTTCCCAGGACATAAGGAGGCAGAGAGGTCTGCAGGCACTATGCGCAGGGTCTGACCAGTAGCACAATCTGTGACATTCTGGCATGTGGATAGGCTGTGCACCAAGAAAAGAAGATGTCCTAGATACAGCATCGAGTTGCCTAAACTCATGTAGAGGCCATGAACAGGTGCCAACTGGAAGCTCTGTAGCTATTATCCAGTTCCAGGTCATAGAATCAGGGTGGAGTGAGGAGGGGTCTGAACTTCAGCGTGGTGTTCCAGGGTGAGGACTGGTAATGGGCTGTGTATAGAGACAAATAGTCCTAGTTTTAAGAAAGTCTGACAAGAGGCTCAAACAGACAGTCAGCCCAGATGAATATGGAAGAAGGAAAGATGAAAATGGAAAGAAAACAAACAGGGAGAGGAAAGGAAAAGATCCACAAATATTTTTATAACAATTTGTTTGTTACCATTTAGGACAGTGAAGCCAACATATTTAGAATCTAGCATCACTGAGCCAGGTGTTATCTTAAAGGAGGCAGAAGTGGAACCATGGAGACCGAAGATGGGAAAAGCAGCTATATTAGACCAAGTAGATGTAGATAGAGGAGATCCATTCTGGTGGCAAGATAATTGTGAGGGCATTGAGATTTTGATTTCCAATAAATCAAAGGAGAAGATATTTAAGACGAGGAAAAAAAATCTTGGACCTCAATAACAAAAAAGGAGGCTCAGAGAACATTAATAACTACCAGCCTACTTTCACACATGTATAATATTTTATGAGAATAATTCACATACAGATCAAGATCGCCCTCGGTAATGGTATTAGAAAGGAGCAGCCAGGCCTTCACAAGTTAAATTGAATAGCAGATCACATCTTTAGGATCGTACATTTGAAGAAAAATTACAAGGAACTCAAAATCCAACTATACTAATTGTCGGCTTATTTTTAAAGCATCTGAGCAAAACACTATCTTAAAGGCTCTCTCCTAATCATGTATCTCTATATAAAGATTATTTAAAATACCTTGAACATTATAACAGAGATAACCTTGTTTGAATACCCTCACTCATCAGCATATATCTCTTAGACAGACACTGCAAATAGATAATTATTTCCAAACAGACTGAAAAAAAAGGAGGGGAGCAGAATAGATTGTGAAAAATTGCAAAGCTCTTTTAATAATCCTAAACTTCTCTCTGAAAAGGACCATTAAAGAAACCCACTAATATTCTACTGAGAGTGTTAGATGGCTATGAGTCATGGAACACTATATTTTCTGAAGAACTCAAACTGAGCATCACTCAGAAGGCTATGGGGAAGTGGATGGTGAGTGGGCTGTAACGTATAATAAAATTTTAAAAACTGTGAAGGAGGGGGTAAGGAGACTCACATTTATTAAATGCCTATTACGTGCTAAGCACTTTTAAAATATCATATTATTTGATCCTTCCAACAACCCTATGGGGTAGATGCTGTTATGATCCCTGTTTTACATTTGAGAAAACTGAGGCAAACAGGGTGAAGAAACTTGCCTTAGGTCACAAGTCTAGTGAGTATCTGAGGTCAAATTTGAACACACATCTTCGTGACTTCAATGCCAACACTTTATCCACTGCATCATCTAGCTGCCTCAGAATGGAGGAAAGAAAAATGGAGGAAGAAATACTAGTGCCTACTACTGTGCCAGGGACATAGTAAACACTTAATAAATGTCAATTGATTGAAGCAAAGAATGTTGTCAAAGAAATACATGATGAAAGAAGAAGATGGTCTGGTCACATGCTGAGAATGATGATATAACTGGTGAATGCCACTCATATTCACAATGTGAAGAAAAGGTCTGGAAGGTGATTGTCATATTGGGTGCGTTCACCTGTGGTGAACCTACGATAGGATGGGACAAGAGTCACATAGGCTAGTCAGGCTTGAATTATGCTCTGCAGCCCTGAAGGGAATTTTCATATTAATGAGATCACAGATCCAACTGAAACACTGGTTTATTTGAATGTTCGTACATAGGGCAATTTTTAACTTGATTTTTAATGATAGGAAATCAATCAGCATTGGTTTTTTGTGTTTTCTGTCCCCACACTCACTGCTATTTCACTATTTCTCTATTTTGGAGAACCATTTTCATGACAAGATTTTTAATATGTAGCAAAGTTCTGCATTTTCATAAGTCTCTTGATTATATCTTTTTCTATTCACAAAGCCCAGCTGGCCACATTACTAGAGGCAGCTCAAACAGCTTTCCAGGCTGTTTTATGAAGAAAAATCTTATGCCATAGACTTTTTTTTAAATTCTTTTTTCCCACGTCATAACACTGGCACATGTGTTACTTTTGGATAATTTCTCACTCGTTGGCCAGAAAGTCATCTCACATCCAGCCAAATCGTATTTCTTGGTTTGTAACTCTAATCTTATTTTCCTTACATTATGTAATTTGTCATTTCTGTTGACAGGGTTACTGGACACTATCGCTTTAAGAAATTTAATTCCACTGCTTGGAATCTCCTGTACCTACAGGGATGGCTCACAGCAGTATGTAGGCAGTAGGAGGTGCCTTAAATATCCTCTCATGAGAGGGAGGGTATGAAGAGCTGCAAAGGAAGTGCAATATTGTTTTCAGAATAACACTAAGAGAATGAACTTATGCATAAAATGTGATATGTTCTATTATTACTAGAGGTGAAAATCTTGAGATTGCTCAGAAGTGAAGTATAGTGCTTATTATTAAAAAGCATTTTGGGGGGGGCAGTACAGAATCTATAAGAAAGGGTAAGATCACTAGAAAATAAAGTAGACTCTGGGAAGATGGCAACATCATTTTTGTAAGGAAGGAATACTAGACTTCCAGCTCTACCACTTTCAGCTTCTGTCAATATGGGAAATATAACTTAATCCTTTTGTTAAGCCTTTTTGATCATCTTAACCTCTTTGACCACTTAGCCTCTTTAACCATCAGTTTCCTCATCTACAAAATGTAGATAATAAGACCCTCCCCTGAAGTCCTTTTCCCGACGTCTCACTATAGGGTGGAAGTGATCCCAGGCCCTAGAAGACAATATCCACAGAGTTCAAGCTCTGACAGGTCCTGCCAAGCTGCAAAGGTTCTGATTTCAGAACCAGAAAGGAGCAGCTGGCACCTCAGGAACAACTGAGCAAAGCTCGAAGAAGTTTTTCACCAGGTAGGTCACAGAGCAATGGAAAACTGTGAGCCATAGGAAATCTCAAAGACCATCTATTAAATTATTAAAAGGAT
Source organism: Phalanger gymnotis (assembly GCA_028646595.1). Classification (NCBI taxonomy): domain Eukaryota; kingdom Metazoa; phylum Chordata; class Mammalia; order Diprotodontia; family Phalangeridae; genus Phalanger; species Phalanger gymnotis. The sequence goes on from CM053625.1 coordinate 211,572,721, forward strand.
TGTAGTCTATTTCGTTAGAGAAAGTAGTCAAATAGGAAAAATTCTAGATCCTTGGAGTATACTTATACGTAATATATAAAACTTCATTGGTATGGATACTTCTTATATCAATGTAAATCTCAGATTCTCCATAACTTAGACTCTCTAAGTCCATGAGTGTCTTTGTACTACATCTCCAAATTTTTATTATTTCATGGAATTATTGTTGGAAAAACATTTTGTAAATCACAAAGTACTATAAAATGCAACTTATCACTATTACTATTATTAAAATTCTTTGGTGGTATAAGTGTTTGAATAAGGGGAAATTGGTGAGCACGATTTATTTGGGTTGGTTGCCATTGGATTGGAGAAAATGTTTGGTTATAGATAGGAAACTAGATTATGGACTGAAAATAAATGACTGGAATAAATATGATGTGCTGCTATGTGCTACTCTGACCAAAAATACCAACAAATTGTTAAGTTTTATCAGGAAACATACTAGCAACAAAACAGAAAACATTTTCTACCCTTTAGTAAAACTAGAGTGAATCTATGTCTATATTACCATCGAAAGTTGCTATTAAAAACTAAGCAAATACATGAGAGATCTGGAGAATGTCCATAGGTTAACTAGTATGATTAAGAGACTCCAATATTAAGATAGTAAAAAAAAAAAAGATTTTTTTCAGGTCATAAAGTCATGAATGCCATTGATAGGAGCCAAATTCTAGGCTTAGAATTAAGGTGTAGGTGTACTCTGAAATGTGAAAAAGATAGTTCTGAGGCAAATACAAGTACTAACCTATTTTACACGATGAGGTAACAGCAGCAACAATGAAATGGAGATTTACATAGTGCTTCAAAGTTTGCAAAGTTCATGATAAATTTTGTTACTACGAACTCTTTTAAAGCACAGACTGTCTGTTGCCTTACTTTGTATTCTGCTTCACACAGTGCCTGACATATAGTAGGAGGTTAATAAATGTTTATTGACTGACTATGGAACTCATCCAATGCATGGCAAGGCTAATAATACAAAAGGGTTCCAAAAAGGCTTAGATCCGTTAGTTAATAGATCCAGATCCATGGTACTTCATTAGATGACATCTGTGATGTTCGGGAAATTGTTCTGACAGTAGCAATAGCATGAAGAGCGATCCACAAAACAAGTCTTGGTGCAATTAACAGATGGACGTACTATTGTTCTAACTCAGTGTGGTCTTTCTTATGGATGTGAATATTATCTTTCTATTGTTTTCTGATGGTACAGAACATTGGTTCCATACATTGCTGAAGACCAGTGGGTTAACAGTGGGGTCAATAGGGCTGTGAAGTCTGCTCTTAGAAATTTGTTCAATTTCCTCCACCCCCAGACCAGACCTTGAACTAAGTTGCAACCCGTAAATAACCGACTTAGTCTCTCACTGAGAGCTAGGTCATCTCCAACGCCTGGCTTTGATTTCCCCATCTTCAATTTAGAATGTCTAACATGTACTAAAATCAAACAGGCAAGTTTCATGTCAATTTCTTTTATTGCTTCAGTGCATGTTAAGGTTGGCCTGACCTGCGAATGACAGTTAAAGCGAAGCCACAAAATTCAGGCTTAAAAATCAGTGCCTAGCCAGCAGCAGCAGAAAGCACCTAGGACAAAGGGCAATGACTAAGCATAGCACTTAAAACATGTTTAGATGGAAGGTGTACATGCCCTTGCTTTGTTTCACTAAATTATCTGCTATATATTAATTTAGAATGAAATTGGTACAACCCTAGTGTTGATGATCTTAAGCGTCCAATCTAGTTTGGATAAATAGTTTGATAGTATGGTGCTAGGCAGCCGCATATCCTGTCCAAAACCCGTGTTCAAATCCCAGTTCTAATATTTACCAGGTGTATGACCATGGGCCTTCCACTTAATCCCTGTGGATCACTGGGTCCTCATTTGATAACAGAGACTGTAATATTCTACATCACGTGATGGTTGTAGGGAAGGTGCTTTGTAAGCCTCAAGGTGCTATATAAAGGGGCCTCATTATTAGTAGTATCCACATGGTACAGGAAGTAAAACCTTCCTTATAAGATAATATATGCAAGGAGCTTTAGAAATTTTAAGGTACTATATAAATATTGTTTATTGCTGTTGTTGTTGTTCTAACGTTATTTAGCTTACGGGAAGCCCCCTCATTTTAAGGACAAGGAAATTGAGGCCTTTACTAGTATGTTAATTATACCTAAAATGTTGTGTACTGTCAGAAAAAGATAGAATGATAAATTTTTGTGATGGAAATTTTTCTCTCATATGATCTCATATCACTTTGTCTTCTTCCCATTCAATTCTCCTATTCTGATATTTATTATAACTGTCTGTTTACATAAGACTTCCCTATGTACATATCATTGCCACCAACAAGGCAGACAAACCACTTGAGAGCCAGGCTGGAAGCAGGCTTGTGCCGGGTGGGTCCCACTACCATCACCACTTCAGCTACCACCTCCCCTCAGACTTTGGTGGAGAAAGTCCAAGATGTTGAGCCCAGAAGCTTTTCGAATCCCACTGTCCTCAGACCACTGGTCTTATTTCTAGCCCAGTCCCCATATCCATTGTCACAGGGAATCTGTTGTTTTCTTATGGAAGAAGTGGCCAGCCAAGCCTCCTTCTACCAATACCAACTGCCACTTAAGGAAGGTATCACAATAGCTCCAGGAATTGCTGCGCCCTTGGACCAGTGGTCCTGCTTCCAGTCCTGCTGCAACACCACCAATAGAGATATAGCCAACAACTTCCTTTACAATTCCCATTTCCTCAGTAGCCACAGCTACCAAAAACCCCAGAAAAGAAAGCTCTCGCCATCAAAGCCTTCAGTAATGTCAATTGGTTTAACGTTAGAAATAGATATGGTTTTATCAATAGGAATGGCATTAAAGAATATGCATCATAACCTTTTCCAGTGCACCCTAATATCCATTTGACCTCTTCATCTGACTTGTAGCTTAAACCCTCTATATGTATTATCTCCCCCATTACAATGTGACTTCCTTGAGAAGAGAAACCATCTTCATTTTCTACTAGTACCTTCAGTGTTTTTATACAGTGCTTTGCATGTAGTAAATACTTATTAAATGATATTTTATTCATTCATTCCCTCACTAGATTGTAAGTTTTGGAGTCTAGTAACCATGTCTTATTTATCTTAATATCTTTCCTAGTGCCTAATATAGTATGCTGTATATACTGGATGCCTAATAAATGTTCTTTGAAGGAAATATTTTGTGTCACTACAAAAATACGTTTATCGGTAAACATATATTTTTATTCTGTTAAATTTTTGATTGGTCCAATTCTACCTACCCAAACTACTTAAACGCTGCTCTCCAGTATAAAACTTGTCAACCATTGAATACACAGAGATTATAATTGAGTCTTGTTCATGTTCTCTAACCCATCATGCCACTGGACATCTCTTTAGAACTGTTACCAAGTTTTATTGTTTCAGTATTCAGGAAAAGTTTTTCTTTTCCTTCACTTAGATAGTTTTCCTCTCAATAGGGCACACTACCATTAGATGGCAAACAGTGGATATCTTGATTCCTATCATCTTGCAGTCCAAACTAAGTGGTTCATGCTTTATCTCAAGCCCACATCATAACTATGTGTTTTCCTCTTTTCACACAAGTACGATAGGAGGCAGTGAATCACAGAGGGGCACTGGGAGCCAGGGCTAGGAGCACCAAGCAAGGCTTTTAATAGTAATAAATGTGAGTTATTAAAGTTAGAGTTGAAAGGTAATAGCTCTTCAAGGGAATAATTCAGACCCAAATGATATACTGAAGTTGGGAATCAAGGTGGAATAGTGGATTTGATATCTGAACAGCACTCAGGGGCTAGCGCCTACGCAGAAGCTCAAGGTCATGAAAAAGTGGTGATAAAAAGCTAAGCAAACATCAAAGGAATCAGATAGCAAATATACTGCAGCTGGGGACTGACAGGGTCATAGATTCAGAGAGACAGAATGGATCTTAGATGTCATGGATTCCAACCTCCTCATTTGAAAAATGAGGGAGCTGAGGAACAAAGCAATAAATTGACTCGACTGGTTAATAAAGTATCTGAGGAAGGATTTGAACTGAGGTCTTCTTGCTTCCAGGTGGCTTCATTATGCCACCTATTTACCAAGACCAAGCAGTGAACCAAGGCAAGATTGGTAGTCAGAAGACAAGTAAACCCAATGCATGAGTTAAGGAACTTTGAAACCGAGTCAAATCCTGTTGCAATAGGATCCAGTGACTCATTCATAGATTATCAGAATATCAGGGGCTCATTTGCAGATTCTAGCTGAGATATATTCTCTTTCAACTACACTAAGTTCACAAATATTTGTTGGTGGGTTGACTGAGGTTTAACCTTCTGACTACCTGGTGTTAATTTTTGCTTGTGAGTCCTTCTAGCTTCTGGCTCTGAGGAAGGTAACATTCCAGTGACTCCCCCCTTTTTTTTCCACGGCTTTCTTATAAATTTAAAATCCGTAGGTGACAACCAATATTCTCTACTCACAGAGAATCTTCCTTCCACAAGAAAATTATTTATTAATGTATGTTGTATCTGAAATTTAAATAAAAGAACTCAGTCCTGCAATTATCATAATTTGTCTCAGAAGGAAAATTCCATATATATAGTCGAGTTTATAATAGGACCTTAGGAATCTTAATTTTTAAAAGTATTATTGATGACTTTTATTTTTATAAACCCCAAGTTCTGTACCTTATCATCTCTCTTAGGACTATTGCAATAGCCCTTCAATTAACTGATCCCCCTGCCTCAGGTCTCTCCTTTGTCCAGTCCATCTTCCACTCAGTTGCCAAAGTGAGTTTTTGCAAAGCATCTGTCTACTTATATCATTCCTCCTACTCAATACACTATTACTTCCAGAGTGAAATATAAAATCCAGATGGGCATTTAAAGCTCTTTACAACCTGACTCCTTCCTGGCTGAGGACACACAGTATCATAGATTCAGAGCTAGGAGGGACCTTAGGTGCCATTGAGTCTAACGACCTCATTTTAAAGATGAGGAAACAGGCACAAAATAATTAATTGACTTGCCCAGCTAGCAAATGGAACAAGGTAGATTTGGTAGTCAGAAGAGGAGATGCAGACCCAATACACCACAATAATTTGCCCAAATATATCTCTACACTCCCATCTCCACCCCATGCAGAGCTATAAAAACTTCCCTTGTAACAAAGAATAAAGAGTTAAGCAAAACTAACCAACACAGAGAAGAGGTGTGACAGCTTATACATTCCTCCTCTCCAGTGGTGTCAAACTCAAATAGAAATGGGGCCACTCCTCCATATATAAGGATGCCTGCAGGCTACATATTGACTTAAAAAAATCATGTGTGAACATTATCCATGTTCTATTTTATTTTTATTCGTTTTGTTAGGTATTTCCCAATTATATTTTAATCCAGTTTAGGCTTACTTCAATGTGTTGTGGGTGCACACTGCATGCTGCCTGTTGCCCCACATATGATACTTCTGCTCAATGAGTCTCTCAGTAGAGAGGGGGGAGGTATGCTTTATTATCTGATTCTCAGACCCTATATTGGTCTTTACAAATAAACACTTGTGATCTTCGATGTTGTTTTCATTACACTATTATGCATGCTTCTTTATTTTTCATCAGCAACGTCCCTTCACTTTGACTCCACCGAAGCCCATACCCTGCCCATCCCTCCCCAAAGGTTCCTCCCCACCTTGTCCAAGAAGGAGCTAATCACTTGAAATCTTATCATCATGCAGATTTACTCAATTTGGGTACTCAATATCTTAACTCACCTTCAGTCGTCTCTCCCCTCTGATTGGCAGGCTGAAGGGTAAAGGATTAGACACCTCCCACAATCTTCCTTTATAGAGGGTTCACAACCTTTCAGGTAACTCCATTTTCCATCCTCTTGGCCACCCCCTGGTGGACACTCCTCTCTCCGACCTTTACAGCTTCCTATTATCTGTTATCTTCCACTATTAGATTGTAAGCTCCTTGAGGTCAGGGACTGTTTCTTTTTCTTATTTGTATCCCAGAATTTAGGACAGTGTTTGGCACAAAGTAGGTGTTTGTTGAATTGAATTGAAAGACTATTCTCTAGGAACCTTCTAAAAGGACAAACTTTGAAAAGGTTTTCTGGACATAGAACTAAATAATTTTGGTGAGCTCCCATCTATAATGTCCTACCTCTTCTTGACATATCCAAATTTTACCCGGTCAGCAAGGCCTAGTTCAACTTCCATCTCCTCCCTGAAGCCTTCTATGATCATTCTGTTTTGCTTCTTCTCATAATCTCTCTAGGATTATTGTTTCTAACACTGATTTTTGGTACTCTTGATTTTTTCCCCCAAACTTAATGGACGGTATTATTACTTAGTTTTTGCACACGTATCTCTTGTCTCTGCAGTGAGATTGTATAATAAGATTATAAATTCATGAAGAGCAGAGATCTCAACTTGTGCCTTAAAAAAAAAAAATAACCCCATAGTGTTTGACGCAGTGCCCTGTACAAAATAGTAAGTCGTTGTTTTGTTTTATTTTTTGAGGCAATGGGGATTAAGTGACTTGCCCAGAGTCACACAGCTACTAAGTGTTTGAGGCTGGATTTGAACTCAGGTCCTCTTGACTCTAGGGCTGGTGCTCTATCCACTGTGCCTCCTAGCTGGCCCTAGGAATTCACTGTTGAGTGAAAAATGGAATGAAACAATGTTCTATGTTTGAGCTTTCTTCTAGGACTGGGTTTTCTGTAAATTTTGTTACAATCACTTAAAAATCTCACTTAAAAAACACTTCAGTACCTTTAACTTCAAAGGGCTTCAAAAATTTAACTTCATTACCATTTTCTCTGTACAAAGAGAACATAAGTAAGTTGGAGTTTCTTTGAACACAAGCTCCCTAGGCCTCAATTTCAATACCTGTAAAATGAGGGGAGTCAGAATCGATAATCTCTAAAGTATACAGCAATTAGAAATTTAGGAATGGACTTTTCACAAGACACTAAAAATTTTAGGATGTCAAAGACATTTCCAGAAAATCCTTATTTTTCTTTGTTCTTTTTCCTGTATTCAATTTCACTCCCTTTAACCACCCACACACCTGACGTTACCATTATCACTTGACTTGTGACTTCCCTCTAGGGCTGCCAACCGTAGTTTAGGATGGTGGACACATGCTGGGTGTGCAAGATGGAAGCATCTCACAAAGAAGCACCATGCTGTTGGTGCCAATTAAAAACATTCTTCTGCATCTTCTCTACAACTCACTCCATTTTTCTCATTGGTTAGTCATTCAATTCAACAAACCTTTATTGGGTCCCTGTGTGTAGAGCCCTTTTTCCTGGCACAGCTATAACTTAGTTGTTGCTTCTTTTTGGTGTCCCTTCACTATGCTGTAGTTTCATGAGGATTTTTTCTGATCTTTCCTGGAAAAATAAAAAGTTTTAAGTCAAAAGATGGGGCAAAGTCTGCTATCTACACAGAACAAGTCCCTTATTTGTCTAGGTCTATCTCCTTATTATAAAATGGGGAGGTTTGGACTAGTCAGGGATTCTCAACCTGAGGTCTAGAACTTTTTAAAAAATATTTTGATAACTCTTTCAAATAATTGGTTTTGTTTTAATCTAATCTATTTTATAACATTTCACACTAAACTACCCAAATGGTCCATGACACAAAAAAAGTTAGGAACCCCTAGGCTAGATGGTCTCTATGGTCCCTTCCAACTGTAAGTCTGTAAGTTCTTTGATATTAAGTGCAGCCTTCTGAACTGAATGTACCCCAGTTTGGAAAGGATTTTGTGTGTGTGTGTGTGTGTGTGTGTGTGTGTGTGTGTGTGTGGGTGTACTCAAGGTTAGGGGGGATTGGGAGCACGATTGCTTGTCTTTTCTGGACTCAGAGAACTCAAATTCCCAATTTTAAAGTTCCATGTTTCCTTTAGTCCTTCTCAGAAAGCAATTGCCCCTAATTTCATGTGGTAAGAAGGTGAGAAGAGAAATAGGAAGAAGACAGCTAAAGAAGAAAAGGTTAAAGGCAGCTATAAGCAGAAAGAAGAAGGAGCCTTGGCCCAATGATAGATGTGCCCTTAACTTCTGAATATATAATTTTGCAGGATGGGTTTCCCCCTCTTCATTTTCTCTGTCTTCTAAATTCATGAGAATAATAATGACCCATAAGCCTAGAATTTTCTGGAAATGAGTAGCTCTTTGTTAATAGCCTTTGGCTTTGCCACAGGACCTTCATCCATCCATCTATCCATCCAGTACGACTTACCAAAAAACATTATCCAATCATTATCATTTACCAATAAAAAAGCAAAAGACAAAAAAAAAACCCAAAACCTCTTCCATGAACCTAGTGTTGCCAATAGGATTATTTGATTTAAAAGTGATACAATCTTTTATGTTTCTTGCTGTAAGAAGTTTTCCATTTTTAAGAGAGAAGATTTAGGATATTCTGGGAGAAATTGTTAATGAATTTAGATGAAAATCATAGTATTCAAATCTGACAATGGCCTTTTTCCACTTTGTTTTGTCCGCAAGTGTTTTTCCACTTTGATGTGAACCCACAAAGTGGAGGTGACCAGTCCTTCAGATACCTTGTTGCATTATGAGTGAAAACATTTACAGTTTAATGTTTTAAAGGCTTTTGAGTTTCATTTCTATCAGAAATCTCCCAAAGCCATAGCATTTAGTGTGGGTTAAAGTTTCCCGGAATTCTTTCTTAAACTTTTCTTGACATCAGTTACAGAGTGACAGCATCCTTTCTAAAACTAATATCACAGCCGAGTGGTTTATAGCTCCACTAGCAAGTCATATGGACTAATCCCCTGTCTTACTGTGACAGCATCTCCATCTTTGTATCCTAGCCAAACTTTCAATTTAAGAATACTGCTGGCCTCCAGAAAGAAAGGGACTTGAGAAGCTGCCAAACAGAACACAATTTTAATCTGTATTTTATTTCTTTGCTCAACTCCAGATGCATGGATTCACTAGTGATTCATTCACCACAAACTACTTCCACCTCCACCCCCGAGTCTAGCCTTTGTCATATTTGCTTCAAGAATTAGGATAAACTTATGCTCACTTTACTGCCACATCTCATCTTTCCCCAAATCCCAGATCATGGAATTTTAAAGTTCTAATAGACCTCAAATATCATGAAGTCCAATCCCTTAATTTTGTAAAGGAACTCAGATCCACAAGGATTAGTCGATTCATCCAAGGTTACCCTTATAGCTATGATCTTCTGCCTTCCAACTCAGGTCACTATTTTTTCATTTTAAAAATAAATAAATGAAGGTATGTTTTCTCTTCCTTCAATCAAGTCAAACCTTTTATTTACCTTCTTCATCTATTTGCCTTCCCATCATTTCTTGGTTACAAAAAAATTCTCTCCTTTTTATGGTCAAATTCTCTTCTCACCTCATTTCCAAATGAAATGGATTAATATGTTTGACCTTATTAAACTTAACCTATAAATGGAGGGAGATCCAAAGAGACTGATGCGGAGGCACAGGGAACTCAACACTCCACTTAGATTCTTAATGATACATGCAGAAGATGTATGTAAGGGTATGACATAGTACTGCAGGTATGATGTCAGAAGCATCTTAAATTTTCAATGTGTCTAAAAATGAATTTATTATCTTTCCCCCAAACCCTTTTACTTCTAAACCTTCCCATTTTTGTTGAAAGTGACAATAACCATCTATTCTCCCAGCTTCTTAATTGTGGCATTATCCTGTACTGCTAGTTCTCCCTTACCCCACACATCCAACCAGTTACCAAACCTTGCTGTTTCTACCTTCACAAAATCTCTCAAATCCTACCCCATCTCTCCATTGACACAGGTCAGTTCAGGCCATCATCATTCTCACCTAGATTATTTCAACAGCATCCTAACTGGTCTCTCTGTGTCAAATCTCTTCTCATTCTGGTCCATTCTATATGTTTCTACAAAACTAATTTTTCTTAAGCATAGATCTGACATGTGACTCCCCTATTAAACAATTCTACTGGCTTCCTATTACCTCTAGGATAAAACCTAAACTTCTCCACTTAGTTTTTAAAGTCCTGGGCAGTATGGCCTTAGTCTATTTTTCTATCCTTCCAACATTTTAGACATCTTGCTCTCTCTCCTTTCTCTCCCTTTTGTGTCTCCTTTCCTCCTCCTTCTCTGTCTTTGCTGTCTCAATCTCTCCTTTCTCTTTCTCTCTCTCAATCTTCTCCCTCTCCCTGCCTCTCCCCACTCCCTCTCTTTCCCTTTCCCTCTCACTCCCTCATACACAACATTCCCTATCCTCTCTCCATGTCTTTGCACTGGTCATCACCCATTCCTGGAATGCATTCCTTCCTTAAGTTGGCCTAATGGAATATCTCTCTTCAAAATGAAGCTCAAATATTATCTTCTACACGAAGCCTTTCCTCTAGTTTCTCACATGCTATGCCCTCTTTCCCAAACAACCTTGTATTGAGTTACTTTGTATATATTTATATTTACGGATTTATATTACTGCTGTATATATTTTATATGTACTTGTTGTCTGCCCCATTAGAATATAAGTTCATTGTGAATGAGGATTGTTTGATTGTATATACTTGCCTCTGAAGCACCTAGCACAGTGTCTGACACATAGTAGGCACTTAATAAAAATTGTGTGTTGATTGGTAAGCTCTTGTTTTTCTTTGTTCATCGGCAAAATAAAAACTAGAAGAACTAGAAGACACTATAGCCTTACTGGGGAGTTGCTCCTTCCAATAAGCCCCTGGCTTCTCTTCAGATTCTCCCTATATGCAACAGGAGAGCCAATGAGAATCCTCTAAAATCTACTTTATTGACTTCCACAGAGTTATTTAAGACACTTGCGAGGACTGGAAACACATTCACGTGGAAATAGGCTTTAAAATGTATTTTAAAACATAGCCTTTGGAAAGGAATGCAGGTTTTCAATCGTATCATTTTAGATAGACCCATTTAAATAGTCACTGTGGCCCAACTATTGACTAGAAAAGCATTTTTCACAATTCAAAACGACATATGTTTCTCAGTAAATTCCAAGAAGGGCAATTTTTCTCTGTTGCGGCCAGAATTCCTACGATGCTCCTACTTCAATTAAATTTGGTCTAATGGGCACCTTATAAACTTTGGGCACTGTTTCCTGTATGTGATTTTTGAGAGGAAATTTCACTGCTGTTGGCCAGGAATCAGAAGAGAAGAAATCACTTCTTGGGCCTTTGGCCAAGACCAATAGCGATAATTTGTCATACCTTACGAGCAAACGCATTTTGGGGGAGATTGTGAATATGTTATCGTCCAAAATTGCTAGATTCACAGCATTCTGCCCTGGGTCTTGCATCCAGTCTAGAAAGCATTGAAACAGCCCTCTGCCTTCATTGTCTCATTTGATCACATTCGTTCATTTGAAGCATTTATTAAGTGCCAGGATTGTAGGTTTAGAGATGGAAGGAAATTCGCAGGCCTTCTATTTTTACTTACCTGCTTTCTTATTTCACTGATCAGGAAACAAGATTTGGACAGAAAAGTGACTTCCCCAAGATTACCCAGGTAGTAAGCAGAAGAATCAGAATTCTACTCCAGGCCTTCTCACTCCAAATCCAAAGCTCTTTCTACTCCATCATACTGCCCACTATGTGTCAGGCACTATTCCAGGCACCGAAGATCTAGAGACAAACTCAATTTCATTTAATGTATTAGCTCTCCCTCCCAGCTTTATGTCATTTGCAAATTTGATAAATGTGCCCTTTATGCCCCCATCCAAAGTACTGATAAAATATCAAACAGTTCAAAATCAAGCAACAATCCCTGGAGCGCTCCCTTAGACACTGCCTTCCAAGTAGACATATCACAGAAAAATAGAATCATAAGTTTAGAGCTGGAAGGGACCTCTGAAGACACTAAACTCATCTTCCTTATTTTATAAATCAGGGTACTCCAGCTCATTTTACAGATGAGGAAACTGAGGTAAAAGGGTTAAGTGACTTGCCCAGGGTCACACAGCAAGTAAGTCTCTGAGGCTGGATCTGAACTCAGGTCTTCCTGGCTCCAGGCCCAGCACTCTACCCACTGTGCCACCTAGCTGCTCACCACTTCAACATACTGCTTCTCAGAAACCATGGTGGATGAACGCAGCATTCACTCAGTTTTAAATCTGCCTAGCTTTATGATTATTTAATCCACATCTCTTAACCTTATTAACAAGAATGGCGTGAGAGACTTTGTGAAATGCTTTGATACATCTGCGTAGACTGTATCTACACCATTTTCCTGAATCAACTAGTCTATAATAACCCTGTCCAAAAAAAGAAAAGAAAAGGAAAGGAAAGAAAAAAAAATGGGTTAGTCTGGCATGACTTGCTCCTGATGAAATTTTGCTGAGGCTTTGCAATCTCCGATTTATTTTATTCCGTACATGTTCACAAATCATCTACTTAACTAGAGCTGTAACTAAGCAAACTGCTTATGGAGCAAATTCTGTCAGGGAGGAACAAAAATAGAATAATTTGGGGGGAGTGGGTTGGAGCAGTTCAAAGAGGATAGTTGGGGTGAGGTACAGGACAATGAAGAATTGTGGGGAGAGGGCCCACTTCTCAGTCATGCAGGGGAATTGCCACCCTTCCCTTTAGAGTGGACCACTTAGGCAAGGCATAGGGACTACAGTTACCTTGGGAAGGAAGTATGGGGAGGTATGTATGCCTCTCCACATAGAAAACACGTCCATCCTAAATCAGCATCCTGCAACCACTACCACCCCACCCCTCCCAGTTTGAAATCACCCTTTAAAAATTCAGTTTAGAATTTAGTCAGGAATTGAAGTCAAGCTCACTGGCTGGCAGTCTGCAGACTCTACTTTCTTCCCTGTAATGAGAATTGAATTGGCAATGTTGAATTCTGTAATGCTGGCTCTTCCCTAGCCCTGCGGTTTCTCTCCCATTATACATGAGCACTGGTAAGTGGCTCAGCAACCACATCCCCCTGAGCTCTCGTACCCTGTGATATGCTTCATTTGGGCCCATTGACTTGATCTCATCAAAGTTTAGAAAAAAGAAATCTGTATTCTTTACATTTCCCCTGGCTAAGTACTCAGTAGCTACAGTGCTATGTAAATAAGGTTAGTGGCTTCACTAAACATTGTTATGAGCCACTATGCCACCTTTTGGTCAATGTTGACATCGACACCTAGAAATTATAATGTGCTGTTCCCTGATTGAACAGTGCTGGAATTTGTTATAGCTCTTTTAAATTGCATTAACCTCCCAGCTTTTTGATCCCTACTCAGTTTCTTACTTCCTCACAAGACCCTTCCTCCAAGCACTGTTATGACTTCCAAATTAGTCTAAACTAGATCTCTCCATACCATCTGTTTATTCCTAAACTACCCTCTTCTTCTTCCATCTTCTCCTCCTTCTCCCACAGTCCTGGAACTTAGCTATTTGCTTACATTTTTATCTTAAATTGATAATAGATACAGTTTGAAATGTTTGTACGGTAAATAGAGCTCTTCGAAATGAGCTGGAAATCATCGAGAGAAGACGATCCTGCTTTACTGAAATGACTTATCATTTTCTCATCCAAACTGTATGAATTCAGACACTAGGAAAGACACAGGAGCAACATATATACATGATAGCTGCAACAGAATGACTGTAGGAAACTAGTGACATTTCGGCAATAGCGTGAAGTCATCGTTCCCTACCTTCCCATCCCCCCAAAAGTACACTCACTTAGCAGAATGACATATGTGATTTTATCTGCTGTCATAACAAATTACAGAACCATTTAAGCTAATAAAATGTAATCTTGTTTTCTACTAGAAAAATCAAACATTTTTATGATCACGTGCAAGAAGCAAGATAAGACCTCCCAAAATCTTAATGAATAAAGATCCTCTCTGAATAGTAGCATTATTGTATTCTTTCAAATATTTTGAAATTTAAGGCATCAAACTATGATAGCTTTTTAGAGGGGCTTTGGAAATTTTCTTAAATCCAATCTTTTTATTTGATTTCCTTTTGTATTATAAAAAAAACCCCTGTTTTCCCCTCCAAACACCAACAGAATCCCTGTTTGTAACCAAGAAGTCTCGCTTCAATTCATTTGCCATATCCGACACTGCATGCTTTGTATCATATCTGTAATATGCCACCTATGAGAAGAGGTAGGTACGCACATTTCATGATCAGTCTTCTAAAGTCAGGATAGGTTAGGGGGCAGCTAGAGGCGCACTGAGTAGAGCACCGGGCCTGGAGTCAGGAGGACCTGAGTTCAAATCCGGCCTCAGACACAACACGCTTACTAGCTGTGTGACCTCAGGCAAGTCACTTAACCCCAATTGCCTTCCCTTCTCCCCTCCAGAAAAACCCAGAACAAAACAAATAAAGTCAGGATGGGTCATTGCATTGATCTCATTCTGATTTTAATGTAATTTTTATTTAAAAATTTACAATTCTTTTGTACCTTGTTCTCTTGGTTCTGCTTACTTCAGACTTCAACAATTCATTCAAGTCTTCCAAGTTTCTTTAGATTTTTCTCGCCCAGTACTTCTAAGGCATAATGATACTGTATTACAGGGCTGTCCAAAATGCAACCTGCCATGGGATCTATGCGGCCCTCCTACAAGCAGAAAAATTTACATAAATGCTTTAGTAATGGAAGCGGATCTACCACAAAGCTCTCACTAAAATGGCAAATCAAAATATATTGTCCATTGTTTCAATAAAAACCTAAGGTTGGACAGCCCTGTTCTATTACATTCACATGACACATAGTATTCAGCCATTTTCTAATCAATTGGCACCTACTTTGTATCTAATTTTTTTTTTTTTTGTATAACAAAAAGTGCTGCTATGAATGCTTTGGTAAATGATACCTTTCGCTCTTTTTTCCCTTAAACTTCGTTAAGGTCTGTGCCCAGCTAATTGTATTACTGGGTCAAAGTGCATTAACAATTTAGTCACTTATCTACCATGATTCCAAATTGTATTCCATAAAGCCAACTCTATTACTTTACAGGTGTGAAAATCAATAAAGCAACTCACTCAGGTTGAGATAGTAGAATTATATAGTTTTATTGATTAGTCAGTCCTGCTATTTTTATTCCATGTTAGTGTATGCCAAGTACTACTTAATCTGAATCTACTGAAACATGACAGTGTCTTATTTGTAGTGTAGTGGAGGGAAAGAAAGGAGAAAGAAAAGAGACAGGTCAAGATAGAGAAGGGGAAGAGGGAGAGATAGAGGAGGGAGAAAGGAAGAAATGGAGAGAGAGACGAAAAGAGAGAGGGGGAGGAAGAATGGGAGAAAGGGACTGAAGAAAAGAGAGATATGAGAAGAGGGAAATGAGAGAGAGGGAGGAAAAAGGGGGGGGAAGAGAGAGAATAGAGGGAGAAGAGAAGGGAGAGGGAGAAGAGAAGGGAGAGGGAGGGAGAGAGATAGAAAGAAAGGAAGGAGAGAGAAGGAAAAACTGACTTGACAACTAGAAGACCTGAATTCTAATCCTGGCTAATGAGCTGTGTGATCTCAGAACGTCACTTCACCTTCACCTCTCTGCACCTCTGTCCTCATCTGTAAAATATGATGGTTAAGAGCAGATGTTCTTTAAGGACCCTTCCTGCTATGGCTTCTGTGATATCCCTGGGCCTGAAATGAAACCTAGCACAGTAGTTTGTATGTATAGTAGGTGCCCAATGTATATTTGTTGATTGGACACTCACTTTCACAGGTAAATCACAAGAGATCATCTTACAAATAAAAGCTCCTAGGTAGGAGATTATGGGTTTGGAACCCTGCATGTACTGTCAGGCTTTGTGGATATGTTGGTTAGTTTTGATGAACAACTCTCCTCACCCCCACCCCTCTTCATATTCATTGGGGCTAGTTTTGGGGCTAGTACTCTGGGTAGGTGACGGGGAGAGATATACATGGAAATGAAAATGATGTAAACAGAACAAAATCAATAAGATATACTTTTTTAAAATAATAGCTACAGCTATACATCAGAGAATGAACTTGCTGGCAAGTTACCCCTTTGCTGGTAAACTTACATTCTACTGGATATCTCTGGATCTCTGGCTTTTTTCATGACAGTTCAAATCTCACCTTCTGGAAGAGGCTTTCCTGGTCCCTGATATCCTCCACAATGTTTCCCACCCTGCCTTCCTTCTGAGACAACCTTCATATTTACCTTATATGTGCATTGTGTCTGTCTGTCAGTCTGCCTGTCTGTCTGTTTGTTGTATTTATCTTGTATGTACATGGTTTGCATTTTGTATCTCCTGTTAGAATTTGAGCTCCTTGAGAGCAGGGACTATTTTTGTCTTTCTTTGGCTCCCTAGTGCTTAGCCCAGTTCCTGGTACATAGTAAGCACTTAATATATGATTGTTGACTGACTTTAGTTTTCTCATCTGTCAAATGAAAAAGTTGTCCCAAGTTAATTATATGTAAGCTTGTTTCCTATGCCAACATTCTGTGGTTCTACAAGTAATTGTTGATTATCTCTGATTCAGCTAATCAGAGGTAGATCAATTCTACAAACATTTATTAAGTGCCTACTGGGTGCAAGTAGGTGCTGGGGGTACAAAAGTGGAAAATGACGTAGTCCCTGCTCTTGAGGAGTTTTACATTTCTAGTTAGCTGGACTTGGCCCTTTAAATTAAAAAAAGCAAAACTCCTTAAAATACTAATCAATCGGGATAAAAATCTTTCAAAATTTCAAAATAAAATGTATTACATATTTAAGAGAGGGCACCAAACATGATTTGGCCATGTCTTAATGATTCAAGGTCAGTATTATGAATATCATTTATGTACTATGTATTAAGACAATGAAGTCATGAGAAGATATTGACATGATCAGGTCTCCTGGCCTCTGTAACAAATATTCCCAAACACCTGTAGTCTTTGAAAATTTATATCTATGTTTTTAGTTTTACTATTACCCCGCTTACTCAGTTATCGCTTCTCTTTGTTGTCAGTGCCCCTTCTAGTGTCATTCTTTCTAACAGTCTGCTTCCTATCTGCTTTGGTTTTGGAACTCAAGATAGACACGCTTGTTAGAATTATGTATAGACTAAAAGTAAATAAACCCTGAGTAAGGATTTGAGGAGCTGTTCCATGAATAAAATTAATAAGTTTCTGTATGTGGATTCGTGATATCTTTTTTTTTGGCTGATCAGGGGTCATTTTTTTCTTACTTCTTGGTTCTCAGTCAAGTAAGATGTTACCTTGCTCTACAACAGAGGGAAGCTAATCATTGAACCATTCAGGTATTGAATCCACAATCTCTGCTTCATTAGGTACCCTTCTGGCATTACTGGTGAGGAGAACGGCATGGCTAGAAACTGTCAACATTGAAATGTCAGCAATTGGCAGTGCACAAACGTTTCTGCTCCTTCTGTCTTACATGAAGGATGATTTTTTTGTATCATTATCCTCATATCAATTGAAAAGCTTTAGGAGAGGAGCAGGGTAGTCCCTCCTACAAAAAATGTTTACTATGTTATTAAAGAATGTTCTTGGGGCGGAGCCAAGATCATGGCATGAAAACAGGGACTCAATAGAGCTCTCCTCCAAATCCCTCCAAACATCTGTAAAAATGACCCTGAATAAATTCTAGCAGTATAGAACCCACAAAATGACAGAGAGAAACAAGTCTCCAGCCAAAGATGGCCTGGGTGGTCACTGGGAAGGGTCTATCACACAGCGCTGGAAGTGCAGTGCAGCCCAGAGTGGGCCGCTCCAGGGCAGACCATGCCAGAGCAGAGCAGGCAGAGCAGGCCTCAGGGCACTGAATCACTAGCAGCTGTGGCAGTTTCCAGACTTTTCAACCCACAAACACCATAGACAACTGAGCAAGTTAGGGGGAAAACTGCTGGACCTGGGTGAGAGAAGGGCGCTGTTCAGCACCAGTACCTGAGGCAGCAGAGGTGGCTGCAGCGGCAGCTGCTTCTGAAACTCCAGGCCCACAGACAGTGGGGGAATCAAGTGGCTGATCAGAGTGGGAGTGCAGGGATCTCTTTGCTGGCCCTGAGGCAGGATTCTCTTGCTTTGCCCTGCTTGGATCTGGATTATAGTCCTGGTTAGTAATCCTTGGAGGAGGAGGAGCACTGGGGTGGCAGAGCTTTGTGGTGGCTGTGGAGAGGGAGTCCTCCTGGCAGTTACATAGCAGAAAGGAGTGCTTATGCTCACAGAACGCAGCACAAGCCAGGAGAGGAATATAATGCCACCTCAGGATAGAAGCAGCTCTGAAAACCGCAGTGCAAAACCCCTGACCTTAGGACATAGCACTCTCCACTCTGAAAGCAGACATGCCTAAAAAAGAGCTCATAAGTCACGTAATTGGCTGGGAAAATGAATAGGCAGCATAGAAAAACTCAGACTATAGAATCTTACTTACAAAGAAGATCAAAACATACAGCTAGAAGAAGTCAACGAAGTCAAAGATTCTGCATCAAATGCCTCCAAGAAAAATGTGAATTGGTCTCAGGCCATGGAAGAGCTCAAAAAGGATTTGGAAAATCAAATAAGAGAAGTGGAGGAAAAATTGGGAAGAGAAATGAGAGTGATGTAAGAAAACCACGAAAAACAAGTCAATGACTTGCTAAAGGAGAACCAAAAAAATAGTGAAGAAAACAACACCTTAAAAAACAGACTAACTCAAATGGTAAAAATAGGTCCAAAAAGCCAATGAGGAGAAGAATGCTTAAAAAGCAGAATTAGCCAAATGGAAAAGGAGGTCCAAAAGATTGCTGAAGAAAATAATGCCTTAAAAATTAGAATGGAGCAAGTAGAAGCTAGTGACTTTATGAGAAATCATGAAATTATAAAAATAGAACTAAAAGAATAAAAAATGGAAGACAATGTAAATATCTCATTGAAAAAACCACTGACCTGGAGAATAGATCCAAGAGAGATAATCTGAAAATTATTGGACTACCTGAAAGCCATGATGAAAAAAAAGAGCCTAGACATCATCTTTTGTGAAATTATCAAGGAAAACTGCCCTGATGTTCTAGAACCAGAGGGTAAAATAGAAATTGAAAGAATCCACTGATTGTCTCTTGGAAAAAATCTCAAAAAGAAAATGCCTAGGAATATTGTGGCCAAATTCCAGAGTTCCCAGATCAAGGAGAAAATATTGTAAGCAGCCAGGAAAAAAAAAAAAACAACTCAACTATTGTGGAAACACAATCAGGATGACACAAGATCCAGTAGCTTCTACATTAAGGGACTGAAGGGCTTAGAATATGACATTCTGGAAGTCAAAGGAGCGAGGGTTAAAATCAAGAATCACCTACCCAGCAAAACTGAATATAATACTTCAGGGCAAAATATGGATTTTCAATGAAATAGAGGACTTCCAAGCATTCCTGATGAAAAGACCAGAGCTGAACAGAAAATTTGACTTTCAAATACAAGAATCAAGAGAAGCATGAAAAAAGCGAAATAAGGGACTTACTAAAGTTGAACTTTTTACATTCCCACATGGAAAGATGATATTTGCAACTCATGAGACCTTTCTTAGTATTAGGGTAGTTGAAGGGATTATACATACATACATACATACATATGTATGTACGTACATATATAATATATATATATATATATGCGTATATATGCATATAGACAGAGGGCACAGGGTGAGTTGAATATGAAGGGATGATATCTAAAAAATAAAATTAAGGGGTGAGAGAAGAATATATTGGGAAAAGGAGAAAGGGAGAGATAGAATGGGGTAAATCACCTTGCATAAAATTGTCAAGAAAAAGCTGTTATGATGGAAGGGAAGAGGGGGTAGGTAAAAAGGAATGAGTGAACCTTGCTCTCATTGGATTTGGTTTAAGGAGGGAATAATATACACATTCAATTGGGTATCGGGGAAGGGGATAAGAGGCAGGGATGATAAAAGGGAGGGCAGATTTGGGGGAGGAGGTAGTCAAAAGCAAACACTTTTGAAAAGGGACAGGGTCAAAGGAAAAAACTGAATAAAGGGGGACAAGATAGGATGGAGGGAAATATAGTTAATCTTTCACAACATGACTATTATGGAAGTGTTTTGCATAACGATGCATGTATAACCTATACTGAATTACTTGCCTTCTCAAGGAGAGTGGGTGGGGAAGGAAGAAGGAAGAGAATTTGGAACCCAAGGTTCTAAAAACAAATGTTAAAAAAATTTTCTACATGCAACTGGGAAATAAGATATACAGGCAATGGGGTATAGAAATCTATCTTGCCCTACAAGAAAGTAAAGCGAAAGGGGTTGGGGGGGTGGTGATAGAAGGGAGGGCAGGCTGGGGAAAGGGGCCATCAGACTACATGCTATCTTGGGGTGGGGGAGCATAGAGATGGGGAGAAAATTTGTAACTCAAAATCTTGTGGAAATGAATGTTGAAAACTAAAAATAAATTTAAAAAAAAGAATGTTCTATCATCCCATTTTAGGTATTCTCATATACAAAGCTCTTTTCAAGACTCTCTTCAAGGAAAGAGCTAAACTTCATTTTTAACACATTGTTCAGGGAAACTAAGGACAAAGGACAAAGGCATTCAAAAGAGAGAGAGAGAGAGAGATAAGCAAATTATGTAAGGCCAAGACAATGTCATGATCACCCTAATAATGTTGGTGGAATTTAAGCAAGATTAGGAACTAAGGTTGAAAAGCATAGATCAGCTTTCAAAGTCACCAGCGTATTTGCATGCACTTTAGCCACAAGAATTAAAATGAAAACTCAAATGCATTTTGTGATCTCTTACTCTTGATGATGAAAATTGGAACCCATCCATGCTTGGTGTCTTTTGTGAATCTTGTCCACTGTCTCCCAAAAGTTCTCCCAAAGGGATCTACCCAATGTGCTGGAGGACTTTCTTTATTTCTCCTAATATCATAAGGGTGCCTGTGGAGCACAACGGCTGTCCACTGTCATCCCTCATTCTTGTCATGCAACCAGCCCATGTTCTCTCCTGTCATACAATTCCAGGACAATGACTTTTATTCCTGTTCTTCCCTGGAGTTTTTGATTGGTCATGACTCAACGTATTCGTGTTCACCAAGTTCTTTTCCACTGCCTTCTGTGTGATCTTCATCTTTAGTTTTTTTTGGAAATAGTGGTTTTCCATGTCTAACTGCCTTATGCCTGGCAATACTGGCAAAATAATAGTATTTAAAACATGGGTCTTTGCTTTCATGGGAAGCTTGAGGTCACTAAAAGAGCTCTGAAGTTTGCCACAACCAATCCAGCTCACTTTCCTTTAGAAATACATTGGCATCCATTATCTGTGTCAAGAGCAGGAAGCAGATATATTTGTATTTACAAAAACCCATCAGTAATTTCCTCATAAGGAACTGATGTGCCCCCAAATAACTTAGGAGACAGGGTAAGTTCCTTTTGGTTGGAAATGCTTGCTCCCATCCCATGCTGCAGAATAGCACGTACTCACAGAATTTCCATGGATCAGCAGAATGATAGAATTTGCAGATGTTATGCTAGAATTTCAAAATATGTTGCAATCATAAATGTATATATTTCCATGAAAAGAGGAAGAACAGTGAAGGATGGTACAGAAACTGCAGTGAATGTAGAAGTCAAAAGTTCAAGTGGATAAGAATGTGGTTAGAAGTCTGCATCAGGGGCAAGGGGGAATAAGGGCATAGGTTATATAAGAAGGCAGGAAAGATGGGAACCAAGACATAAAGGACTGGACTGGACTGTAAGTACAGAGGTGGATAAGAAATAGAGTATTGAAAAGAGTGAAGGCAAGATGATGAGTCAGAAAGATTTTAGCATAGGATATATCTCTCCAGGGTTGGGGAACCTATGGCCTAGTCTGTGAAATTTGGATTCAGTCAAAGGGCTGCCCTTGAGGACCTAGAGGGCCATAGGTTCCCTACCCCAAATCCTGTGAACCACTAGAAATAACAGTAAACAATGAAAATGATTTATATGAAGTAGTGATCTAAGTTCTAACCCCAAGTCTGTCATTAACTTACTGAGTGAGCATAGGAAGGTCATTTTATCTCTCTGGGTTTAATCATTTGACAACTAAGAGGGCTGAATTTCCTTCAAGGCTCAGCGTCTATGCCCCGTATATAAAGATTTTCCTGATCCTCTTGGATGCTAGTGCCTCCCCCTAAACATTACCTTGTATTTACGTAACATATACATCTATGTATACATGATTTTCCCAGATAGAATATAGGCTTCTGGAGGCCAGAGACTTTTTTTTTTCATTTTTGTCGTTACATGCCCAGGGCCTAAAATAGCATCAGGCACGTGACTTGAGCTTAATGACTGAGGGTGATCCCTAAGGATCCTTCTGCCTCTGAAATTCTGACTCTGTGGCTGAAGCTGCTAAATGAAGTGGGTCACAAGCTAACAAAGAGTAAATAGCATGAGAACAATGACCAACATGTAATCAACCAAGTAGATGTCATGCCTTGTACTCTCCACGATTTCTTTGCTGCCCAACCCACTGACTTTTTCTTAGTCCTCAGCCCCTTTGAGCTTTCTGTAGCAGATAATACCACTGACCACCTATCCCTCCTTGCTATTGTCTCCTCCTTTGGTTTCCATGACACTGCGCCCTCTCCTTCTCTCCCTCCCTCTCCCTATCTCTCTGATCACTCTTTTCCATTCTCCTTTTCTGGTTCATCTCTAAATTTCTTATTATTATCTTATTCTTTATTATCTCTATCTTATATCTTATTTATTATTATTATCTTATTCTCTAAATTTAAACATTCTTTTATGAGAGGCATCATGTTGTAGTGAACACAAGACTGGACCCTGAACACAAGTCAGGAACAGTTCAAAACCTACCTTGGACACTTCCAAACTGTGACATGGTGGGACAGTCACTTAACCTCTCTATATCTCAGTTTCCTCTAAATTTATGATCCTATAAGCTTCTGCCCTTGGTTTAATTTTCTTCTCTCTCGTTATACTCTCCCAAGGCAATTTCATTCATTGCTCATGGCTTTAATTACTGCTTCAATACAAATGACTCCTAATCTTTACCTTTCCCTTATCCCTGTCTACTACCTTGAGCCCCCATGCAATATTTTTAACTTCCCATTGACATTTCCATCTGGATGTCCTCCCTTCTACTAAAACTTCAACATGTCCAAAGATAAATTCATCATCTTCCTTCCAAAATCTTTCTATTGCTCTCATTTCTAAGAGAGGGAACTTGGTAATAATGGAAAGAATGCTGGACCTAGAGTCAGAAGGAATATGGATTTGAATCTAACTTCAGATACTAGTTATGGTGTTGTTCAGTCATCTCAGTTGTGTCTGAACCTTCATGACCCCGTTTTCTTGGCAAAGATACTGCAGTGATTTGCCATTTCCTCCCCCCAGGTCATTTTATAGATGAGAAAACCGAGGCAAACATAGTTAAGTGACATGCCCTGGGTCACACAGCTGGTAATTGTCTAAGGCCAGATTTTAACTCAGAAAGATGTACCCTGAGTCCAGGCTCTGCACTCTACCCACTGTGCCACTCTGGGCAAATCAATTAATCCCTTAAACTTCAGTTTCCTAATCTATAAAATGGGGATAACAATCTATTCATATTGCTCTTGAGTTATAGTTATATATTCCACATGGACATACATAATCCATACGTACCTTGCAAATACATTTTATCCCAGGTAAAGTGGACTATTGGCAGCTCACTGATCTCATCCTGCTATTCCCTTCTTCTGTGCCTTTGTGCATGCTATACCCCATGACTGCAATAAGTCTCCTCAACCCAGCCTCCATTTCTGCCTCCAAATATTCTTTCTTTTCTCTCAGGTACCATTGCTTCAATAATGCTATTCTTTATTTGTCCAGCTAAAGTGATTCCTTCCTCTTCAAATCACTTGGGTTACCCTGATCCATCATCGCAGCTCATTCTTTTTTTTTCCTAACCTATAATTATCTGTGGATATACCTACCCAGAAAAGCTAATTTTCTGAGCAGTCGTTCATTCTACATGTATTTATTAAAAGCCCATTGAACATAAAGCAACACACTTGATCCTGAAAAAGGTACAAAGACTGGCTAAGATAATGTCACAGAATTTACAAACTAAAGGAAGGATTAGACCAACACAAATTACTATGGAGTGCTATCTTACATAATAAGTACCTCGGAAAGTTGTAAAACAAAATAGTAGATGAAATCCAAGGGGAAGAGACTTTATCAACCAGGGAATAAGGAAAGAAGCATTTATTTATTTATTTATTTATTTATTTATTTTTCTCTTGATTTGTTTACCTTAAGTATCATGGCTGGCTACAGCCCCTGTTGGAAGTAGTAATGCACTCAACTCCCAACTTAACTACTTAACTACCAATCCCCTTCTATATCCTCACCTCCTTGAGTTAATGGGTTCATTCTTTTTTTATTATTATTTAATAGATTTAGTTTTCAGCATTGATTTTCACAAGAGTTTGAATTACAAATTTTCTCCCCATTTCTACCCTCCCCTGACTCCAAGATGGCGTATATTCTGGTTGCCCTGTTCCCCAGTCTGCCCTCCCTTCTGTCACCCCA
>CM053625.1:211597800-211619847 GCA_028646595.1 Phalanger gymnotis
TGAGCTCTTCCATGGCCTGACACCAGTTCATGTTTTTCTTGGAGGCTTTTGTTGTAGGCTCTTTGACTTTGTTGATTTCTTCTGACTGTATGTTTTGGTCTTCTTTGTCACCAAAGAAAGATTCCAGAGTCTGAGACTGAATCTGGGTGTGTTTTCTCTGCCTGGCCATGTTCCCAGCCAACTTACTTGACCCTTGAGTTTTTCAGCGGAGTATGACTGCTTGTAGACTAAAGAGTTCTGTGTTCCAAGCCTGGTGTGCCAGCTCTGCCACACCAGCACTCCTCCTTCCCCAAGAACCCCCAACCCTGACTGGACTTAAATCTTCAGCAGGCTCTGCACTCCTGCTCTGATCCACCACTTAATTCCTCCCACCATGTGGGCCTGGGGCCAGAAGCAAGTGCAGCTGTAGTTCTGTAGCTGTCCCACCTCTGCTGCCCCTGGGGCAGTGGCCAAACTGCAAACTCCCTGTCCCTAGCAGCTTTTCCCACTAACCTTCTCTGTTGTCTTTGGTGTTTGTGGGTTGAGAAGTCTGGTAACTGCCACAGCTCACTGATTCAGGGTGCTAGGGCACGCTCCACTCGGCTCCTGGTCTGGTTGGTCCACGTCGCCCACACTGGGCTCTGCTCTGCTCCGCTCCCCTCCTAGTTGCATGCAGGATAGACCTTGCCCAGAGACCATCCAGGCTGTCCCAGGCTGGAGCCCTGCTTCCCTCTGCTGTTTTGTGGGTTCTGCAGTTCTAGAATTGATTCAGAGCCATTTTTTATAGGTTTTTGGAGGGACTTGGCTGGGAGCTCAAGCTAGTCCCTGCTTTCCAGCCGCCATCTTGGCTCCGAAAGAAGTATTTATTAGTCATCTACGTTGTGCTATGCTCTATGCGAAACACTTTATAAATATCTCTTCATTTGATCCTTATAACAACCCTGGGAAGTAGGGGCTATTATTATTCCCATTTTAGATGTGAAGAAATTGAGGCAAACAGAGGTTAACTACCCTGGATCACACAGCCAGCAAGTATCTGAGGCTGGATTGGCACTCGGGGCTTCCTGGCTCCAAACCCAGTGCTGCCCATCTAGGAAAGATTTTATGGGGAGACTGATATTTGATTTTGACTCTGGATTCAATAGAAATTCAAAAGGTAAGTAGAGGGAGGAAAGGCTTTCTAGGCAGCGAGGACAATGTGAATGAAAGCACAGAACCAGGAGAATGCAAAGCATGTGAATCCCATCTCTACTATCTGGGTCCTGAACCTTTCCGCTTCACCTCTAGACCATATCTTTTCCCTCGCTCCTTGAACTCCAAGAGTCTTTGACTCTTCCACTCAGCATCTTATTTGGCAACCGATTCAGTTAGTGCACAACCAGTCTGGCCCATCTGACCCTGCCCTAAGTGGAAACCTTCAGGCTATGGCATGTCTTCAATTGTAAGCCAGGAGATTTCAGCATTATATAAGACTCAGCCCCAGTTCTTACTAGATCATGTCCTCAGCTTAGTCCAGGGGCAAAGTCATGAGAAAGAGTAGTTTGGCCTTGACTTAGTTGCCTGATAATTATCTCCTTTTTTTTTTTTTTAAATCTCTAAATCCCTTCTGATTTTCATATTTCCAATGCCAGCCTGGTAACCTGACTCTAACTCCTGATTTTTCTCTTAGTTTGGCTTTCATGATCCTGTTTCTGACTCAGTTAACCCCACCATAGCAGTGCAACACAGGGCCCAAACCCCTTCTCCTTACAGCAAAAAGCAAAGCAAAACAAAGCAAAATACTGTCAGTTCTCATCAGCTAAATTTTAGCAAGAGATTTGTTTTCAGGAGAAGGTGTCAGGAGACTCACTGGAAATTTCATGTCAGATTACAGGTTTTGACTGACCCCACTTTTCTGGCACCACTCTTATTTTGACAACATAATTACTCCTCATAATCATCATTAATATATTCTTAAATATTCAAAGACTTCAATTCCTTAGGTTGAGTTTTTAGTGCTGTGTATAATGGGAGGGGCAGATTAAAGCATACAAAAATTAATTTCTCCTAGTTTTGTTAAACTTGGACAACCCAGTTTATCAGTGAGGGCTTTCATTGACAAAATACCCCTAGTCAAGCCCAGTATCAACAGTGAATATTGTAGAAATATGAATGGGAGAATGTCTCAGTATAATGTTTTTTAATGAACCTTCTTAAAAAACAAAAAATGGCTAGGGAGGGGCAGCTAGGTGGTGCAGTGGACAGAGCACCAGCCCTGGAGTCAGGAAGACCTGAATTCAAATCTAGCCTCAGCAGTTGTATGACCCTAGGTAAGTCGCTTAACCCTGTTTGCCTCAGTTTCCTCATCTGTAAAAGGAGCTGGAGAAGGAAATGGTAAACTACTCCAGTACCTTGGCCAAGAAAACCCCAAATGGCATCAGGAAGATTCAGACACAATTGAAACAACTGAACAAAAATAACAACAAACAGTAAGGGGAAAGCACTTAAAATGAGATTTGAGCTGAAAGAATTAGCAAAAGATATCCATAAACCCTCAGGGATATTTCTAATTTACCAAAGGGGCAATTTAACTACCTTACACTGAAAGAGTCTCTCTACACATTCAGAGTCTTTCTTATATGTTAAGCCCCATCTTTAATAAAAATTGGTGTCTTTGCGACTTTCAGAAACTCCCTGGAAATATTCTTGACTTAGGCCTTTCATTCTTGGATACCTTTATTTTGGGGATCCACTAGAGAAAATTGGCATTTCGTTCTTTTTTGTTGTTTTAACTTAAAATTGTGCAGTCATTTTTTCCCCAGTGTGTGGTTCCCTTAGAAGTCAGTTTCTGTTGAGATGATTTTTGCAAACTATTGCATCGTTAACTCATTAGATGTTTAAGTACTGCTACTTCCTATGTTGCTGAATCTTGTATAAGCATTGATATTGAGGCTAATATGAGAAATAGGGTCTTTGCATCACTGAAGTGCTCATGCCTAATAGATAAATATCCAAGCAGGTTCCTAGACTCTTCCCCACAGGGATTACATAGACCTCCCCCTCCCACCTCCCCCACTTGCCCTATTAAAATACAATCATAGCTTTAGAGTTAGAAGGGACCCTGGAAATCATCTACTACAACCCCTTCATATTACTCATGTTCAGAGAGGTTAAGTGATTTGCCCAGGGTGGCATAGCTAATGACTGACAGAAAATTTGAACCTAGGTCTTCTTGATTCCAAGCCAAATGCTTTACTCATTATATCGTGCTGCCTCTTTGGGTTTCTTACCTGAGAAAATCACAGCTTCTTTTCCATTAAATGATAGATGCTATCAAGCTATCAAGATCCTTCTTGTCATCCAAGGGCTGATGATATAGTTGAAGATATAGTACATATGCGTACAAAAGAAATAAAATGTGAAAAAGCATGCATTAAATACCAAAGAAGTGAAATGGAAAATAACAGCACAGTACCCAGGCTGCTTAAGAATCCAGTGCCTCTTTTGTAACCATCAATTCCCAGCTCATACTTAATTCATGTGACTTTCTGAAGCATGAAACCCCAGAAAACGTGTAAATTAAGTGTAAACTTGGCTTACATATGCCCCGAGTGAAGCCCCAAAGGCATTTATTTCAGAAGTCAAAGGTATGAGTGAGATTAGAGGGAAGCAGAAAAGGTCAGCTCAATCAGCCCTTTTCCCCATAGGGCAGCTCTGGCAGTAGCGCTATAGGCCTGTGTGCTTTACAGAGAGGACTACCGCAGCCAGAGTGTTAGCATTCTCTAGTGCTGTGCATATTGGGATCAGTTTCTCAGACACAACTGACATTTCTAGGGAGTTCTGTGGATGATTGCCTAAGCAAGACTGAAGACTTCTCCATCATGAAGCCTTCTCTAACCACTCCATTCTACATTAATCTTGTCAGACTCTAAATGCTTGGTTTCACTTTTCTCTGAATTCTTATTGCCATAGCCCTGCCTAGGGTACCTTGAATTATGACAATTTCCCTGAGGCCCATATCTTACTTTCCTTCCCCTACCCCCTTTCCCTCGACTACTTGGTCAGTGATTCAGTACCTCAGAGAGGCAGGAGATATGGAAAGAAAAAAGTAATTTTATCAGCTGTTTATAAATCAGTCATTCAACAAGCATTTATTAGGCACCTAAGCCAGGCACCGTGCTAGGCATTAGATTTTATAGAGTCAAAAATTGGAACAGTCTCCAACTTCAAGGAAAAGAATGAAACTTTGAAAGAACTAAAGAACAACCATAGATGGAAAGGAGGGATGGAAAGAAACATTTATTAAGTGCCTACTATGTGCCAGGCACTGTGTTAAGATCTTTATAAATACTTGATCCTCACAACAACCCTGGGAGGTATGTTCTATCATTATTCTCATTTTCCAGTGTAGGTGGTAAAGGTGACTTACCCAGGGTCACATAGCTAGTAAGTTTTTGAGGCAGAATGGGAACTGAAGTCTTCTTGGCTCCAGACTGAGCGTTCTACACACTGCATCACCTACCTGCCGTAGAGGACAACTTCGTTGTTGTTGCTGTTGAATCATTCTTCAGCTATGTCTGACTTTATGACCCCATTTGGGATTTTCTTGGCCAAGATACTAGAGTGATTTTCCATTTCCTTCTACAGCTCATTTTACGATGAGGAAACTGAGGCAAACTGGGTTAAATGACTTGCCCAGGGTCTCACAGCAAGTAAGTATCTGAGGTCAGACTTGAACTCAGGAAAATGAGTCTTCCTTACTCCAGGATAGAGATACTCTATCCACTGTGCCGCCTAGATGCCCAGCCGACAACTAGCATAATGCTTAGTGTACCCTACTTGAACAAAATTCCCCTTGACAGTATTCCTGAAAAGCAGTTGCCCAGCATTTACTTGAGGACTTCCAGTGATGGAGCACTTTCTACAAGGTGGTGTGTTGTTCTGTCATCGTCCTGCTTGCCTTTCTCTGGATGTGTTCCATTTGTCAATGCCCTTCACAAAATGTTGCAACCAGAACTGAACATATTATTTCCTTTGTGGCCTGGCAAGGCATTGTAGTCAATAGATATTTATTAAGCACATAATATGTGCCAGGAACTTTGCTAAATGCTAGAAATACAAGAAAGAGGCAAAAGACAGCCCCTGCCCTCAAGGAGCTCACAATCTAATGGGGGAGATAAGTAAATATATGTAAACAAGCTATATAAATAGGAAATAATGAACAGAGGGAAGGCATTAGATTTAAGAGGAGTTAGGGAAGGTTTCCTAGAGAAGATGAGAGTTTAGTTGGATATTCAAGGAAGCCAGTAGGGAGATGAGAAGAGAGAATGTTCCAGGCATGCAGAGCAGCCAGAGAATATGCCAGAATCAAGAAATGGAGTTTCCTGTTTTCGGCACAGTCAGGAGTCCAATGTCATCAGATCAAAGAGTACGTGTGGAAGAATACTGGAAAAGTAGGAGGAAGCTAGGTTATGAAAGGCTTTGAATATCAAACAGAGTTAGATGTGGGAAAGTCCAGAATACCAAGGTCTAGTACAAGGAAACAGGGAACACACAATGATAGTAAAGGAAACCAGCATTATGGAGGTGACATACTTGTAGTATGAAGGGCCATCAGAGAGGACAGTGGGAATAGATTAAGTCCTCCGTGACTCAGGTGGATTGGGTTCTTCCTGCTGGGGTCCTGGAGGGAATTAGGCACTCTCCAAACTAGTAAAGTCTGATGGTTTTTCTTTTACAGGGTTCTTCTCTGAATTTGACAGGATCAGACCCTGGGAAAAGGGAATTGATAGATTTGACCTGGGAATAGGTGCCGATTCGTGCTAGTAAAAGAAGAGACCACTTCTGGAGAACTAGCTTCTAATTGGTGTTCAAGACTTGAGCTCAAATGTGACCTCAGACGCTTACTAGCTGTGTTACTCTGGTCATGTCACTTATTCCTGTCTGCCTCAGTTCCTAATCTGTAAAAATGAGCTAGAGAAGAAAATGGCAAGCCACTCCAGCGTCTTTGACAAAAAGGTCACGAAGAGTCAGACAAAAAAAAGAAAAATCGTGCTATTCGAATTCAGGAAAAGAGGTTTGGGACTGTAATTGTTAGTCTTATACCACTATGTTTTTAAGCTTTCCTGGGGTCTCTTTATGTAGAGGGATGAGGAGGTTACTGAGGTCATTAAACCAGGGCAGAATTATTGTTCAGGTGTATCCAACTCTTCATAACCCCAGTTGGTGTTTTCTTGTCAAAGATACTGGAATGGTTTGCCATTTCCTTCTCTGGCTTTTTTTTTTTTTTTACAGATGAAGAAACTGAGACAAAGTTAAGTGACTTGCCCAAGGCCATAAAACTAGTAAAGTGTTTGAAGCCATATTTGAACTCGGGAAGACAAGTCTTTCTGACTCCAACCCTGACACTCTCTCCACTGTGCCACCTAGGTGCCCTAGAGCAGAATGCAGAAGATTAATTACCTCTTTCATTTTGGGCACTTTGTCTTCATTAAATGTAGTCTAAGTTGTATTTGCTTTCTTGTCTGCTATCATACTATTGACTCACACTGGCCTTCCAGTTCACATAGATATTTTTCTCACCAATTGTCTCACCAGTTTTTCTCACAAATCTAGTCATAGCTTCCCCAATCTTAAACTGTACTTATCCTATCATTCAGCGTATCTGCATATATTATATATATGAGAGAATATATATGTATGTATATATGAGAGAATATATATATATGTATATATATATATACATGAGAGAATAACTTGCTAAGCATTCTATCTGTGCCTTCATCTGAGGCATTGGTTAAAAAAATATTAAACAATTCACACAAACTAAGGGCAAATCCTTAGGGTGTGACACTAAAGACCAGGTTGATATTGACAGCATTACGGCGTCTTGACAAGACTCGTGGATTGAGTCAGATGACCTAGGTTCAATCCTGGCTCTTCCACTAACTTTTTCATCTCTCTAGGTCTTAGTTCCATATTTACAAAATGAAAGGACTGGACTAGATGTATTCTAAGGTCCCTTCTAGCTCTAAATCTGTGATCCTTATGACTTAAAGTTTTTATGTGCTCATATATATTCACACACATGTATATACATATACATACACACATATATACATACACATATATTCACATACATGTATACGTACACATATATTCACATACATGTATACGTACACATATAATACACACGTACATATATATATATACATATATATATATATAAACATAGGAGGTTTATGGAAGTTAAGGTTATTGGTTCAATATCTTTATAGATCAGTTAATTGGTTCCTAGATTGAATTTAAACCCCAGGTAGACGAACTTGTCCAATTGATCACAAAGTAGACCGAGTCAGGAAAAAAAAGATGGATTAGAGTAAATCTATCACCACCATAGAAAAATCATTTTCATTAGTGATGATTTTACTTATAGACCAAGGAGGTAGTCAGTATATAATAAAAGGCAATAATAAAAACTCCTCTCCCCGTATTTAGCCACTTTCATGGCCAAAATTAAATCATTAGAAATTCATTCTATTGGCTAAACACTTTGGGCCCTTTATCAAATGTAAATACATCCCAGAAGGGTAAAATATTAACACAAGATCACCTTAGCATGAATAGTTTATTAGCTTATCAGTCCCTGAGAGAATAAGATTCAGGTCAAGTAAATAGTTATTTGGAGATAAAGAAATCCATAGATCTAGAACAGGGCACTGACTACCTAATGTGGTACTGGCTAGGCCCTGAGACAATGAAACTCAGGTTAGGTAAATAATTATTTAAAGATGGTCTAGAATAGGGTACTCACCACTTAAGGAGGTGAGGCCTCTATAGCAAGTTGCATTTGGGAGCCATAGGCATCCAGGAAGGAGTCTAGGGCACAAGCAGAGGGAGAGGGAGGAAAGAGAAAAAAGTGCAGAAAAAGTGAGAAAATACTATGTTTCCTCTATTTTCCAGTTATTCTTAGAGCTGACTCTGATCTTATAGAAAAGTACTCCTCTCCTCTATATTCAATCCAGAGAGCAAGAATCTCTAATGTCCCCCAACTTATAGCAGAAGGAACATCTTTTGATAGGTTTGAGTATCTTGGACCCAGATGCTCTCCCATTTCCTTGTCCTTCTCGTTTGGGCTTAATCTATCAGAGTAATGCTACTAGGTATATAACCAAGGAAACAGAAATTGGAAATTAAAGCCTGAAACCAAGGCATGTGGGCGGTGGATGGCTAAGGCTGTTGAAAGCTATCTAAACAAAGCTAATAATGAAATTCTGAAGGCTGTTGTGCAACCCAGATGAAGAGTTTAATGGTGAAGTGACTTATCTCATTAATCTGAGCTAAACAAAAGCTTTTTTCTAAACATAGTAAGTACAAGGACAAGTAGAAATGTCTAGCAATCAGAGCGTGGTATGCAGATGTATGGCCATTATTCTCTACCTTGAGAAAGATGTCTTTCTCACAGTAAGGTGCAGGGACCCAATTTCTTTGCTTGTTTCTTTTTAAAAGTTCATTTCTGTTCAGAAGAATTAAGAACCAGTGAAATAGTACAGAGAATTGGAATAACTCTAAGAGCTGGCTTAGAAACTTACCTATAATCATCACTACTAGCTAGGACCTTGGACAAGTCACTCAACCTTGCCGAGCTTCTCTTAGAGTTTAAAAAAAAAAAAAACAAAACCCTTGCATTTCCCACCTGGCAAGACCGTTGTGAAGGTAGTGCCTTGTAAGCCTCAAGCTGCTATGTAAATGTGCATTAGTATTATTTGATTTTTATATATGTAAATCTTGCAGCATATGTTAATATACTTGAAGATTTGAAAAGCCCTTTAAATATGCTATTCATTTGATTCTCACAACAACTGTGTGAGGGAGGTACTTTTATTGTCATCCCCATTTTACAGATGAGAAGTTTGAGTGTGACAGAGTTTCAGTAATTAGCCCGTGGTCACACATCTAAAGGGAGTGCCCGAGGCAGGATTTGAACTCTGGTCTTCGGGGCTGCTCAGCAATGCCTCTATCTACTGTTTTACTTAGCTGCCACAGGAGGGAAAACGTGCATATGTGTTGGGGCGAGGGGATATGTTCATTTGCCACTAGGATACATAAATTTTCAAATGCTCTTGAGACCCCAGATAAACAGCAACTTTCCATTCATCATCACTACCACCTTCGTCGTCTACTTGTGATCTTCATGTGACCCCGTTAGAACTTATCTGATCTTGTTCGGAAGAAAAGTATCTGAGACTTAGAGAATTCCCTCCTCAGCCTGGTATTTTGCAAATGCCCTTCTAGCCAATAACAACAGTAGCAGTACTAGTAGTAGTAGTAGCTATGGCAGTGGTGGCATTTATATATAGCACTTCATGGTTTACATAGCATTTTACAAATATCTCATTGAATCCTCACAACGACCTGGAAAGTTGGTACTATTATTACCCCATTTTACAGAGAAGTAAACTGAGGCAGGATTTAAGTGATTTGGGCAGCTAGGTTACATAGTAGATAGAGCACTGGGCTTGAAATCGGATTCATCTTCCTCAGTTCAAACCTGGTCTCAGAAACTTGGAAGCTGTGTGACTTTGGGCAAGTCACCTAATCCTGAGCCATAAGTAAGTGACTTGCCCAGGGTCACATAACTCGGAAGTATCTGAAATCCAGTTTGAATTCAAGTTTTTCAGTCCTCTATCTGCTGCACTCCCTCTGACCTAAATTCACAGATGCTCATTACCAGATTGACCATTTGGTAAGGAGTTTTTCAATGTCAGCAACTCTTTAAGATCATATACCGATAGGAGGTTCTTAACTTTTTTTTGTCTCATGGACCCCTTTAGCAGTTTGGCAAAGTCTTTAAGGGTCCCTTCTCAGTATAATGTTTTAAAGATATAACATAAAAAAATACATATGATTACAAAGGAAACCAATTATATTGAAATATAGTTATCAAAATACTTTTAAAACAAGTTTACTGACCCCCCTGAAACCTCCTGAGAGGTCTATAGGCCCCGTCTCTCAGGTGAGAACCCCTATACTCAGAGAGGGATTATGGACTTTGTTGGTAGTCTGAACACTGATGAATCACAGATCTTTGAAGACTATATTCCATTTGATTGAATAAACATTTGTCAAAAATGTACATATGAAAAGCACTTTGGAAGGTGCTAGAATAAGAAGAGAAAAATGAAATACACTGTACCCTCAAGAAGCTAGCATTCTCCTGGGGAGATAAAATATGTGCTGAGATAAAAGAATACAAAATGATTATAAGAGAAAGAAAGCACTAAGATTGTATGTTTGGGGTGGGGATATTGAGAGTGGGACGAAGTTCAGGAACCCCAAGTCTAGAGTTCCCAGACAGGGTAGTTGAGGGGGAATACTCCTCAAGGACCAGAGTACTAGAGAGGGTCAGGGCAGTCTGGAATAAATTTTTGGACTCAAGCATTCTTTAAGTCAAGGTGGCAAAGATTTTTTATGCTTTTCAGCAGGCAAGAGTTCTTAGAGAACCTGAAAACTTACAGGTAAAGTTTATATAGGTTAAACTTTAGTAAAACATGTGCCAAATATGTTAATTAGGTGATTCAGGGTGGGATTAGGGAGTGGTTAAGGAGTGGTCATTTCTTAAAGGAACATACACTTTTTGTATCTACTGCTTGGGTATCTTACCCAGGGTTCACTGAGAAATAGCCCAAGGGAGGGCTACGTGGAGATATGGTTTTAGGCCTGAAACATCACTAAGTCAAATAATGGTCAGGGCTGACTGGGAAATACCCAGGCTGCTCCCATCAATGTCTTGTTAGACAAGATAAATGTAATACATATATCTAGGTCTAGAATGCATATGATAGGCTAATGAGTAGTAAATATCTCTATAACCCAGTACACAGCCAGTTTAGCCAGTACACAGCTGGTTCAAACTAATGAATTCTATAGGTACAGCTGGCCACTGTATCAGGAAGAGAGATAAGTGCTTTGCTAGGGCATGCTGTCATGTTTTGCTGGAGAGAAACTGCTAGGGACAGTGTTTTGAGGCTAGGAAGAGATGTGATTTTGGAACTGGGGTCCAAGCACAGGCACCCAGGCACCCCATCAGGAGGAGAAGGGGAACCAGAAAATGACTCCTGGGGGAGGTAGGAGGGATTCAGTGTAGGAGGTGTGAGGAATACAGCATTCCAGGACCAGGGAGAATCATCTGTTAAAAGACACAAAGGTGAGATATCCTGTTCATAAGATAAAGGTCTAAATGACAGCAGCAGCTATGTGAATAGAGAGTTATTATATACAGAAATTCTCTAGAGGTAGAATCAACAAGATTTGACAAGTGATTACATATGGGAATGAGGAAGAAGGATGTATCAAAGATTGAGTCTATGAACTGAAACCGACATGGTTCTTTCAGCAGAACTGGAGATGTTTTAAGTATAGATGGGTTTGTTGGTGAAATTGGGAATTAATTTAGGACACTGTAAACTTGAGATACTATCCTTACAGGACATCCAGGTAGAGATACACAGCAGGCAGTTTATATATACAAGGCCAGAATTCAAGAAAGAGATTAAGGCTGAATATATAGATTTTGGAATCATTGGTAATTGGAATGACAATTAGATCCTTGGGCCCTTCTGAGATCATCAAGGCAAAGAGTTTAGAGGTAGAAGAGTAGAATGCCTTGGACAGAAAGCCTTGTGGAACATCCACACTTAGGAGGCAGAGGAAGAATTCAGTAAAGGAGACTAATAAGGAAGAGTCAGATAAAAAGATAACCGAGAAAAAAAGCATCATAAACATCAAGAGAAAAAAACAACTAAGGAATGTTGAAAACTAAAAATAAATTAATTAATAAATGTCAATAAATAAATAAACACAAAGAAAAAAAGAAAAAAATCAACTAAGCAAGAGGGGATAGTTAACATTATCAAAAACTCTCAATGAATGAAGGCTGAGAAGAAGTGGGGTTAGTTGGAAGCCAGATTGCAAAGGATTTAAGGTAGAGGTGAGGAAATGGAGTCACCAAGTATGGATGATCCCTTTTAGGAGTTTGGCTGTGAAAAGGAGAAGAGATGTGAGATGATAACTTGAGCAGATATCAGTTTCAAGTGAAGTTTCTTTCTTTTAAAGAATGGCAGAGGCCTGAACACATTTTTAGGTAGCAGTTTTATAGATTTTTTTCACTAATCCTACTTGGACTATTAAATAATTTCTTAATTCATATCTTTGTATCTATTCCTCCCAACTCTCTAATCCATACTCTATACAGCTGCCAGATTGATATTTCTAAAACATTCCTTCACCATCCCTAACCACTTCTCACTCACCCAGGACAAAACACAAAATCCGCAGCCATACATTGAAAGCCTCCCACCTACCTTTCTAGTCATTATTTATACAGCGACATATACAACTAAAGTTCAAATCTTAACATAAACACAAAAAGCTAGAGATAAGTAAGTAGCTATTGCCCCTATTCATTGTATTATACACTAAAATGTTTTGCTTATATTTCTGTTGCTAATCCACAAGTAATTGTAAATAGCCTATCAAAAATATTATTTTCTTCCCCAAACTTCAGGAAAGTAGAATTTTTCTCATTATAAAATTTGCTTATCAAAATAATCATTCTTGCCATCATAAGGCAAAGGCTTCAAAGACTCACTGCTGTAGAGATGGCCAACATTTTATGATGATTGTTTTGTACAACCTAATTACCTTGAATGTTGCTAATGAGGTTGGCCCACTGGGCTGAAAGGACAGAGTTGAGGGGATGTATTGCTTTTATAAATTGCTTATAACTGTTGCTGACAAACAAGCTAAGGGAAAAAAAGGCCAAAGACCGCCTGTGATATATTGAGTTCAAATGGGCATTTGCCATCCTGAAGAATAGGTCTGACTTTTAAATTACCCCAGAAATATTGTCTCTCTGTAGCTTGCACATCCTTAAGGATTTACTAGATATCCGAGATACACATGACAACATAAGAAGAGAAAGTGTTGGACAGCATTACTTTCATGTTTAATTTAGCCTTGTGGATTTATCAAAAGGACAGAAGGAAGATTTGGCTGTAGAGCTGGAATATTAGTCTCTGTGCGGGAAGCATAACTTAAACGTAGAGTGAGCACTAAGTCATAGTGATTTTTGTGAATGCACATGACTGTCTAAGGACATCATTCACTTTTCTTTTTTACACACAAAAAGGGAAAAATCATGAAAAATAACCAACAAATTGGAATTTTTCAGAAAGGTAAGAGAAGGGGAATAGAGTAAAAATGTAACTAAATAGAAGAATAGAATAAAAATTAAAGCATAATCAAATGCTCAGGTTATTTGGTTTTTTCAATACCAACACTTATTAAACACCTAATTTTATGAAGGACTATTCCAAGTGCTAGGGAGATAAATGATGATGATGATGATGATGATGATGATGATGATGGTCATTTATACGTATAGGCTTTAAGACCTGAAAAGCACTTGACACACAATCTGTCATTTTTATTTGATTCTCACAACAACCGTATGAGTTAAGGTCTACAGATATTATTACACCTATTTTACTGATGAGAAAATAGAGGCTGATAAGTGAAATGACTTGCCCAGGATCAATCAGCTAATAAATGTTAGAGTCAGGATTTGAACCTACATCTTCCAATTGCATGAGTGTTGTTCTATTCACTGTCTTTCTGTTTCTCTGCTCTCAAGGATTTTAAAATTGATTTATATAAAAGTGCTATGTATCCCTCATATACCCATGGCCAAAAATGTATGAGGTTTGAGTTGTTGTTGGTTTTTTTTCCCACTTAATCTGCTTGCCACTTAGCATAATCTTGAACTTCAAGCTCCTTAAAGCCTTCTGCCCTTTTTATAGGATCACAGATTTAAAGCTGAAATGGATCATAGAGGTCATCTATTTCAATCTCCTAATTTTAGAGCTGGGTTAACTGGGCCCCGAGGGAGGTGAAGAAAATTGCCCAAAGTGTCCCACAATTACTTAAGAAGCAGAGCAGAGGTTGACTTTGCATGAGAGCCTTCAAAAGCTGATCATTCTTTCCCAGGAAATACGGCTGTAGTTTCAGTTGTAGATACTAAACGAACAATGGTTCTTGGGTCACAGTTACTCTTCTCCAGGCTGTACTCCTGACTCATCTCCATAGGACTTTCTCTACCATGCCCCAAATTCTTCCTCACCCTGGAAGCTCACTCCATTCTTAGTGTATTTCTCACAAAGGAAGTTGCTTCTGCCTAGCTTTTCCCTCTGATTGGCTGATTCTTCCCAGAATACATTTTAAGGAGACGGCGCAAGCCAACCATATCTTCGTATTTCTCCAAGTTGTACTTTTATCTTTTTCTATAGGACTTTTTTTTACCCTGTTCTTGTGCCAGGTACCTTCATCCCTTAACCCCCCAGTGTCTTCTTTCCAGCTCCCTTTTATGTCATTTTTCTATTAGGTAAGTTCTTTGTCTTTCTTTCTGCTTGTAGCAACAATGTGGCTAGCAACTACTGTGTGTAAGACCACCAACAGCAGCACACAGAAATCTGCCAACACAGGTTATTTCATTTGCTTTTCTAAGGAAAGCAACTTTAAAGGGTTAACAATCTCAGTTTAATCAAACATACATACATTATTCACTTAGTTCAGGGGGAAAAGATCAGCCCCCTGAACTTCAGTGCAAACACAGATAGAAATTATAAACATCAACAGACAGACCTTGTCTGATTCAAATCACAACTCAAAGTTACCAGAGAAACACCAACACTTATCTGTCTGGGTTACAAAGCCAGGGAAGGGGGGTGGTGCGTGGTTCAGTGGCTGGCCCAGAGTCTCATCACCCACATTCCTTCAATGAGCGTACCCCAAAAATGCCAACCTCAGATCTATATACCCATCTCAGGGCCCAGGGGGCTAAAGGCTCACCATTCAGAGTGTGAGAAATCACTAAGGCCAAGAGTGTGGGAAAGCTCCAACCACCAGCCCCACATCATATACAATTCAATGACTCTGGATTGTTTAGTGCTGAGAAACACTCCAAGACAAAAAGATCCCACTTTACCTGTCCCATTCAAACCAAGGCCAGACTCATTAAAGGCACTTAAGAGAAGAACTGCAAAAAGCTCCTCCCTGATTATCACTACACTGCTTATTTTATAATAACATATATATTATTATATATATTATGTATATATATATATATATAATATATAATACAGAGCCTGGCACATAGTAAGCACCAAATATGTGCTTGTTGATCGAGTTAGGTGATCTAAATGTCTGTGCTTTCCGTAAGTGTGGATAATAGCTGACATGTGTATGACTCTTTTTGAAACATATTATATATAACATATGATTTATGCATCAATGACCCTATGAGGTACAGATAAAGAAACGGGATCATAGGGATTAAGTGACTGTCCATGGTTGTACAATGTCAAAGGTGAGACACGAACCCATTAATTCCTGATTCCAAGTATAGCACTCTTTCTATTATGCCATATTGCTTCTCTGAATATTTGGGAGACAGAGGATAGTGAGATTTTTCAAATTTAAAAAAAATCCTTCATTAAAATAAAAGCAATAACATTAACAATTTTCTAATTATATTTATGAAAGCTAATTTTTAGAACAAGATTTAAATAAATACAAACAACCAGGTACAATCTGGCATTTCATATCCAAAGCTCAGTGAACCATTTCCTCTGAACCTTTTCTTGTGACTTGAAAGACTCCAAGAAGTATATTTTTAAAGCAGATAAATATTAGTTTTCTCAGAAGTATAAATTTTCTAGATATCCAATGATGGTTGCAGTCACTGATCATTGAACAAAGTAAAGCTTGTCACCCCAGTGGTGGGTCAGTAAAGCCCCTAACTTGGTTATCATTAGGGTCAAAACCTATTCAAGCGAAGCTAACTGGTTACACATTTGTGAAGAACAAAAATTCTTAACCTGAGGTCCACAGACCTATCCGTGGATAGATTTCAGAAGTCCATGAAGTTGTATGGGGGAGGAAATTATATCTTTATTTTCATTAACTTCTAACTGAAATAACATTATTCTGAGAAAAGACCCATTGGGCCTACTCCAGATGGCCAAAGGTATCCATACACAAAGAAAATTTAAGAACCCCTGATGTTAAATGAAGTTTTCCCATAAGATGAGAAAACATTCTTCTTTAACTTGTAGACACAAGACTATTTGATGGTGTTTTGAAAGACATTACTAATCAACAATTGCTTTAATACTCAATTTAGCTGAAATTTCTAAGAAGTAATATTTTATAGCCTAAAAAATTGAGTTTGGCAAATTTACTACGAAAAACAGTTCTCTTGGGAAACACTGTATCATTTCCTGATGTCTGGAGATAACATTATATAATCATATGTACATGTGTTCTTTTGAAGTAGCATACAGAGTTAAAACTACTGAATGTGAAAGATAAATAGCTCTTGTTTTTAGGTGATAGTTACATATATCAACATTCTCAGAATCACAGAATTGCATACTTGGAAAGGGGTAAATAGTAAATCCTTATTGAATTAAATGGATTGAAGAGGTTATTTAGCACAAGCCACATCAACCAGAACAACACAGGCAATAAATACTCATCCAATTTTTCCTTAAAGGCCCTTTATGGTGGCGGGGGTGAGGAGAATGAGATGGGGATGTTCTGTTATCCATCCAAGGCAGCCCATTCTACTTTTAGATAGCTATAATGGTTATAAAGTTTGTTGGGGTTCCCCCCTCATCTACTGTGTTGTTAAGCAAAATTGTCTCATTAGCATGGCTTTTGTTTCTTTTGAGTGGAAGTACTACTTTCAGCTGTTAAGTGCTAAGCCCCAGGCCCAGGGCCCTGTCAGGTGTGAAACCTGTGTGGGTGTGGATTGGTGACTTAGGAGGGGCCAGCTCGGGAACCAATGGTCTCTGGTCATGGAGGCAGGGCTTGAGAACGCCGGAAGCTCGGCTGCGAGGAGGGGTGAGCCGGGAGACAAATTCGGCGGCGGCGGAAGGTGTGGAAGCCAGAAGCTGCGGAAGCCAGAAGCTGCGGAGGCAGGAAGCTGCGGAAGAAGGGCTTGCCCGAGTTCGAGCAGGAATGTGAGGCCAGTGAACATGAGAATCTCTCATACCTTGCGATTTCGGACCATTCAGACATATACATGATTATATTTGAGATCATAAATTCGGCCTTCCTACTACATTTACCTCATCTGTTTTTGCTCCTACTTTTTTTTTTCCTTCTGAGGCCCCAAGAACAAGCTTATTTCTTCTTCCCCAATAAAGCTTTTCAAATATTTACTGAGGGATCTGTTAAATTTTTTTTTAAAGGAAAAAAACACCTGGTTGGAAAACAATCATTGATTAAAAGAATGAAAAAGAGGACAACAAATGCTTCTTTTTTTGATGCTGCTTGCCAGTATCACTCAATACTCTAAAGACCACTATTTTTAACTTACCATTGTGAGAACTTGACTAATTAGAAAATTAATTGAAATGACACTTTCTAATACATAGATGTGAAATGTGTTGTGGGCAATACTGATTACAGATGCGTTAAGGAAAATTCCTAATCCAGCTCTTCTTGGATGAGTTTCCAGAGCTTCAGTATCCCTACATTTCTACTTTGACTTGCTTTTAAATCAAAGTTCTTGAATAACAACAGCTAATACTATCTAGCATTATATAATTTTCAGGTTTGCTGATTGCTTCACATATCTTATCTTACTTAAGGCTCACAAGCCCTGTAAGGTAGGTGCTATTATTATCCCTGCTTTACAGATGAGGAAACTGAGGCATACAGAGTTTAAGTGACTTGCCTAAGGTCACATAACTAGCAAGTATCTGAGGCAGGGATGTAGACTCTTCCTGACTCCAAGTCCAGTATCCAATACAGTACACTGCACTCCCAGGCAGGTTTCTTGAAGTGGTTCTAAGGACAATTTACTATTGAGAATATTATAAAAGTCTTAGGTAGGATTTAGTATCATTCATTTGTTGTTGTTCAGTTGTTTAACAACTGTGTCTGATTTTTTGTGACTCCATTTCAGGTTTTCTTGGCAAAGATACTGGAATGCTTTGCCATTTCCTTCTCTAGCTCATTGTGACAGATGAGGAGGCTGAGGCAACACAGTTAAGTGACTTGCTTAGGGTCTGTATCTGTAAGGCAGGTGTCACAGTATCAATAGTGACCATGAATACACCTATATAGTTCTGTATCACAGAATATAAGAGACTCTCCATATAGAAGGAAGAAGTAAAACATTTATTCAGACACCAGAGGATCAAATCCCCAAACCAATAACTCCAATTCAACATAGCAGTGATTGTATCCCAAAACCTGTAAATCTACTTCATTGTAACAGCAAAGAAATTAAAACATAATATCCAAGCAGGGAGCTAAGCCACCTGGTAACTTTTCCCTCTCCTGGGGCCTTCCCATAAACACTCACTCACAAATCTTAGCTGTCTGCTTGCCTTCATACTCTCTCCCAAAGTCAGGAGAGCTTGCAGTTTTGAGAGTTTAAAGGCTACCCTCAGAGTATATATACCCTTTTTAGGGCCTGAGGGCTTCACACCTCTCATGACCTAATTAGTAAAAGGGTGTGGGCCTTCCTACAAACCAGCCTATCCTAATCAAGTTTCCCTTAACTATCTCCACCTGAGGCCTATTAAGGGGATTAATGGTTGGGGAGATCATTCATCACATTAACACCACAGGGTCCCACAGCTACTAAATGTCTGAGATCAAATTTGAACTCAGAACATGAATCTTCCTGACTTCAGGCCCAGGTCTCTGTCTGC
Organism: Phalanger gymnotis; assembly: GCA_028646595.1. Taxonomy (NCBI): domain Eukaryota; kingdom Metazoa; phylum Chordata; class Mammalia; order Diprotodontia; family Phalangeridae; genus Phalanger; species Phalanger gymnotis. The sequence goes on from CM053625.1 coordinate 211,616,544, forward strand.
TGGAGCACCTAGTTGCCCCATTATAATTGTTACTGCTATAAAATTTATGACTGTGTAAAACAAGAAAACAGATTCAACATGTTCTGAAGACCTTCTTCCCCAAACGTAATGCTCAGTGAACCAAGGAAAGATGCCATTGACTATAGCCCAAATCAGTCTTAATAGCATAGAATTGTCTTTAGGCCTTAAAAAAATAACAAAAACAAAAATTCACCAATCTCAAAGCCTGGGATGCCTTCTGAGTCTGGATGCCTGCCAAAGAAGAGTCACAAGTTCATTTGAATTAATTAAGGTTCTTGGAGAAGTAGACATCATTGTTCTTCTCCAGAATGCTCCCCAGTTAACACATAGCTTAAAACCAGGAGCTGCTGGTCTTTAGTGAGAGCTCTGTGGGTATCATATGGTGGTAACTGAGTCTGCCAAAAATACTATACTTAGGATCTGATCAGGGGTGAAGAACAATTAAAAACTCTCAAAAATGGCCTTTTTTTCCTTCCTGTTCCTCTGGACTCTGGATTTTTGACATTTGAAATTAATATAGCTTTATAGAGTATTAGACATTTGAAATCTGAGTGAGAAAACAATTTCTGTTCAAGTCAGCATTTACGTTAGGCCTGATTTCTTCTGGCCTAATTTTGATTGATTTTAGGCCCAGTACATGAGTACATACAGTCCTTTTTATAGTGACAGATGGATGAGGACAGATAGAAAGAGCCAAGTAATTTAACTACGATTCTGTCTGTTCCTTTAAGTTCTTAAACCTGAACCCCGACCTTTGAGGCAGAGGAATTGCCAGTGATTATGGGCCATAGGAACACCTGTCATCTAAAGAAAAGCCCAAAATGAGAATTTATTTTCTAAATTAGCAATATCCAGTTCTGCTCCACACAATTCTGCTTTAATCAGAAACTGATTAGTGGAGCTGCCCAAGTCATTTAGCATTTAAGACATGTTGATATTAGTCCAAGTTCATATGTGTCAGCCTGGAAATGAAATTCTTTCCTGTATTCATCTCTAAGCTGGATAGAAATTCAGAAATATGCAAATAAGAGAGAGATAAAAAGAGAGACTAGAAAGACTTTAGGCCTTATAGCTCTTTTCTTTAAAGAGGATTTTCCCAAACCGTGCAACAACTTAAAGAATTCTTTCAGGAAAAAAATAGTAGTTCTGTGGAAATTAATGTTGCACAAAATTCACAATTACCTTTCCTTATAGCCAGAAGGTTCAAGTAGAAAGAAGTGGCCTCAGGGAAATAATGTTTCTCTATTCTTCCCCTAGCCCTCCTGACCACCTGATATTTTAATTAAAAAAAATTAAATCAAGAAGATTCTTAATTCTGTAAATTTCAGATTATGTCTCTCACAACTCTTCATTCGTAAGGGTCATCCTTTTTTTTTTCCCCATTTCAGGTCTCGGTTTCAGGAAACAATAGAGCTCCATAGAGCAGCAGGTTTTACTGGCAGAAGCTATTGACACATACCCCAGGACAGACCTGAGGTTATAACCTGCTATCCTTAGGGCCAAGACATAATCCCTAGATCTGCCTTCTGAAACTCTGCCCCACCTGTTAGCCTCACCTGAAATGCTTTTTCCTTTCCTTTCTGCCTAAATCCTATTAGTTGTTTGAATTCCAATTTAAATCCTCCCCTCTCTTTGAAACAAAGGCAATCTTGTGAGGGATGATAGAAAAAGCTTTTGACTGAGCACCTAAAGTCTATGAGTCCCAGGAGTGTGCTGGTAAACGTTTAACAATTGGCTCTCTGTGGGGGGAAAAGGTAGGCAAAACAAACTTAAATTTACTCTAGGGAGAAATTGTGTGAAGATGGTAGAATAAGGGAGGAAATTACCTGGCTTTCCCAAATTCCCTCCTCCGCTCCCCATTATAATTTAAAATAACACTTCGAAGTGAATTTGAGAGTAGGAGAAATAATTAAAAGTCAAGGCAAAGCAGTTGTCCTGCCTAACACAACTTGGGAGGAAGTTAGGAAAGATCTGGCCTCTGGGGTTGTGGTCTGGCCTGAGCAAAATGCAGGTAACCCAGGGCAGATACCAGTTAACAAAAAGCAAACCCTGGGAACAGCTGTGCAGGTGGCAGCCTTGGCTTTGGGAACTTTCACGGAATGAAAGGTATGGGAGTCAGATGTCTGATCAGGAGAAGATGGAGGGAGGGAGCCTCTGATAACCCTGGATGTGGGTCCCAGGTGTGCCTTCAGGTGAGGAGGAGTGAGCACATACTCTTGAGTGCAGTTGCAGAGGGGAAGGAGGAATGAGCACACACCTATGAATGCAGTTATAGAGGAGCAGGGACCTTTCAAGATCACAGGAAAACAGAGCTCCTTGGTTTTGCTTCTAGGGGCAGAGGAGAGAGCTGATGCTTGCAGCCTCTTGAAGGACCACAGGGAGCAAGAGTATTTGCAGTGGCAGTGGTCTTGGGAGCCCTAGTAATAATTTAGGGGAAGAGAGGCGGATGTGAGGTCACTCATAGATCAAGGCATGAGCTAAAGGAGCAGTGATCTCAGCTGGTCCTGGAATATAGAACACTGAAAGAACCAAGAGGTCAAAGGCCTCCAAATAGAGCTCAGAAAACAACAGCATGAAAAACCCAAAGCCTGAAACATCATCTCCCATAACTTGGGATCAGAGTCTGAGCTTAATATAAAGTTAACAGCCAAGAATTAAGCCATAAGTAAACAACAGAGAAAGAACCCAATGATAGATAGCTACTATGGTAATAGAAAATATCAGGTTTCAAATTCAGAAGAAGACAATTAAGTCAAAACAGCTACTTATAAAGCTTCAAAGAAAAATGTAAGGTATCACAAGTCTAAAAAGAGTTTTTGGAAGAGCTTAAAAAGGACTTTAGGGGCTGAGCCAAGAAGGCGGCTAGAAAGCAGGTACTGGCCTAAAGGTCTCCCCAAGGACCCTCCAAACACCTATAAAAAATGACTGAACAAATTCTAGAACTGCAGAACCCACAAAATAGCAGAAGGAAGCAGGGCTTCAGCCCAGGACAGCCTGGATGGTTGCTGGGTAAGGTCTATTGCACCAGAGCTAGGAGCAGAGTGGAGAAGAGCCCAGCTTGGGCTGTGCCAGGACCAACCAGACGGGAAGCTGGGTGGAACAGGGCCTAGTTCCCTGAATAAGTGAGCTGTGGCAGGTACCAGACTTGTCAACCCACAAACACCAAAGACAACAGAGAAGGTTAGTGGGAAAAGCTGCTAGGGACAGGGAGTTTGAGGGTTGGCCACTGCCCCAGGGGCAGCTACAGAACTACAGCTGCAGTTGCTTCTGGCCCCAGGCCCAC
>CM053625.1:211620347-211660298 GCA_028646595.1 Phalanger gymnotis
AGAAGCAAAATATAGTTAGTCTTTCACAACATGAGTATTGTGGAAGGGTTATACATAATGATACACATGTGGCCCATGTTGAATTGCTTGACTTCTTAGGGAGGGAGGGTGGGTGGGAAGGGAAGAGGGGAGAGAATTTGGAACTCAAAGTTTTAAAAAATAAATGTTCAAAAACAAAAACAAAAAAAGTTTTTGCAGGCAACAAGAAAATAAGATACACAAGCAATGGGGCATAGAAATTTATCTTGCCCTATAAGAAAGGAAGGGAAAAAGGGATGGGAGAGGAATGGGGTGACAGATGGGAGGGCAGATTGGGGAACAGAGCAACCAGAATATATGCCATCTTGGAGTGGGGGGGGAGGGTAGAAATGGGGAGAAAATTTGTAATTCAAACTCCTGTGAAAATCGATGCTGAAAACTAAATATATTAAATAAAATTTATTAAAAAAAAAGAAATAACAAAATCCAAGGAATGACAAAATAAAAGAGAACATGAAATACCTCATTAGAAACAAAACAACTGACTTGGAAAACGGATTAAGGAAAGATAATGTTAAGACCTGGAAGCTATGAACAAAAGAAGATCCTAGACACTATACTTCAAGAAATTATTAAGGAAAATTGTCTTGAAATTTTAGAACTAGAGAGAAAAAAGACATTGAAAAAAATCTACCAATCACTGCCTGAAAGAGATCCCAAGGTAAAATTCACAGGAACATTATAGCTAAGTTTCAAAGCTCCAAGGTCAAGGAGAAAATATTACAGGCAACTTGAAAGAAACAATTTAAGTATTGTGGAGCTACAGTCAGGATAACACAAAATTTAGTAGCTTCTACATTAAAAGACTTTTCAAGGGTATGGAATATGACATTCCTAAGAGCAAAGAAACTGGGTTTGCAACCAACAAAACCCTACCCAGCAAAGTCAGTGTAGTTAGGTAGGGGGAAAAAATTTTAATGAATTAAAGGACTTTCAGGTGTTCTTGAGCAAAAGACCAGAACTGACCAGAAAATATAACTTACAAGAATCAAAAGAAGCATAACAAGGTAAACATGAAAGGCTAATCATAGGGGATTTAATAAGGTTACACTGTTTACTTCTTATATAGGAAAGTGATATTTGTAACTCTTAAGAATGCTATCATTACTAGGGTAGCTTGAAAGGTAGAATGCTTAGCAGTTAGTTGGTTATGGTGGGATGATCCTAAGAAATAAAATTTGGTAGGGAGAGGTAAAATGGAGCAAATTATCTTATGCAGAGGAGGTATGCATGGAAGAACTGTTACAGTAGAGGGGAGAAGGGAGTAAAGGGAAGGTAGTGAAGGAACCTTATTCTCATTAGAACTGGGAGGCACTTTTAGAAAGGTATGCATGATAGGGAGACAGTGGTCAGAAATAAATTAGACTACTTAGGAGGGATAGGGTAAAAAGAGAGAGAGAGAGGATAACAGTGAGGAAAAATAGGATGGGGGAAAATCCAAAACTACTAATTATAACTTTGAATGTGACTGGGATGAACTCACCCACAAAATGGAAACAGATAGCAGAACATACAAAAAACCAGAACCTAACAGTATATTGTTTACAAGAAACACATTTTAAAAAGAGAGACACACATAAAGTAATAAAGGGCTGGATTAGAATTGACTATGCTCCAGCTTATGTTAAAAAAAAAAGGAGGGGTAGCCATCCTGATCTCAAAGTTAAAGTTAAAATAGATTTAATTAAAAGAGATAAATAGAGAAACTACAGTACATTAAAAAGTACCATAAATAATAAAGTAACATCAGTACTAAACATATACGCACCAAATACTGTAGCATTCAAAATTTTAAAACAAAAGGTAAATCCATTACAGGTGGAAGTAGCAAAATTATAATAGTGGGGGACTTAAACCTTTCCTTCTCAGAACTAGATAATTCTAACCAAAAATCATACTTACATGAAATAATGCAGAGTGAAATGAGAACTGAGAATGTTTTATATCCTAAAAGCAATATTTTGAAGAGCAAATATGAATGATTAAGCTATTCTGAATTATATGAATATTCAAATCAACTACAAAGGACACATGAAGGAAAATGCTATCCTCCTCCAGAGAAAGAACTAACATGTGGAAACTCAGGTTTCTTCACTCCAGTATGATTTCACATAAGTGGAGTTGGGAAGGAGGGAGTGAAACAGCTCATGAGTCAAAATGTAATAAAATAAATTGATACATACATAATTTGAAAAAGTTTAATTTGCATTATTGACATTTTCTCCATCACTTTCTAAGTCTAGATGATTAACAATCAGCCAGTCAATAAACATTTATTAAGCAGTTAGGTGGCTCAGAGGATAGAGTGCTGGACCTGGAGTCAAGAAACCTGAGTTCAAATCTAGCCTCAGACACTTACTAGCTACGTGACCCTGGATAAGTCGCTAAACCTCTGTTTACCTTACTCTACTGGAGAAGGAAATGGCAAACCACTCCAGTATGTTTGCCAAAAAAAAAAACAAACCCACGGACAGTATAGTCCACAGGGTCATGAAGAGTCCAACATGACAATGGCTGAACAACAACAATGTGCCAAGTACTGTGCTAAGTACTGGGGATACAAAAAGAGGCAAAAGATAGTTCCTGCCCTCAAGGAGCTTACTATCTAATAGAGAAGACAATAAACAAACAAATATGTACAAATAAACTATATGCAAAATGAATAAGAAATACTTAGAAGAAACAAAAATTAAGACGAGTTGGGAAATATTTACTATAGTAGAAGAGGGGATTTTAGTTAGATTAGAAGAAATCAGAAAAGCCAGTTGAGAGATGGAGACAATGCCCAGAGCCTAGAGATAGTGTCTTGTTCCTGGCACAGAAAGGAGCCCAATGTCACTGGGTTGAAGAGTATGTGGCCAGCTGTAAGCTCTAAGAAGTCGGAAAAGGTAGGAATTGGGCTAGGTTATGAAGGGCCTTTGATATCAAATAGAGAATTTTATATTTGATCCTGAAGGTGATAGGGAATGACTAGAATTTATTGAATAGGGGGCTAACATGGTTAGACCTGTGCTTCAGGAAAATCACTTGGATCACTACCACCATCTACCGCCTTCCCGCTATACATGCACGTGTTGTTGAAGAAAGGTAGAAAAAGTCATACAACTGTTCTGATTGGATATACTACGAATTTACATTACACAGCCTTAACTAAGCTCTCTTTGCTGCCAGGCAATCCCACTATATATCCTTCATCAAATGACTATCCCATTTTTCAGAGGCTCTTCCAAACCTTTCACCCTTTCTCAAATCTCCCATGTCTCCCTCACCCCTCTGATCCAAGAACTTTGCCTCATCTTTTACAGAAAATAATTGAGGCTATTTGCCACGAGCTCCCTCTTTTCCTTTTCTTACATCACGCATATGCTTTCTGCCACTGTCTCCTTCATCCTTGTCTCACATGATGAGATATCCTGTATTCCCTACCAAGGCTAACACCTCTATCTGCTCAAAAGATCCCATTCCATCCAGTCTCCTTTGCGAGGTTGCCCCCCTGACCATCTTCACTATCACTTATTCTGCCTGTCCCCTGGCTCCTTCCCTACTACCTATAAACACGCCTAGGGTTTCCCCCATCCTCAAAAACCCTTCTTCATCTTTCCATCCCCACTAGTTAATTATTTCATCCTATAGCCCTTCTTCCCTTTGAGGCTAAATTCCTTGAAAAGATCATCTGCAATAGGTACCTCAACTTTCTCTCCTCTCGTTCTCTTCCTAACCCCTTACATTCTGGCTTCTGACCTTATCATTCCACTAAAACTGCTTTCTCCAAAACAACTAAAGATCTCGCAATTGTTGAATCCAATGGGCCTTTCCTCAAGCAACATTCTTCTTGTTCTCTCTGAAGCCTTAACGTGGATCACTTTCTCTTCCTTGATACTCACTTCTTTGTACATTTTTGGAAAACCCTTCTCTCCTGGTTCTTTTCTTACCTAACTGTTTCTTCTCAGTCTCCCTTGCTGGATCCTTATTCAGATAATAGCAGGTATCCCAGAGACCTCTCCTTCCTTCTCCCCCATACTACTTTTTTAGTGATCTCATCAGCTTCCATGGATTTAATTACCATCCCTGGGCTAATGATCCTCACATCTACCTATCTTGCTCCAACTCTCTGCATTCTTCTAATCTTTCATGTCCAACTGCCTTTCAAACATCTTGATTTGGATGCCCAGCTGACGCCTTAAACTCAACATGTCCAAACTGAATTCACCATCTTTTCCCTAAATCCTCCCCTAACTTTCCTATCAATGGCAGTTTGTCCTCAAAGTCCCATGGGCTCATGACCCAGATGTCATCATCGACTCCTCACTATCTCTCACCCCACATATGCAATCTGTGGTCAAGGCCTGTATATTTCACCTTTGCAATATCTCTTGAACATGTCCCCTTCTCTCTTCTGCAACTGCCGCCACTCTGGTGTAGACTGTCATCACCGCATGGATTATTGAAATAGCCTGTGGGTGAGTCTGTCTTCCAAGGATTTCTTCCCAATCCAACCTATCCTCCATTCAGTCACCAACAAAACAAAAAATCAAGCCCTAATTTGTAGCATTGGCCAATTTCTGAGATATAAATGCTCATGCCCAAAATTTAAACCTGTCTGTGATCTCATCAATTACTTCTCTTTCACCTTGGCTTTAGCTTTCTTATATGTAAAAAAATTAAAGGGTTGGGTAAAGATATATGAAGAAAGACGCTATCTGTATCCAGAGAAAGAACTGATAAATACAAGTGTTTAATAGAATAATCATATATATATTTATATATATGTATGCATGTGTATATGTGTGTGTGTGTGTGTGTATACACATCAATTTGTGTCTACTGGTAGCCATCTCTTGGGTGGGGGGAGGAAAAAAAGAAATTTACATGATAATTTTGTTGTATATTTGAAAAGAATAGCAAATTGTGCATAGTAGATTTGCAGTTTCATGTGCAATCATCTTTTTTATTGTACTATGTTATAGAAATGCTTATTTTATTCCATAAATTAAAATGATTTTTTAAAAATTACACATCTAAAAAGAATATCCTCTTTTTCAATAAACTTCTCCCAGTTAAAATTCCCTTTTCCCCATAGTGAGGATTTCAAAGAGGTTAATGGTTTAACCCACTCGAAGAGTATTTACATATTAAAAGAAGATGTTTATTAAAGGAAAGGAACAAGTCTTTGGTTGTAGAATTTCAGAGTAAGTTATGAAAAGGCAGCATCAACTATTATTTGGGCTGGGGGCTTGCCTTACTGACTTATCTCAGATAACAATTGCCTATGGATAAAGCTATCACAGAATTTTAAAAGAGCAATATTTCAGAGGTGAGAGAGCAATTGCCCAGCTCTAATCACAACTGAACAGGAGTCACCTTTGCAATATAGTCCACGAATGTAGCCTTTGCTTAAAGTCTTCCAGTGAGAAAGACTTCATTGACTTCTGAGGCATCTTATGCCAGTGTGCAACTGCTCAAACTGTTATGATTTTCCTTGACATCGAGCCTAAATCTGCCTCTCTCAACTGCTATCTACTTTTTCCTAGTTCATCCTTTTGGCCCTAAAGCAGAAAAAAAAATGTCCCCCTCCTCCCCAATCCCTCTTCCAGGTGATATCACTTTAAATAATTAGGCTGCAATTCTGCACACCAAGTCTTTTTGTTCTTAGGCTGAAATATTCCCAATTCCTTCAACTAGTTTTCTTATGGCATGGTCTTGAAGATCTTGACCATTCTAATTGCCCCTCTATAGATAGTCTTATTACATCTTTCCTAAATTGCTGTACCCATAATGGAAAATAATGTTCTATTTATGAGAAAGCTGAATGACAAAAGAAGTTTATATTAGGGATTCATCTTAGAAACATTCTCAGAGTATGTCCAAGAGTCAATATGTACTTAGGTCAGTTTCCAACCCCTCTTTCATCTTTAGCTCTTTAAACTGTTAAACTGGTTACTGTTATATTACATACTATTTATACTGTTGCATGTAATGTCAACCAAATGGTAGATGCTCAATAAATCCTTATTCATCTAGATGATACAGATGACCTTGAGGCCTTATTTCTGAAGTGCCTTCTTAATCATCTAAGAAAGATTGCCTTTTAGGAAGGATATTGATAATTTTAAGGAGTTAGGAGGAAATAGTCAAGTCAACAAGCATTTGTTAAGTGCTTATTACATGCCAGGCATTGGGGAATACAAAGAAAGGGGAAAAAAAAACAGTCCTTGCCCTCAAGGAACTTGCAATCTGATTGGGGGAGACAATATAAAAACAACTAGGTGGGAAAAAAAAAACTATATGCAGCATAAATTGGAGATAGTCAAAAGAGGGAAGGCATTAGCATTAATAAAGGTCCTTAAAATCAAAACATGATATTTCATTGAAAGAATTAGGCTTATTTAACTTGGAGAAGCAAAGATATAACATGATAATTATCTTCAAATATTGGGATACACTTTTCTGTGTGGCCTTAGGAAGCAGAATGAGAAGCCACAAGCAAAAGTTGCAGAAACATATTTAGGTTTGATGTAAGAAAACAAACAAGTAAAGAACCCTTCCTAACAATTAGCATTGCTCCAAAGTGAGAAGGAATGACTTGGAAGATAGAGGGTTACCTCTCTCAGGAGGTCAAACAAAGGCAAGAGGACCATGTTTCAACAATCCAGCTAGCAGCTGCTGTGGGGGTGTAAAACCAAGAACAACCAGCTCACAGAATGCTGCAAGCCCAGGTTCTTTTGATCTGCTTTACTAAGGAAAGCAATGTTAAGGGGTTAACAATCTCAATTTAATCCAGCATACAAATATCATTCACTTAGTTCAGGGGAAAAAGCCAGCACCCTGAATTTCAGAACAAATACAAACAAATTACAAACATCAACAGACCAAATACAATTCATAGTTACCAAGAAAACCATCAACATCTGAGTTCAGCCAGAAGGCCCTTAGGAGCCGCTGCCCAGAGTCTCATGCCTCCAGGAGTGAGAGTCTTAAGCAAATAGCTCTGTTCTCTCTTTTTATACAGTTTCAGATATCAAATGTCATCTGAGCGACCAGAACTTAGGCTCCTATGATTGGCTCTGGTGTTAGCACCTCCCTTCTTGGTCCCACCTGGAGCCCCACCTTAGTTACCAATTCACATCCACATAGGCTTAGCACCTAATAGATAGGGGTTTGGGCCTGGGGCTTAGCACCTAATAGATAGGGGTTTGGGCCTGGGGCTTAGCACCTAGTAAGACTCAATCATAGATGCTGAATTAATCAAAAGAAACAAAAACTAAACTCTTCAAGGATCCCCAGTACAGACCACTTGCTGGTGATGCTTTCTAGGAGATTTTTATTCAAGTATAGTTTGTTTTAGTTGAGTTCAGAGGACCTTTCTAACTCTATGATTCTTTAATTTCATTGGAATCCTTACTTTCCCTAATAGCTTGGCCCAAGTATCCCCTGAGACCTTTCATGGTACACCGCCCTCCACTCTGGCAACTGCTAATGCCCCCTACTACAAATTTTCTTGTATTCACTTTGCAAAGTTATATATGTATATGTATATATGTATATGTATATGTACATATATGTATATATATACGTGTGTATGTATATGTGTGTATAAATATATATTTATATGTGCATATTGTCTTACCTGATAGAACACAAGTTCTTGAGGATCAAAACTTATTTTTGTCTTCGTATCCCCAATTCCTGTCATAGGGGCTGGCCCATAGTACGTGATTAACAAACAAATGCTTGTTGGTTGATTTATTATTTTATTGTATTCTAGCTAATTATTTGAAAATTAGTACAGGAGACATGGTAGGTGTGACAACTTGCACTTAAAAGAATGCATAACCCTCTTTGGTGAAGGTATCGCAGTTGCAGCCGCCTGCAGTCGGCAGTCCCTGCCTCTCCTCCTCCTGACTCACCGCTCTTCGCTCTCACCGAGGAATAAGTCGGTCAGGAAGCCGCTCCGTTGTCATGGCATTCAAAGACACCGGCAAGACCCTTGTGGAGCCCGAAGTGGCTATTCACCGGCTCCGCATCGCCCTCACCAGCCGCAATGTGAAATCACCCGAGAAAGCGTGTGCTGACCTAATTAGAGGAGCCAAAGAAAAGAACTTGAAAGTGAAGGGACCTGTTCGAATGCCCACTAAGACACTTTGGATCACAACTAGAAAAACTCCTTGCGGTGAAGGTTCAAAGACTTGGGATCGGTTCCAGATGAGAATCCACAAACGCCTTATTGATTTGCACAGCCCTTCTGAAATTGTTAAACAGATCACTTCTATCAGCATTGAACCAGGTGTAGAAGTTGAAGTCACCATCGCAGATGCCTAACCAATCATCTCTTTTAATAAATTGATTGCAAGTATAAAAAAAAAGAATGCATAATTAATGTAGCATCCCACAACTATTTTGAATGAATAGTAATTTTATTTTTGTTACATGTGGATGATGCCAATTATAATGGACTTTGAATTTCTTAAAACAAAATTTCCTTCTCACTAACAGAACCCTATTTCACAGTATGAATTTATAGCAACTCGAGACAATTAGGAACAATATGAAATTAAAATGCTATATTGATTATTAATTATATTAAACAGCTATTATTTTCAAGTTTTTTGTCTAATAACATATTAATTAATTCTACAAATGTCCATTATAATTAACAGAAAAATAAATGAAAAGGATAATTATATTAATGGAGGAAAGTCTTCATTTTCTGGTTTAGGAATAATCAGGCAAAATCCCAAAAAGCTTAAGAAGAAAGCAAGAGGGTGTGAGGTGGATTGGCAGAAATAGTAATTAGTATATGATGAAATAGTTCAGGAAACAGCATTCTAATGTCTGTGTAGATATCAACCATCTTCCACAGATTTTGCTTCTTCTATTGTATTACAATGGAATCTGAGGATCAAGGTCTGCTTGCAAGCAAAAAGAAAATTGAATTTTTTTTTTCTAAGATGTGGTTTCTGACCTCTGCTGGTGATGAATAATAGTGACCATGCTTCTCTTTACACAAATAAAGCACAATTGAAAAAGCCCCAAATGAACATGAAAATTATAGGATAAAACATCTTTTTAAATGTACTAAATTTCCTGGAATAGAATTAAATGAACAGGGCTAAAACCCTACTTTGGAGGAAGGCCTGTGGTCTGTTGGCTTTCCTACTGACTTTAAGATGCTCATAGATTTTTCAGGCCTATCCTTACATTCCTTAAACAAGAGTAAGAGAAGACTACTACTAGAATAATAATTATAATAATAGTTGTAATAATGATAAGGACTGATATTTATATGATGCTGATTACCAAATTTTTTTATACATTTCCCATTTGATTCTTGAAGCATTTTTGCAAGGTCAACAGAGCAGGCAGGTACTTAATGTGTCCAAAGCTACACAGTTCAAACAACTCAAATTTTCTGACCCCAAGACCAGTGTTCTTTCTGCATTGACTCGAAATGCCTACCAGAGGACCATGAAATTTGTCACAGCTCCAGCTTGCCAACCTGTAAACCCCTCATGGTAGAGAACCTGGCACCGGGCAAAATTGTGAAGTAGGGAGCACAGGTATGGCTCATCACAACTGTACTTAGACCAAATTCAGTGGCGGTAGGGTTGCACAGCTAGTACAGAGTAGAGTCCAAGCAGAAGTACAGTCTGTTTTGGGAATAATTAATTTGTTTTCTAAAGAATGAGGTCCTTGGGGCAGCTAGGTGGCACAGTGAGTAGAGCACCAGCTCTGGAGTCAGGAGGACCTGAGTTCAAATCTGTCCTCAGATACTTGACACACTTACTAGCTGTGTGACTTTGGGCAAGTCACTTAACCCCAATTGCCCTGCCTTCCCCCCTGTAAAAAAAAAAGAGAATGAGGTCCTTGTTCCTAAGGGTATGAGTGGGGAGGAGTATACCCTGAAAGAGGGAAGCCACTTGGGGTCCCTGGGAATGGTGGTAAGGGTGTATTGCTCCAGAAGATTTTAAGGAGCAGAAGAATACATCAGTTATTGCAAAGAGGAATTTCTCCTTTCCTCAGAAAAGAAGTAAAACTCCCCCCACCTCCCTTTGGGCGAAACCCCGATAGCCCTCCCCTGGTTATGTTTCTAATTCAGTCAGGTGTGTGAGGAGATGCAAGCCACAAATAAGGTTTCCTTTATTTAATTAACCAGAATGCCTCTGTTATTTAGGAGCAAGTTCAGAAAATGTCACCTTCTATAATGAAAGCCAAAAAGAATCAGCACAAAATGGATGTGATTAGCCATCTGTGGAAATCTTCAAAGGAAAATGAAGGGGTTGGACCAGATTATTTCCAAGGTCCTTTCCAACTGGAATATTGCATTATTCTAACCTAGCAGAAGAGATTTTTAAATGTGACTGAGAAGAGTGAGTTAGTTCCCCAAACTCTCTTAAAATACAAATAATGTAAAACAAACCATAGTTTCATCACTTGTAACATGCTGGTCATGAAATGTTATCCAAATGACACAGACATAGACTATTCTGGTCTCAAGAAAAGTACGTTTGACAGTAATATGAACTCATATTTATATGCCATTGTATGGCTTACAAAGGACCTTCCTCCTAACCCTGTGCAGTAGACAAACATTATTATATTATCTCCCTTTTTATATACAGGGAAGGTGGTGCCATGGATAGAGTGCTAGTCCCGGAATCAAGAAGACACATCTTCGTGTGTTCAAATCTGACCTCAGACACTTCATAGCTGTGACCTTGGGCAAGTTATTTAACCTAGTTTTCCTCAGTTCCCCATCTGTAAAATGAGCTGGAGAAGGGAAATGGCAAACCCCTCCAATATTTTTTGCCAAGGAAACCCCAAATGGGGTCATGAAGAGTTGGAAAAAGACACAGCAACATAGATGGGAAAGCTGAGCCTCAGAGATGAGGGGACTAATCCACAATCACTGAGCTAGGAAGTAGCAGAGGCAGGGTCTGAATTGAGGAACTGTGGCACAGCAGAAAACAATTGCATTTGGAATCAGAAGACTGGGTTAAAATCCTGACTCTGCTATTTACTTCTGGCATCACCTTGGGGGAAGTCACAACATTTCTGAGGCTCAGTTTCCCAGAGAAGGTTGGACTAGCTGACCTCTGAGGTCACCGCCAGCTCTGAATCCCTAAGTCATGAACTTTGAATACAGTGCTCTTTCTACTCCACAGTGGGGGAGGAGGTGGCATGGGGGAAGTGTCATTGGCATTTGTTAAGTTCTATCATAACTAGAATCAACTATTTCACAATATCATCCGATTCCCTCTGCTCCAATTTCACGCTCACCAAACAAACTTCTGCTCACTAAATTGTTTTCTCCCAAGTACTTTGAGAGCAGGAAAAAAAGATATCTGGGATAAAGGAAATTATAATTTCAGTAATAAGCAACATACACTGTGCCATTGCAAATATGACCTGGCAGTTCTATTTATGATAAATCAGCTTCTATTTAGTGTGCATCACAACCCTTTGATCACTTCTGGTTGAACAGACTAAAAAACAGTCCATCCTTTGCTCCACTGGGGAGGGGAAAGTGCTTAAGGAGAGAAGGTGCTGCTGTCTCCTTTCTAAGATGACAGCTGTAAAACTAATTTGAAGTAAATTGCCTAGTTGTGTGACCCTGGGAAAGTCACTTAACACTGCCTCAGTTTCCTCACCTGCAAAATGAGCTGGAGAAGGAAATGGCAAATTACCCCCAGTATCTTTGCTAAGAAAACCTCAAAAAGGGGTCATGAAAAGTCAGACACAAATGAAAAATGACTGAACACTGATCATGCCCTCACCAGTTTTCTTCTCACTTAGCATGCCCCTAACATTCTTGTTCTCCTATGAACAATCTAGCTTATCAGAGTCCTTCTTCTATTGCCACAGAACTGAATGCAATATTCTAGATGAAGTCTGACAAGGGCATAGTACAGTGGGGCCATCACTTCCTTACTCCTGGAAGCTTTGCCCCCTCAATTCAGCCCAAGATTTCATTAGTTTAGGGCTCGTTTGTTTCTTTTTTGCCTGCCAAATCACACTGCTGATTTCTCTTGAGCTTTCGGCCTATAAAAACCTCAAGGTCTTTTTCAGACCGACTGCTGTCTGTCCATCCCTCCTCCATCTTATTCTTGTTGAGTTGATTTTTTTAATCAAGTGTGACATTTTACATTTATTGCTATTGTAATTACTACATTATTAGATTCAGCCCAATGCCCTAACCTGTCAAAATCCTTTTTTGGATCTTGACTCTGTCACCTACTATGTGAATTATCTCTTCCACCTTTGTGTTGTCTCCAAATGTGATGAGCGTGCCATCTATGTCTTTATCCAAGTCATTGAAAAAATGTTAAGCAGCACAGGACCAAGGACTGATCCCTAGGGAGTTCCACTAGAGACATCCTGCCATGTTTCTGATGAATGACTACCCTGAGTGTGTTCATCTACCCAGCTCTCAATACATCTTACTGTCTTATCATTTCATAAATAAAACTACATAAATGAAAGCTACATGAGACAAAAGAGTTAATTGTCCCAGTTTTTTTTGGGGGGGCAGGAAATGATAGAACAAATAGATAGGAAAGAGAAATATCTAGTCCCCCCAAGCCCCAAGATCTCTTGTAAAATATAAGCAATAAAAATTTATAGTCCTTTTGACAGAGCACCCACATCTAAGAGTGTAATTCTCCAAGTGGACAGAGAGAGGAGGAGAAGGAACAGGAAGAGGAGGAGAAAAAATAGCATCATGGTCCAACTAGGAACTGGCCAGTTGGATTGGGGTGGGGAGGGGGCCACCTACTACTCCTCACAGATGGCTGCTCCTCCTTCTTTCTGGAAGAGGATCTATGACATCAACAGGGTGATCTCTTGACTTGCAAGTCAATTGGATTTAAGTGAGGCAGAGTTGGACAGAGTCATCCGCCTCCCTCTCTCTTACAGTCTCTGATGACGGCCAATAGGATTCACACAGAGCTACTTCACTATGACTTTTAACCCAAATCACCCTGGCTTACACTGATTGGCCAATAATAGGTCCCAGCCCAAACCTCACTTGTTCATTGTTTGGAGTTTTGATGGCCCAGAGTGAGTGTAAATAGCAATTGTTTCTATTCTGGCCAGAAACTGAGGGTCTTCCCTTCCCAAAATGATTCTTTTGTGAAGGTCAGCTAGGCCATATTTTGCCTCAGTTCTTAACTAACCTTTAATTATTGAATGGGCATTGCCTCAGACAAAGTGAGACCTGGGAAAAACCTTAGCTTAAAAAAGGCCAAGATCCCCCATTGCATCCTGGGCCATCGCCAGGCATCTTAATCTATGTCTTGGCACTGGACTTGGATGACCCTGGAGGACAGAGTGAGGCTAATGAACAACAACAACCATGTAATTCATATTGCTTCATCTTTTCCACAAGAATAGAATGAGATACTTTAGTGAAAGGTTTCCTAAAATCTTGGCAAACTAAATCCACAGCATTCTCTAAAAAAGTAAATGAGATTAGTCTGACCCAACCTGTTCTTGATGAAGCCTTGCTGCCTTTTTGTCATCACCATTTCCTCTTCTCCATATTTTCCAACCATCTTTTTACGATCTAGTCTAAAATTTCCCCACAAATTGAAGTTAAGCTCATTGGCCTATAGCTTGCAGACTCTATTATCTTCCCTTTAAAAAAAGAGACATTTTCCGTTTTCTAAACTTTTATTTCTCATATTCTTTCTAATAACATTTACAATGCCTCAACAATCACAACTGCCTGTTTTTTCATGAACTAAGGATGCATTTAGACCAGGTAATATGAATTCATCAAAGACAGCTAAGTGCTTTCTTATTTCTTTAAATTATTTAGATTATCAACTTCCTATTAGTTATTTTGGTTCTCACTATCTCCTTAACTATTTAAGTATTCAGCTCCATATTAGTCATGTTTTGTTCATGTTTGTTGTACATTTCCAAAGGAAAGGTCACTCTGTTGAGCAATTTGGAACTATGCCCAAAGGGATATAAAGCCATGCATACCCTTTGACCTAGGAACACCACTACTAGGTCTCCATCCCAAAAGAGATAAAAAAAAAACAAAAAGGAAAAGGGCCTATATATAGAAAAAACATTTATAGCAGCTCTTTTCTGGTGGCAAAGAATTGGAAATTGAGAGAATGCCCATCAATTGGGGAGGGGCATGGTCAGATCTACAATAAAACAAAAATAACTGTGTAGCAATTATATGGAGAACAGACAAGAGTAAGGAGAGAGTTGAGTCACGGAGACAAATTAGGAGCTTTTTACTGTAATCTGTGTCAATTGTCAGGCAATAAACATCTATTAAGTACCTACTATGCTTCAGGCAGTGAGATGTGATGATGGTAGGAACTGAAGTAATGGCTCTGCTCATGGAGAGAACACAGATATTAGAAATGTTGTTGAGGTAGAAAAATCAAGATGTGACAATTTTTTTTGAGTAATGTGAGAGAGGGGTTAAGAGAAGTATAACTAAATCTAACTAAAATCATGGTCATTCATCTAACTAAATCTAACTAAAATCATGGCAATTCATCTAACTAAAATCATGGTAATTCATCCATCGGAAGTAAGGAATTTTATAGGAGGGGTAGAGTTAGAGAAAGGATAATGAGTTCTCTTTCTGACAAGTTGAGTTTGTAATGCTTATGGGATACATACTTTGAAATGTCCAATAGGCAGCTGAAAGTGTGAGTCTATAGATCAAGGCAGAGACTGGGATTGATTGTACAGATCTGTGAATATATTCATAAGGAATGACTTTTAAATCCATTGGAGCTGATGAGATCTCAGAGATTGTGTGTAAAGAGAAGAGTGCTCAGTCTGGAACCCTGAAAGGCTGTGATATGAGTGATGAGCAAGCAAAAAGACTGAAGATAGATAAGAATGGAGAAAACAAGTAACTGCAAGAAAGTAGTAATATCGAACAAAGAGCATCAGAGGGGAGATAATATCCAGGAAGAGCATGTGGTTAAGTGTCAAAAGTTGCAGAAAGGTCAAGGAGGATTTGGCCTGAAAAAAGACCAGATTTTGAAACAAGAGATAATTGGTAAACTATGGAGAAAGCAGTTTCAGTTGAGTAATGAAGGCAGAATCCAAAATGCCAAGCGCTGAGCAGTGAGCAAGAGGAGAGGAATTGTCAGCAACAAGTGTCTAGCTTGCCTTTTTTCTAAGAGCTTGACTGAAAACAGAAGGAGAAATAGAAGACAATAACTTGAAGGGGTGGGAGGGTCTAGTGAAGATTTTTTAAGGATGAGGATACTTGGGCATGTTTGAAGTCGGTTGTGAGAAAAATAGTAGACAGTTATCGATAGGACTGCAATTAGTTTTTCATTTGAAAATCTCAAACAATACAAACTTTGTAGAACCTCTGTATGGGGTAGCTGGGTGGCACAGTAGATTGTGTACCTGGCCTGAAATTCAGCCTCAGACACTTAATAGCTGTGTGACCTCGGGCAAGTCACTTAATCCTGTTTTCCTCAGTTTCCTCATTGGTAATATGTGGGTTGAACTAGATGATATCTAAGGCCTCTTACAGCTTTAAATCTATGATTTTATGAAATGAAGTTACAGTAGGAAAAGCTACTTCTTTAGACTTAATTTTGCTTCTCTGTAAACTGAGGGAAAGGGGAGGATTAAACTAGCAAGGGTGGTGAACCTTTGAGTGTTGCTTTTTTGACTGAGTCCAAGTTTTACAGAACAAATCCTTTTATTAAGGAGATTTGTTCTGTGAAGTTTGGATATAGTCTAAGGGCTGCACTGGAGGACCAGCCTCGGGCTGTAGGTTCTCCTCTTCTGGACTAAAGAATCTTTCTCTATTATCCCTTTCATCTCCAACATTCTACCACTGAATCAAGAGAGCCTTTACCTCTGAGGAGTTGGGAACCTCTGAACACATGGCCACTCAGAGTCTCCTCCCAGGTAATCACAACATCTTTCTCATAAGTGAGCCCCAAAGCAAAAGCTCACCTCTCAGAGTATATACTCTTTCAGCTAATAGGTTCAGTGCTTAATTAGAAATTAACAAAAGGTGTGTAAGCCTTTCTACAAGCAAGCAAGCTTCCTTTAATGGGCTCCACACATGGGGGCCTATCAATGGGCTGGGAGGATCTTATTCCCCATTAACCTTACAGAGGGCGAAGATCAGCAAGAAAGAAAATGGGCTAAAGGCAAAACTTTTTGTGCTGAAGCAATTTTAAAACAGAGAAGGCAATCAGAGCTTCTCAGATTAGCCTTCGGCATGGTCCCACAAGCAATGCCAGGTACTTATGCTTAGAATTTCTTATTTGTGCCCAGATAAAGATGAACAGAGCCGGCTGCCAAGTATGAATTCTGGATGTTTATGTTTGATATCCTCAGTCTCTCCTTTCTGCTCCCCCATCCTCCTCAGTGGTATCTTCTGACTTTCTTCAGGGCCCTGGATATTCCAGCTTTCTAGTGTCCTTCTTACAGGAAAATAAGAAAGGCTCTTAGACATTTTGACTGAAATTCATTTGCACACGTGTCAATTTTTCCTAGGTGTCCACATTTTTAATCCATTTTTTGTGAACAAAAATAAAGAAATTTGGATTCAGATACAATTTATATCTAATTATCAGGTAGAAAAATAAGTATGAATAATTGAGTAATAAAAGGCTTTTTTATTGTTGTTGGCAGCAAATGAATCTATCTGCCATCTCTCTATGTTAAAATTTAAAACTGCACTAAGATTTTTAGAATACCCTGAATACATATACATATGTAAATAGGTATATATGTACATGTACATATACACATGTAAATTTTTATGTGTATTCATACGCATATAATTATACATGCATATATACATATACTCCTACGATCTATCAGTGCTATATGGGAAAGTTAACATTTGTTCAATAAATTTAGTCAGTTGAGTGATTTTATAATACGTGAGGTGTACATAATACCTGAGCGTGAAGTGAGTAACATAGGTATTATCAGCCCCATTTTATAGATGAAAAAACTGAGACTTACAGGCATTAAGACTTACCCATCATCACAAAGCTTAGTGTCAGTATGAAAATATGTTTTTCTTGACCGCACATATATATATATATATATACATATATATATGTATATATATATAAATTTTTTGCCTTCTGAATGAGGGAGAGGGGAAAGTGAGAGGAGAGAATTTGAACTCAATATTTTTTTTAAATGAATGTTAAAAATTGTCTTTATATGTAATTGTGAAAAAATAAAATATTGAGTAAAATGAAAAAAAAAAACCAACAACAAAGCTTAGTGTTGCAGGTGGGATTCAGTCCCATGTTGTCCTTATTCAAAACCCAATACTTTATTTATTATGTCATATTAGTCTTCATAATCTGAAATTCAATTTAAACTCTTTTAGAATGAGTTGCTTTTCACTGTTATTTGTGTTCTCCCTAGCACAGTGCTGGCACATAGTAGGCATTTTATAAAAAGCCTTGTCCACACAGGCCTTCGTCAGCTTTGCTTCATAAAATCCCTCTCCTCTTTTAAGGGGAAGCTCAAGTACCACTTTCTATATGAAGCCTTTCCTGATTCCCCTAACTGCTAGTGCCCTTCTGGTACAACTATCTTATATTTGTTTTTTTTTCTTTTATTCTGTATATATCTATATTTACTCCCTCTCTAGAATGTAAGCTCCTTGAGGGAAAGAATCATTTTTATTTTTTTTTTTTGCCATTTTATCCCCAGGGCTTATCAAAGTGCCTGGAAAACAGTAGGTATTTAATAAGTGCTTGTTGGCTGATTGATAAAAGCTTGTTGATTGCTTTCTATCATATGATCATTCCCATATTGGGGTGCTCACAACCTTAAGGAAAATTAGAGAGAACATTGACTACAACATTGATCAGGAATCAAAGAAAGATACAAGGCTTTAGGTATGCAGGAAACCAGAGGCTTTCTTGGAATTTCTGGTAAAAAATAATGAGTAAGAGTATGGCCAAAAAAAAAAGGTTTCAAAATTCTCTTTATTTTATCATAGGTTTAAAACAAAAGAGCAGCTTCTTAACTCTGAGAAGACATAATATGTCAAGATAAGCCTGAGAGAAGTATTTGAGAAGGAAGCATGTGAAAGGAAAAGGAAGGGGGGAATAAGCTAGTAGCTACTATGTGCCAAATACTGTTCTAAGTACTTTACAATTATTTCATTGAATCCTCACAACACCCCTGGGAGGTAGGTGCGATTATTATCCCTATTTTACAGATGAGGCAACTGGAGCAAAAAAGCATGAGTGATATGCCCAAGGTCACATAGCTAATAAGTAGCTGAGGCCACATTTGAACTTAAGTCCTCTGAACTCCATGCTCAGTGTTCTAATCACCGCACTGCCAAGTGCCTTTATCACAATAGTGTCTTCACTTTTGAAACTTCTCTGCATGTTTTGTAAGATGATGATATCCCAAAAGGCTAAAAGTACTTGAGGAAAAGCATCTGATTCATAAATTTTATTTCCTCCAACAAAGCTGAGGCTGAAAAGGAACTCAATTTGGGACTGTCTCTTTGTAGGAGTCAGAAGACTTGGGTTCAAACCTCCTCTCTGACACTGGTCAACAAATCAAGTCAACAGGTGTTTATAAAACTTCTATTAATCACTTACTATCTCAGGAAGGGGGAGCTGAGGGAGGGAGAAAAAAAAATTTGGAAGTCAAATTTTTTTAAAAAAATGGATATTTAAAATTTTCTTTACAGTTAATTAGGGAAAACATAATTTAAAAAAGAAAAAAAGCCAAGCATTTATTAGTCACATACTGTGTGCAGGTACTATGCTAAGTATTGGAGATACAAAGAGAGGCAAACAAAGAACATTTCTGCTTTCAAGGAGCTAATAGTACAGTGGCAGAGTTGTCAACATGCAAACAACTATGTGCAAACATATATGTGTGTGTATGTGTGTGTGTGTGTGTGTGTGTGTGTGTGTATAACTGGAGATGATCTCAGAGGGAAGAAACCAAGGTTACCTATGTGGCCTTTACCAAATCACTTAAACCTCTTTAAGGCCTCAGTTTTCTTATCTGTAAAAATGAAGGAGTTTGGCTAAATGGCCTCAGGTCTTTCTCAGCACCATATTTATAATTTTATGAAGTTCTCCATGGAATAGAGTCACCTCATCACCATAATAATTCTGTAAACCCATCCAACATATTTTCCTTTCAAAGTACTCTGGGAGCTGTCATCTCATTTGAACTTCAACTAGGAGGCAAGGATAATTACTTCATTTTCCAGATGTGGAAACTGAAGGTAGATAAGGTTGTGACTTGTCCTAATCAGTTTGGTTTCTATTATTGCTACTAAAACTTTTAACTTTTTAAAGTGCCTTTAGATTCATCGTCTCCTTTGTCTGCACAACAGTTATTTGAGGTAAGCAAAGATGATATGTTTTATCCTTATCCAGGCATGTGACTGGTAAATGTTTAATCTCAGAAGGACCTACTTTTAAACTTATCCTACCTTATTAATATTTTCTTTTTTTTTTTATCAGTCAAACAGCAAGCATTTGTTAAACATACATTATATACCAGGCACTATGCTAAGGGCTGAGGATTCAAATAAAGGCAAAAGTAGTCCCTGCTCTCAAGTATCTCACAGTCTAATGGAGGAGAGACAACCCCAAAAAAACTATATATAAAGAAGATATATAAAGGTTAAGTTATCCACCACTTTCTTAAGTCTAGACACGACTGCCAAAGAGGTCCATGTCACGGAAAAGGTTACAACCTTCTGCACTAGAACAAGCTGGTCTGGTCCACTCTAGTCATCTTGGCTGAGCAACTTTCAAAACCCAGTTGAAGCTACTTATCTTCCATGAAGCTGCTTTTCCCCATCATTCTATGTGGAAGTAACCTCTAATTCTAACCCTCCCTTTCACTTTTCCACCTCAGTTTCCTGCTAACTCTGTGACATTGGGTAAATTGATTTAAACAAATTGCCTTCACCTTCACCAGAGCCCCCTTAGGAAAAGATCAGTTAATTACTTTTATTGCATTTCTAAAACATCCTTCACACACCCATCCCACCCCCCTCCTCTCAAGGTAAACTCAAAGGTGAATGTAATTTCTTTCTGTTGTGTGGAACATTTTAGAATGTCTCCTCAAATGAGTGATGATGCTGGACCCAGAGATGATATCAGGATCACTGTTCTAACTGAATCTAAGACATTTTTTTTTTCTAACAGCTTCCATAGAGCCCTGTACTGTCAATAAGCTAGATACAGAGGGATGTGTGGTGAGTAGTGACTTCTACTGGATGCCAGCTACAAATTAACAAGAAACAATCCTTTGCGATCCAACCATATTTTCAAGGGATTTCAGGTGAGGGCAGACTACTCAAGTCATAGTGAAGAAAGTTGATAAATGCTAAATAATTAAACTGGGGACCCTACACCTTTTTACAAAAATGGGTTTGGATTCTTTTGTCTAACCCTTGTGTCTCTCAACATACCTGATTAAGTGCATTTTGGTGGAAGGGATAGAATCTGATTAGACCAGACTTTCCCTTGGGCACATTATAATGGTTCTAATCCACTTCACTGAAATGACTTCTCTCTCCACAAACTGAGGGCTGTGCAGTTGTCCTCTGCTTGGCTTCACTACTCTTGTCTCCCGGAAGTTCCACCAATGATTCCAGGTTGCCTGGAGCCATTTGCTGCTTCCTGTAGTACAGGCAGGAAGGGAGGAATAAAATTTAGTCAATCAGTCAAGAAGCATTTATGAAGTGTCTATTCTAAGCCATGCACTGTGCTAAGCCTGGGAAAAACAAAAATTCCAAACAGTTTTGCCCTCTGAAGGAGCTTACTCTTTAGTATGTAAAGGACTACGTGCAAACAGTACTAAGGAACACTGGAAAAGGCTACTTACAGAAGATGGGATTTTTGCTGAGACTTAAAGGAATCCAGGGAAGGGAGAGATTAAGGAGAGAGAATTACAAGCTTGGAGGCCAGTCATCAATATGACTAGGAAATGGAGTACTGTGTTCAAGGAATTGCAAAGATGTCAGTGTCACTGGGTTGCAGATAATGTGTGAGGGAAGAAGAGGACAGGGTGTACGGTGTAAGAAGACGGCCAAGAAGGAGGAAGGGGGTGAAATAATGAAGAGCTTTAAAAGCCAAACAGAGCATTTAGTATTTGATCCTGGAGATAATAAAGAGCCACTGGAGTTTATTAAATGGAGGTGAGAGGTGACATGGTCAGATCTGCACTTTAGGAAGATTAATTTGACGGCTGAGTGGAGCAAGACTTGGAATGGGAGAGACTTGGGGCAGTGAGACCAAATATCAGGGTATTACATTGGTCCAGACATGAGATGCTTATACCAGGGTGGTGTCAATCTCAGATATGAGAGATGTTACAACCACAGGACTTGACATCTGATTGGATATGGGGGATGAGAGTGAGGACTTAAGGATGGCATTTAGGTTTCAAGCCTGGGGACTGGGTGGATTGTGGTGCCATCGACAATAATAAGGAAATAAAGAAGAGGGGAAGGTTGGGGACATGGAGAATAATGAGTTTAGTTTTGGACAAGTTGAGTTTAAGAAGTCTATAGGACATCCAGTTCAAGATGTCCATAGTTGTGGTTGTGAGATTGAAAATCAGGGTAGAGGTCAGGCCTGGACAAATAGATTTAAGAGTCATCAGCACTGAATCAACAGCTTAATACAGTGCTTAGCACAAAGTAAGAGTTTAATAAAAGTTTACTGATTGATTGATTTATCATCAGCATAGAGATGATGATTGAATCCATGGGAACTGATGAGATTACCAAGCAAAACAGTATAGAGGGAGAAGAAGCAAGGTCCCAGGACAGAGCCTTGGGGAACACTTCAATTTCTGGACAAAACAAAACAAGAAGTTAAGAACTCTTAAAAAAACCTTAAAAAAACCTTGAAAAAACCCTTCATGGCTTCTACATCTCTTAGAAATAAACCATCTCAAAACCATTTCATAATACATATTCTCTTACTTTGGACATCATACTCAAGATGTCTGTCCAAGGAATCCCCATCCTATAGCATATACTCTGCTTTTGAACCACATTATCTTACGTTAATTCATTAATTCAGTAAATATTTATTGAGGCAGGGGCAACATTTAAGTGCCTACCATGAGCCAAGCATTATGCTAAGTGCCTTGCAAATGTTATCTCACTAGATCCTCACAAAAACCTGGGGAGGTAGATGCTATTGTTTTCTTTATTTTATAGTTTAGGAAACTGAGGCAGGTAGATGTATGTGGTTTGTTCAGGGTCATGGAGCTAGAAAGTGTCCCGGGTCAATCTTATTTATAGCTCTGTTAGGTGCTATTAGGCATATTATATACAAAGGTATATAATACATATCTGTTTTCTAAAAGAGCTTAGAATAGATTGGAGAACATTTCTAGGTGATAGTGGTGGAACAATTAAAGACAATAATACAAACAAATTGTATAAGGTAGTCATGATCCAGTGTGGAATGAGTGGGTAGCTATAGCCTACAAGTCAGGGAATGGACCATTAGATCCCAATGGAATGGAATAGTGAAGGAAAGACTGATATAGTGGAATGTACCATGGTCTTGCAGTCCGAAGACTTGACTTCTCATTTCACTCTTCATTATTTCATTTTTCTATTCTACCATTTTATAGAAATGCTTATTTTATTTCTTAAGTTCAGAGTAACATAAAATTAAAAAAACAGACTTGACTTCAAGTCAAATCCCAGTATTTACAGGGATTTGTAATGTAATCATGTAATCAAGGGAAGGTCATTTAATCCCTCTGAGAGTCAGTTTCCTTGTCTGTAAAATGGGAAGAAGTTATACTTGCATTTCCTATTTCAGAGGATCATTATGAAGAAAGTGATTTGTAAATCTGCTCGTACCATACGAATGGAAGCTATCATTATTATTGTAGAGAAAATGAAAGGGAGTTGGCTTAGAAGGATGGAAAGGATTTGAATGAAATACAAATCCACAACTGGGAAGCAGAATGAAGGTTTAGGTCTGGGGAGGTGAATGATATTTTTGAGGCACAGGATAAGACTAGTGTAGCTAGAGGAAAAGATTCATGTAAGGGAGTAATTGGAGGAAAGTTTAGAATAAAGGTAGATTACTTTGATATTTCCACGTACCTGTGAACTTCTCCATATGGGTACATCCATAGATAAAGATTGTAACTCATCCCTGTCTGTCCATCCTATTCAGCCTTCATTCATGTAAATCCTTCACAGGAGATCCAACTAATCTGCTAAACATTTTCCCCTCTATCTTTTGAGGCTGCTTGAATATCAGTGGAGGATCCAGGCTGTCCCTCACTAATCCTCACTTTTGCTATATATGACTGCCACCACTTTTTTTCCCAGTCAGCCATCTTGGCAGTATGTTGCAGCCTACTCATGACCACCATGCACCTCTCCATTGTCCTTTGGGTGACCTGGAACATTAATGCAGACTGCGATATTTAATGGTTCATAATCGTAAAATATCGCCAGAAGAATATTGATGTTAAAAAGATGAGACTTTTTTCAGAGAAAAATCTGGACTCATTAAAAACACTATGGAATTTCTCAAAGGCAATACGACATGGACTTTACCTTAGGGACCACGTGTGCCACTGAACCTTTATGAACCCCAATACCCAGATCTTTACTTTTTCCTATCCTCCTGATATGATCTGTTAACTTTCATGTTATAGAATGCATATATATATGTATATAGATATAGATTAGATATAGATATAGATATAGTTATTTATATATCCATAGACACATGTATGTAAGGTTGTTGTGAGGATGAAATGAGGTAATATTTGTAAAAAGCACTTAGCACAGTGTCTGACACATGGTAGATGTTTAATAATTGCTTATTAATACAAAATGTATGTATATGAAGGTATGTACTATTTGTATATATACACATGGCAAGCAAGCTATACTCTGAGCTTGGCATAATGACCCTCTGGATGATCTCAGATCTCAGCCACAGAATTGTTTCACAGCAGCATCAGATGGTCTCTGAGCTTGGACAAGCACCTATAGTACCCATGTTCTGGTCATGAAGTCTTGCTATGAATCAAACTTGTCTCATTCTTGCTGTTACTTCTCTTTGTCAAGGCTACAGCTCATGCATAGCCATTGGTGTAAGTATTGAGATTTGTCCACACTAAAGCGGGTCTCCTACTGGGGGAGGAGGGGCCTGGCACACAAGTATCTAGTTTCCCTCCTCCAACAGAGTAAAGAAAGTTTTTAGTTTATAACTACTGTCAGCTCTTTGGTTTTATTTTATTTTATTGTTAGAGTTGACTGTGGTTTTGAATAACCTGTGTGAGCTCTCTGTTGTTGTTGTTTTTTTGAGTTAATAGCAGTTGCAGAGCTGCTGTGGCTCTTGGTCATTTGGTCAGGATTAATGACAGTTTAGCACTTTAAGGGCATGTCAGATTAGAAGGGATTAATAATTTAGCAAAGCAAGAGGCAACAGGGCAAAGGGCAAGAGTACAGATAAAAATTTAAGGTCCAAGAGAATGTGAAGAAGCGTTAGAAAGTTGTGAACTACGTCCATGTAAGGAGTATGGAATATCCACACAGTAAAACCAGAGAGTCTTGAAATATGTGAATATTGCAGTTACTGTCTCCATTGGCCGAGGGAGCTACTACACTAGGTGTCCCCCACAATAATAAAAAATACAAATACTTCATATGCACTTAAAGGAACTATATTCCTGAGAAGAAAATAAAATAAAAATAAAACCAATTATATGAGAAAAACAATCATTTCAAATCATATTTATGTAGTGTTTTGTATTACTTTTTTTGATCTTTACAACAAACCAGTGAGTAAAGTGATATATTCTCCCTATTTTATAAATGAGAATATTGAAGTTAAGAAGTTAAGTGCCTTGTCCACTAGCACACAGGAAATAAATAGGAGAGTTATGAATCAGAGCCAATTCTTTTAACTTCACTTACTAGATTTTGGAGGCAGCTAGGTGATGCTGTGGATAAAACACTAGGCCTGGAGTCAGTAAGATTCATCTCCCTAAGTTTAAATCTGGCCTCAGACACTTACTAGCTGTAGGACCCTGGGCAAGTCACTCAACCCTGTTTGCCTCAATTTGCCTATCTGTAAAATGAGCTGGAGAAGGAAATGGCAAAACACTCTAGTCTCTTTGCCAAGAAAACTCTGATTGGGATCATGAAGAATCATAAATGACTGAAAAAAGAGTGGACAACAACAACAGTAAAACTAGATTTTGCATCACTATGAAAGAAAAAAAGCTGTATATATAATACTTAGATGACTAATTTAGAAAAGTTACATAAATGAAAACTAACTAGAAACAGAGATGTACATTTATCTTTATTTGGTTCTTTATTTATAAGAAGAAATTGATTGGGAAGCCTGAAGTAGAAGGAGTACTGGCTTTGGAATCAGAAGACCTGCATTAGAATCCTAGTACTGCGCCATGTTGAATAAGTCAATTTCTCTAGACATCAGTTTCTATAGCTGTAAAATTGAGGTGATAGGACTAATAATTTCTGAAGTCTCTTACAATTCAAATTTGCTTATTAAAAATGGTGTATTTTTAAAACATCCTTTCGTACAGAGTGAAGCTACCTTCATGAACTAGACGATTCCCAGCCTTATACATAATAGGTGCTTAATAAAAATGATGAGGATAAAAGTTAAGATGGGAGCTAAATAGAATGCAAATAAGATGAGGCAATAGACAGCAAAGGCCAATAGGTGGTGCTATTGTTACATGTAATAACTACATTAATAATGTAAGAAGCCGTTTAGATAAAATTTCGTGAAAGGAAATAAAATAAATGAAAAACAACTGCAGTCTTTTACAAGCCCTAAGAGTCCACATTACAAGATGATGTGTTGTTTCTCTTGTCCTTTTGATTTTGAAGAAACTACTTACAATGTCTTTGTGGGATTAAAGCTAAATATTTTACGTAGTTTAGACTAGACCTTGAAAGGGACATTTTTTTTTAATGGTCAAGTCTCAAATTGTCTCTGCTAATAGGGGGAGAACATAGCGGGGATGATGCTAAACAGCAAATAGTCTCCAAAGCATTTCTATTTAGTCTAGAACTCAATGAGAGATGTTTCTTTCATCATTTTGATTTTTACTATAGATTTGCCTTCCCAACATTAGTTTAAATTAACATTACCTAAATGCAAATCTATTATAGATAAGTGGCATTATTGTGCGTTGAGTATCAAGAAAGACCCATTGTGGTACATAATGATACCAATGCTGTATTTGGAGTGAGGAGGGCTTGCATTCAAATTCTACATGTCATATGTATGGCTGTGTGACATAGACAAGGCACTTAACCTGAGCCTGTTTCCTCCTGTGTATATTAACAATATATGTGGATATCGATAGTAACTTCTTTACAGGGTTGTTTTGAAAATGAAGTGAGATAATGAACGTAAAGTAAATGGCAAATTGAAAATCATTTTATATTAGCTTCTATTATCTTGGAATCCAACCTTTGTTACAAGGAACCCACTAAATGGTTTATTGAAAAGAGCACTCAACTAGAAATTAGAAAGTTCAATTTTTTTAAAATTAAGATTTTTTTTTATTTTTTAGTTTACAACACTCAGTTCTGCATGTTTTTGAGTTCCAGATTTTCTTTTCCTCCCCCCTCCCCCCAAAGACAGCATTGAATCCAATATATCTTCTACATATAGCTTCACATCAAACTTATTTACGCAATAGTCAAGTTGTAAAGAAGAATTATGACCAATGGAATGAATCATGAGAAAGAAGAAACAAAACCAAAGTAAAAGAGACCAAAAAAAGGAGAGCAAATAGTTTGCCTCCATCTGCATTCAGACTCCATGGTTCAGAAAGTTCAACTTTTTGTTATTTATTGGCCATCTGGTCTTGTATTCTCGATTGAAGTTTTCTTCTGATGCTTCATCAAAGTGCAAAAATAACCCTAGTTTCTTGAAAGCTTTACAAATGATGTATAATCTCTGGCAGATCCTACCATGCAGGAGTCCAGGCCCGTTGTTTACCCCACAGATATGTAATCCCACAGACCTAGATAAAATGAATATTGCTGATAAGAAGAATTCAGGCTGGAATATGATTGTGCTGGAGCTGGTTGATTTTAGAAAGCCATGGAAAGACTTGCATGAAATAAGAGTAAGATGAGCATAACCAAGAGAACATTGCAAATAGTAACAGCAATATTGTTTAAAGAACTGTGAATGACTAAATTATTCTGAATGTTATAAATACTCAAAGCAACTACAAAGGACCTATAAAGGAAGATCTATCATAGCTGCAAAGAAAGAATTTATAAGTAGAAGCATCCAGAGTATGGTGATAGATAGATAGATAGATAGATAGATAGATAGATAGATAGATAGATAGATAGATGTCTGCCAAATGATAGCCTTCCCTAGTGCAGAGTGGGGAGGGAGGAAGACAATTTGGAACTTAAAAAATAACAAAAAATAAATTTAATTTATTTAAAAAAAAGAATTCAGACCACTGGGCATCTATTGCATAATAAAATCAGTCACTGAGTGACTAAAGAGATCATTAAAGAGATGTCTGAAGAGATCGCTGAAGAGATCATTGAAGTTCTACCCAAAGAATATCTACAACCAAAGGGTCAAGAATGAGGGAGCCCAGGTTCTGGGGAGAAGCAGCATCCTTTTGCTGTTGTTGTTTGGTTAGAAACTTGGTTGCCTTTTCCCTGACTTCATACATGACTTTAAAAGAGGCATTCTCTGGGTGGTTTGAGAGTTAGTGAGGGACCAAACTGAACAGACGGATAGAGGAAAAGCATCTGGACTTAGAATCAGGAGATCTCAGGTTCAGATTCTCACTGTGCCACCTTACTAGTATAAAGAACCTGGAGGTTGTATTTCTTCCCAGCTGAATATCAGAGAAACTCAAATGTTGTGAATAATGCAAGACTCTGCAGTTCCATAGTTGTGAGTTGTGAGTTGACCTGGACAAATGTATTCAGTGCATATGCGCCACTATCATTGTATTTAAGCTTATGCCTATCCTTCCTTTCCTCCTGGACTCTGTGTTATTTGTAGGAGAAAGTTTCCCCAGTGCTGGGGGGGTTGGGAAATGCCTTATAACTACTATTCTTGATAGGCCATTTGAATGAATGCCTTTGCTAAAGAAATATATCAATCTACTGGCATATTGTTAAGGGTGAACACAGGGGCAGCTGGGTGACCCAGTCGATAGACTGCCAGTCTTGAAGTCAACAGGATTCATCTTCCTGGGTTCAAATTTGGCCTCAGATACTTACTAGCTCTGTGATTCTGGGCGAATCACTTAATCTGTTTGCCTCAGTTCCTCATCAGAAAAATGAGCTAAAGAAGGAAACTGCAAACCATTCCAGTATCTTTGCCAATAAAACCCCAAATGGGGTCACAAAGAGTAAAACACGATCCAAATAACTGAACAACAACAACAAAAGCACGAATGCACCAGTGAGCTAGTGCTAGGAAACTACATACCCACAAGATAATCCCTAGATCTCTAACAGAGCTAATACTCACTAACCTTGGAACCCAACTTTCCAGTGGTGGGGTGAGTTGTGTAAAGGAACCCTGAAGAGATGGTACACTATTTTATCTACAATAATAAATTCTCTTTTCTGCCCAGTTTCTCCAGGTAAAATCGGTTGTCATCTCTGCCCTCTCACCCCCTTCCTCCCACCCCAGTTCCCTTTCCGATTAGTCCAAATGATTGTTCTTGACTCTTGGGCTGTTATCCACCTCTTTTTAACATTCCAATATTTCTATGAATGATTTTGATTATTCAATTCCTTTCTCATATGTTATTTTAATTTACATCTTAATGTCACCTTCCTGATTTAACATCTAGGCAAAAATTCCATTCTAACGTCTTAAAGGTATTACAGCTGGGATCCCCAACTATTATTAAAATTCAAACAGAAATAGGCCATCATTCCATGAAGCTGGTAGAGTCTTACAGTCTTACTTGTAATCCCTTACCTAGTAGAATACACCATACTCTCCTCTCTGCTCCTCTCATCTTTGACATTTATTAAGATTTCTATGGGAGGTAGGGCATCATATCATAAAATACCTCCCAACTCTGCTGTTTTATTGTTAGCTCGCATTTATATTAATAATTGTGGTTTACATGTGTTATCTTATATAAGCCTCACAACAGCCCAATGAGGTAGGTATGACAGGTACTCTCTTTTTATAGGCAAAAATGTTGAGTCTCAGGGAAGCTAAGTGACTTTCCCAGGGTCATATATGTATTAGGAAGTGTCAGAAATGGGCTTTGATTCCAGGTCTCTCCTGACCCCAAGGCCAGTGTTCTTTCCACTGTTCCAAGATGCTATACAAACTACTGTAGTTTAGTTGGTAACTAGCTCCTCTTTGCAAGAAAAAGGGGGAACCTTTGCTTTTAAATATCCTTGTCCAATGGTAGCATCCATGGTCTTTAGTGAAAATTATTGCTTATTTAGGGAATTCCAAGTTCCCTAGATTCCAAGATAATTCTTGAGCTTGATAAACAGTGTTCACAACCACACTATTCATTGACCTTTGCTCTTTCTCAGAGTTTCACTAAAACATCACATATGTTTGAGGGAGGCTATGGGGTAGAGTGTGAGCAAAGAATAGAACGAACTAACTTTTCTCGATTGTCAATATAGTCTATCGTTTAGCTATTCAGCCCCTGGAAACTGGGGCCATTTCAGAGTTCCCAGAATACACCAGACTTCTCAGAACACCTCAATAGGAGGAACAAGCACTTATATAGTACCTACTATGTGTGAGGTACAGTGCTAAAAGCTTCTTAAAAGTATTATCTTCTTTGATCTCACTCTTATTCTGTATAAAATATCTCCTACTGTAAAAAGTCTCCTTTATAAAATAAACCAAAATTTTATATGGCCATAGTAACTTCATGTTAATGCAATCCAAGTAAGATAAATTATGAAATTCCCTGGGTGAAACAAATTCTTGGATTCTTTCCCAATAGTGTATTTTTCATGTAGCAACATTTCACATCCTGCACATTGCCTCTGGCTATTGTTTTATACAAGTTGGGAAATCAGGAGATCTCTAGCACGATGACTCATTCTCTCAGAGGGGTTTGCAACATACCCCAGCATATTTCAGAATAGTTTGTTTTCCCCCTAACACTTCAAGAAAACACAACTACAAGCTGTTCGGACTGTGTCTGGGTTCTCCTGTCAGGATGGAGGAGGAAAGTCAAATCTGTAGTTGAAGGCAGACATGTTGGTCAAACTGGTCACTTTTGTCTTAGACCTGTGGCTTGCTTTGACTGTTTCGACTGCTCTATATGTTGTTTTTTTAATGGTGGTCAGCTTCTTAATTTTCTTATTTTCTATTTCTATTTTTTCAATGGGGAGAAAGAAAGAATCCTGAATTCCAACGAGAGAAGAATCTAGATTCTAAGGTCCAGCAACACAATTGGGAAAATATTTCTAAGAAATTTGGTACAGGATTTTTTCTGTCTTATTTGCCAACAGAAGAGACATTGGCCCTGACAAAGGAATACTCGCTACCTGGAAAGAAAAAAGGAATTCATTTCGTGTAAGGAGGCAGGACATTGAGAAACCTGATCAAAAACATGTGGATCTGAAAAGGTATTTTAAGGGCAGGGATATAGAATAATCAGTCTAATTCTCCCTGTATGTGTAGGATGTTGCAAGTAATGCACACTTGGAGGAGTATTGGGGAAGCAAACTTTCCCCCTCATTAATTTCTCCATTCTTTTTTGGAGGTCTCAATCTCTATGGATACCAGGGACATTGCAATTTAGTTACTTTAGTCATTTAGTCATTAGTTGTATCTGACTTTTTGTAACCCCATTTGGGATTTAATTGGCAAAGATACTGGAGTGGTTTGCCATTTCCCTCTGTAATTCATTCTACAGATGAGGAAACTGAGGCAAACATGTTTAAGTGACTTGCTCAGTGTCACATAGCTAGTAAGTTTCTGAGGCTGGATTTGAACTCAGGAAAATGAGTCTTCTTGACTTCAGGCCCTGCACTGCACCACCTAGCTGCCCTATCAGAGACATAGGATGGTATGAAGAGGCCAGGGTAGCACACGTGTGTGTGTGTGTGTGTGTGTGTGTATGTGTGTGTATACATATACTCATCAGGACAAAAAGTCCCAGGAGATGGCTAGCAAGGAGCCAGGGAAAACTATGAGTGGGCTGGACAAACCTTGAAATTTTTTTTTATAGGAAAGGGAATGAAACATCTTTCTATGTGTAAACTTCTTTGATTGTGTTAGTGTGGCTTCAAATTCACCTGATCTTCTCTAGGGTGAGGATGTAGTGCTGAGAGAATGAGAGACAAAATAATTAAGTTTGAATAGGGGAGAGTATAGACCAGGGATGGGGAACCTGTGGCTCAAGCCCACATGTGGCTTTCTAGGTCCTCGAATGTGGCCTGTTATCAGACTTTACCAAGTGTTACAGAACAAATCCTTTTATTAAGGGGTTTTGTCCTGTGAAGTTTGGATTCAGTCAAAGGGCCACACTTGAGGACCTAGAGGGCCACATGTAACCTCAAGGCCACAGATTCCCCATCCCATAGATATATAGATCTTGAAAATGAGAACATTGCCAGAAGAGAGAAATAACTGGAGTCATGGGGAACGAGACAGGAACACATGGGACAGGGTTCCTGACAGGGATGTAGAAGGCCACTAAAACTAAGTCTTTTATTTCCTTTCAATATTTCCTTTCATAATCACAGGTAAGTATAGAGCAAAAAAACCATGTTCCCATCAAGGATCTCTCCAAGCTAAGAGACCCTGCCACAGGAGTGCTGTTCACTGGACTGTGGCCACCAGCACTTCCTTGTGGGCTTTGCTATTGCCTTTCATCATTCTCCTGTCTTTGTGTATGCCCCCCCTTTATTCTTCATTCTATATTTCTAATATAAGAACTCGAGGTCAATAATAGTAGCAGACTTTTACATAGTGCTTTAAGACCTGCAAAGTCTTTGCATACGTTTTCTCATTTGATCCTTACGAAAATGGTATGAAGTAGATGCTATTATTTCCATTTTGCAGATAAGAAAATAGACTGAGAGAGCTTAGGACTTCCCCAGGATCACAATGGTAATAAGTGTCTGAGATAGGCTTTGTTCTCAGGTAGGCCTGATTCCAACCTGACAACTCTATCCATGATGCCACCTAGTGGCCTCAACAAGAATCTTTCAGTGAGAAGGAAAGGAGGGGGAAAAAATTAAGAAACCCCACATCAAGTGATAGCTTTTAATTTTTGTCTTAGAATTCCACTTCTTATTCTCATTATGGCTATGATTTAGTGGTGACAGTGAAGTAGAGACCATAGGCCTCCAGAATTAACTTTTTGTTGGCAACAGTAATTCCAACAATTATGCCACCAAGCAGTCCTCTGCTGGTAACCCTGCCCCCATAGCGTTTCCTTGGCCCCTCATTCTTGGTCATGCATGGCACCTTGTATGTAAGGCCTCATCATTCACCTCAAAGGATAAAAATCTAATAACAACAATAATAATCTCCCTGCTTTTTGACCTCTTTGCAGCCATTGCTGCTGTGGATCATTCTCTTCTCCTTGGTTTCTCTTTGATTCTCTTCTCTCTAGGTGTCTGTGATATCTCTCTATCCTGATCTCCTCCTACTTGTATGACCATTCATTCTCAGTCTTCTTTACTGGGTCTTGATCCAAGTCATACCCAGTACTGGTGGGTGTCACTTGTGGCTCTAAACTTGGCCCTCTGCTCCCTCTATGCTTTTTCACTTGATGATGTCATTAGCTCCCATGAATTCAATTGTCATCTCTATGTCAATAATTCTTACATCTCCTTATTCAACCTTGGGTGTTGTGCTTTGTGCCTGAAGAGCACCAGACGAAATTACTATATTGGAGTCAAGGTACGGTATGTCTGACTGGCAGAGCAGACCAATACCAGCTCAGAAGCTTCTACCACAGGTCAAGCACAAATAGTCCATATGAAATATGGAGTGGAAATGTTTCTAAATTTATGCATCTCACATTTCTTTTGAGGTACTACAATTCCACTTACTCATAGAGCACAGGACCTTCTTTCACGTGGGCACACCATGCTGAGCGGTCCTTTGCCAGTATCTCCCACGTCATGCAATTGATTCCAACATTCTTCAGAGAGACCTTGAGAGTATTCTTGTATTGTTTCTTCTGACCTCCATGAGAGTGATTGCCTTGTGTGAGTTTTCTATAAAATAGTGGTTTAGGGAAATATATATTTGGCATTTGAACAACATGGCTAGCCATTCAAAGTTGTGCTCTTTGCAGTAGATTTTGAACGCTTGGCAGCTTAGCTTGAGGAAGAACCTCAATGTCTGATACCTTATCTTGCTGGGTAATCTTCACAATCTTTCTAAGACAATTTAAATGGAAGTGTTTCCGTTTCTTCGCATGGCACTGGTAGACTGTCCCGGTTTCACAGGCATATAATGATGCGGTCAGCACAGCTTTGTAGGCTTTTAGCTTGGTAGGCAGTCTAATACCTCTTCTCTCCCATACTTTCCTTCAGAGCCTCTCAAATACTGATCTAGCTCTAGTGTGTGCATCACCCTCATCATCTGTGTGTACATCCTTGGAAAGTATACTGCCAAGGTAAGCAAACTTATTAACAGCGATCAGAATTTCTCCATTTGGTGTAACCAATAGTTTCACCTATGGATGGTGTGGTGTTGGCTGGTATGTTGGTGTTAATGTTAGGCCAAAATTAGCATAATCAGGAGAGAACTGATCCACACTCTGTTGCATCTCAGCTTCTAAGGCTGCATTGAGTGCACAATCATCTGCAAAAAAAAAAATCATGCACTAACTCTTCCTCCACCTTAGTCTTTGTTTGTAATCTTTTCAAGTTAAGTAGTTTGCCATCACTGCAATGGCTGTCCTTGAAGCCATTTTTGTCCTTGTTGAAGGCTTTTGACCACATTGCTGAAAATATCCTGCTAAAAAGCATGGAAGCAAGCATACAGCCTTGTTTCACTCCACTGGTGACTAAGAAAGTATGAGAGCATCGTCCATTATCCAGAACCCAGGCAAGTATGCCATCATGAAATTGACCTGCAATTGTGTATGGACCTCTGTTCTGCTCCTGGCATTTCTCCTGGAGTTATCAGACAGCAAACACTATACTATCCCTTGGCCCTTTTGGAAGTCACACTGGCTCTTAGGCAGATGATCATCTTCCAGGAAAAGACCAGCCTATTAAGGAAGACTCTAGCAAGAATCTTTCCAGCAATGAGACCCTTCTGTGATTGTCATAGGACAATCTATTTCCTTTGCCTTTATAGAGATGGACAATGGAGGCACCCTTGAATTCCTGGGGGATGACTTCCTTTCTCCATATAACTCAGAAATTTTCAGTCATCTTTTGTATGAGCAGTGGACCTCGCCTTGTAAATCTCAGGTGGATTAGAATCAGCACCAGGTGCTTTGCCACAGGAGAGGAACCTAATTCAAAACCACTCCTTCAGTTGGAAATTCAGATAGAAAGGGATTAATTTCCACCTGTGGTATATGGTCAATGGCTTCAGCATTGATT
Source organism: Phalanger gymnotis (assembly GCA_028646595.1). NCBI lineage: Eukaryota > Metazoa > Chordata > Mammalia > Diprotodontia > Phalangeridae > Phalanger > Phalanger gymnotis. Next base: position 211,654,954 of record CM053625.1, read on the forward strand.
GATGACTGACTGTTGAGAACACTTTGGAAGTGTCCAGCCCATCTCTCCAGGATTATATCCCATCACTAATCATTGTGACTCCATCAGCCCTGAGTAGTTGAGATGCCCATAAATAAACTTCGGGACATCATAAAAATGCTTTGGATGTTACTATCAGCATAAAACTGAATTTCATCTGCCTTCTTACTGATATAAGAATCCTGTATCTCTTTAAGCTTCACTTGTACTTTGCTTTTGATGTAGTTAAATGCTTCCTTCTTAGAGACAGATGAACTATGCTGCTGGTAAACCCTGTGGAGTTCTCAATTTTCATTTAGCAGCTTCTGAATTTCCCCATCATTTTTGTAAAACAATCCTGATGTTTGTGAGTGTTCTGACCCAGATGAGCAAATGCAGTGCTGTACACAAAATCTCTGAAAGCTCCTCACTCCTTTTCTGCTCCACTATTGCCAACCATGTGTTAGCTCAGCTTTCCCTGCAAGTTAGCAACAAACTGCTCTACCTTGGAGAAGTGCTCTAATCTGTAGACATTAAGGCTTCTGGCAACCATCTTGCCTTTGGACCTCTGCTTTTGTTGAATGCAAATATTTAGCATGGAAAGGATAAGTCTATGATCAGTCCCATACACTGTATCCCATGTTGCCTTCATCACTCTCAGATCTTTTCTGTCTCTTCTTACAATAATATAGTCTATAAATGCCAAAGTTTGTTATGAGGGCGCACCCACGAGGTTTTGTTGTGTTTAAGTAAATGGAAGTCAGTGTTAGTGAGGAGGTCATGAGATGCATCAGTGAGTGACTGATGTTGTTGCTGTTTCTGACTCCATTCCTCCCAAGGACTCTGTCATATCTAGTAGTCTGTGCCTTCTCTTGTATTAAAGTCACCCAGAATTATAAGCTTCTCTTCTTTCAGCACATTGATGATAAGGGTCTCCATGTCTTCATAAAATTTTTCTTTGACTTCATCAGGGTTTGTCACGGTGAAAGCATAGGCATAGGTGTGGTGCTTTCTTGCAAGTGACAATCATTTTGTCACAAGTCTGTCATCACTCTTTTTAGTAAGTATACAAGCTTGTTGACCAGATGAATTTTGATTGCAAAACCTATGCCAGCTTCACAGCGTTCCCCTTCACTGTGGCCACTGCAGGAAAATTTGTATCCAGCTCCAACTTTGGTAAGCTGACCTTCGTTTGCCAGCCTTGTTTCACTCAAGGCTGCTATTTGGATGTGATACCTGCTGAGTGTTTTCACAACAAGAGCTATTTGTTTTTCAAGTCTACTGGAAATCATGTTGTCCATAAGTGTGCACATTCCATGTACCAATGGTGAGTGAAAGCACTGAAAAAGTTTTTGTGCTTTTGTGTGTGTGTGTTTTGACCACAGGGTGGGATCCCTGCCTGCTGCAGTAAGCAGGCAAAGGTTGAGTAAAGCAGACAATTTTTAGGGCACTTTTTCTAGCCCCTTCCTCACACCAGAAGGTGAGCAGTGAAGTCCTTAAAAGGCTGCCCCCAGGGGGCTGCCAAATCCCACTGCTACTCCAATGAGAAGATGACACTATGGTCTAGGCTGCCTGTGCACAGGGTTGTGACTACAGGTCCCACTGCATCCGTACCTGCTGCTTCACCACTTGCCTGCCATCACAGGACTTTGAAATAGATTAAAATGGTAAAAAGTTATGGGTGATGTCTTCTGATTTGCACATAAATAAGATTTAAGTGAGGCAATGTTGCACAAAGTTATCAGCCTCAGTCTCTCTTCTAAAGTGATCAAAGTTCAGTGGCAAGACAAAGTCAAGATAACTGGTCATGGCTTCGGATGCAGAGGATAACCTTGGCATCTTTGATGTCTAACCAAACTCTGAACACTCCACGGTGCCTGCTTCAGCTATCTTCATGGCCACTGGAATAGACTGTTCTCATCCACCCATTCTACCAGGGGAAGTCTTCAAAAGCTTGGCTTGACACTGCCCTAAATCACGGAAGGGTTTGGGACCCCTCAGTTACCCTCAACCTGGCTTAACTCCATCTGCCCAGATGTTTTTACTGAGGTGTGGCTGCTTCTTGGAGCCACAGGTTAGATAAATTAGGTGGACACCAAAGGTGAAAGGCAGCCCTGAAAAGGGCTCAGCAGCCCTCACACCAGTCTTACCTGAATACACCTTACACCCCTCATTCAACCTAATCTCTCTCCTAAGCTCTACACTTATATGTCCAATTGCTTATTGGACACCTTGAATTGGATGCCCTATAGAAACTGCTGAAGAAACAGAGGCAAATAGAGTTAAGTGACTTGACCAGGGTCACACAGCTAGTAAGTGTCTGAGGCCAGATTGAACTCAGGAAGATGAGTCTTCCTGACTCCTGACTAGCATTCTATCCACTGTGCCACTTAGTTGCCCTGTAAAATATTTTATCAAATATAGGAGCATATTAGCTACTCCTTTTTCTCCAATAGCAATTATCAAATGAGATAATGCCTGAGACATGTTCAGTTGTGTCCGATTCTCCATGACCCCGTTTGGGCTTTTCTTGGCAGATACTGGAGTGGTTTGCCATTTCCTTCTCTGGCTCATTTTATAGATGAGGCAACTGAAGTAAACAGAGGTCAAGTGATTTGCCCAGGGTCACACAGCTACTAAGTTTCTGAGGCCAGAATTTAGGAAGGTGAGTCTTTCTGACTCCAAGCCCACCACTCTCTGCATTATGGGGCCACCTAGCTGCCTTACATTTGTCGAAGGCCTGCTTTCCTCTCAGTCATTCTGTTGGAAAGTCAGTTATTGTGATGAGTCAATCTAGGGGCTCCATTTTTAAAAGCTTGTTTTTAACCTCGAATATGGGGTAGGCAGCTGCCTAAGATATTGGGAGGCATGCTCACTAATTTCATCTCCCCATGATACTGTAACGAGGGAGGTGCTGAGGCGATCCTAATCCCATCTTCTCATTTGAAACATGGACCAATCAAGATTGTCTTTCTGTTATATGGAAATTGTTTACTTCTGTCTATAAAAAGCAGAACACATACTAAATCCTGGTGGGTCCACCAAAGTGGGCTGCTTTGGTGTATTAATAAACTCCTTTTGTTTTACTTTCTGAATTTGCCTTGATTGTTCAGGGCGACGCCCCAACCTAGGTTACTTTTAACAGCTCTGGCTCACAATGTAAGTGTTATTCACAATCTCTCTCTCTCTCTCTCTCTCTCTCACACACACACACACACACACACACACACACACACACACACACACGCACAGACATCTCTATATCTAAGTTGATACTAAGGCCTATTGATTGTACTTCAGTACATCTCTCAAAAATGCCCCTCTTCTGTCTTCTGATGCTACCACCACCTTGGCACAGGCCCTTAATCCCCTCACACTTAACCTATTTCTAGAACCTGCTGGCTGATCTCCCTGTCTCAAGCCTCTCCCCCTTCCAGTCCAACTATCCTTCATTCCATCGTCAATATGATCTCCCTAAATTGAAGTTCTAACCATGTTGCTCCTTATTCAATAAACTCTAGTGGCTCCTTATTACTTCCAGGATCAAATATTAAATATTCTATCATTCAGAGACTTCAAAACGTGCCCCCTTCCTATATTTCTGGTGTCTTTGTACCTTACACTTCTCCCCCTGACTCTCCAAGTACTCTGTGACCCAGTGACATTGACCTCTCCTTAGTATTCCTCCAAGAATTTTCTTTTCTTTTCTTTCCTTCTCCTTCTTTCTTTCTTTCTTTCTTTCTTTCTTTCTTTCTTTCTTTCTTTCTTTCTTTCTTTCTTTCTTTCTTTCTTTCTTTTTCTTTCTTTCTTTCTTTCTTTCTTTCTTTCTTTCTTTCTTTCTTTCTTTCTTTCTTTCTTTCTTTCTCCATCTCTCTCTCTCTCTCATTGTTTTTGTTTTTTTTTTTTTGAGGCAATTGGGGTTAAGTGACTTGCCCAGGGTAAGTGTCTGAGGAAAGATTTGAACTCAGGTCTTCCTGACTGCAGGGCTGGTGCTCTATCCTCTGTGCTGCTGAGATGCCCACTTTTGGCATTTTCATTGGAATCCTCTCTTTCCTTGTCTCCACCTCTGGCTTCTCTAGTTTCCTTCATATCCTAGCTAAAAGCCCACCTTCTGCAAAGGCCTTTCCTGATCCCCTTAATGCTAATGCCTCCTTTCTGTTGATTATCTCCAGTATATTCTGTTTATATCTTGTTTGTATTTTTCATATTATCTCCCTCAATTGGATTATGAGCTCCTTGGGAGCAGGGTGCATCTTTTTGCCTCTCCTAGCAGGATGCCTGGTACATAGTAGAAGTTTAACAAATGCTTGCTGACCATTATTGGCTTAAAAATAACAAAATATCTATACAACACTTCCCCTGAAAACAGCCTTGCAAGGTAGGTAGTATATGTATCATTAACTTCATTTTACTTAAGAGGAAACTGAAGCCCACAGAATCTTGTGATTTAGAGCTAGTGGAGACCTTAAGCCTCATCGGCTCCAGCCTCCTCATTTTAGACTATGAGAGTAAGTCCCAGAGAGGTAAAGTCACCAATGTCCAGTGACCAGCAAGTAAATGATCAGCTCCAGCCTTTGTCTTGAAATTTAGCTGAGACTGGGGGGTGGAGCCAAGATAGCGGCTGGAAAACAGGGACTAGCGTGAGCTCCCTGCCAAGTCCCTCCAAAAACCTATAAAAAATGGCTCCGAACCAATTCTAGAACTGCAGAACCCACAATATAGCAGAGGGAAGCAGGGCTCTAGCCCAGGACAGCCTGGATGGTCTCTGGGTAAGGTCTATCCCACATGGAGCTGGGAGGGGAGCAGAACAGAGCAGAGCCCAACGTGGGCAGTGTGGACTAACCAGACCAGGAGCTGGGTGGAACGTGCCCTAGTGCCTTGAATCAGTGAGCTGTGGCAGGTACCAGACTTCTCAACCCACAAACACCAAAGACAACAGAGAAGGTTAGTGGGAAAAGCTGCTGGGGACAAGGAGTTTGTGGGTATGGCCACTGCCCCAGGGGCAGTGGAGGTGGGGCAGCTACAGAACTACAGATGCAGTTGCTTCTGGCCCCAGGCCCACCTAGTGGGAGAAATTAAGTGGGGGATCAGAGCAGGAGTGCAGAGCCTGCTGAAGATCTAAGTCCAGTCAGGGTTGGGGGTTCTTGGGGAAGGAGGAGTGCTGGTGTGGCAGAGCTGGCTCATCCCCCCAGGCTTGGAACATAGAACTCTTTACAAGCAGTCATACCCCGCTGAAAAACTCAAGGGTCAAGTAAGTTGGTTGGGAACATGGCCAGGCAGCAAAAATGCGCCTACATTCAGTCTCAGACTCTGGAATCCTTCTTTGATGATAAAGAAGACCAAAACAT
>CM053625.1:211660798-211699282 GCA_028646595.1 Phalanger gymnotis
CTTTTAAGTCCTTAATCTACTCCCACACAGGTTTCACACCTGATAGGGCTTTGGGCCTGCGGCTCAGCACTTCACAGGTGAAAGTACTTTCACCTTAAACAAAAGCCAAACTCCTCAAGGGCACCCGTTAAACTAAGCCCATTTTGCCTTACTGGCACAGTGCTTACCATCAGAATTTCTAGTTGATAACAGTCAGTCTTAATTACCTTTTAGAAAAGAATGGAAATTAAGCACTTAACATTCCCCCTTTATCCACCCTTCTCTTTCTTTGACACACTCTTTAAGGGAAAGTAAAAGTCAGCTTGGGCTTGGAGCACATGAGGCAAAAAAGCTCTTAGAAATCCACTTTTTTCTGGCGCTCTCAAGGTTTCCCCTTAGATAGACTGTAGTTTTTTCTTTTTAAAATTTATTTAATTATATTTTTGCTGTTTGTAGAGCTTTGAATCTGCATGTAATCCATCCTCATCTCCCAATGCAGGCACCACCGTCCACTGTTCTGGGGACAACACAGACCCAACCTCAGCTGATCTGTGAATATTGTTAGGGCACTGATGGGAAGGTGGGAAGTCCCAAATCCTCCTGATCCTTTGGAGTCTACAAGGTTCTTTCCCAATGAAAAGGAGTTGTCTATATAGTAAATAAACACAAACCTAAGGAGACCCGAAGAAAAGATTTGCTGCCTCCCTGAGAGTAAATTTAAGCATGTGTTGGCTGAGATTGTTTAAAGTTAAAAAAAAAAAGGATTGTAAGACTATTATAATTATAAGAAATTCCTGTATATATCAGATGTCAGAAATGATTGTATTAAATGGGATGTCAGTTCATCACAGTCATAAGTCATCTCATATACTTGTCTGTGTTTCTGGTTACTTATATAAAATGCATATGCTTAAATAACTCCAAGATTAATAGGCTGAAGGATTTTTTTATCTTTATTAATAGTGCACTTTATATCTTGCTTTAATATGTGAAAAGCTAATTTACACGGAAGATATTAGGACTTGCTATTCATTGGCACTTTTGGGAAGTTCTGCACATTTGGCTGTGGGGCAACACTCTAAAATTAATAAAATTTTCATTCTTTAGATAGAAACTACCAAGATAGATGACCTCACTCAAAGTGAGAACCTGAGACCTTAGCCTGGATGGGCCAGGATCTCCTAATGCATCCTGGGCCATCTCCAGTCATCCTGGTGAATATCAGGCCACTGGAACCAGATGTCTCTGGAGGAGAAAGTGAGGCTGGTGACCTTGCACAGCCCTCCCTCACTCAGAACAAAAGTCAACTGCAAGTCATGTTATCATTTCCCTGATGTCATGGTCCCCTTCGAGAATGAAGGACAAACACAACAACAATAACCAAGATAGCCTATTCTCCAAAGATGAGTCACTGCAGAGTTCATGGTATAGAAGAGGAAAAAAGTGTGTGGATTAAAACAAAATCTACTGAGTTCTTCTAGAATATGGTTCTTTAAAGAATTAATAAGCCATCCTCTTTTAAAAACTCCATAAAATTATTATTTTTTTTTACAAATCATATCCATCCTTACAAATGATAATCCCTAACACTTCTATGCACACTCATCCAATAATCTATTTGCATTGTTGCTCCTAGCCCACTTATTCACTAAGCAAACATTTTAATGTGTCCACTCTGTCTAAGTCAAAATGCTCAGACTGTCTAGGACTATGTATAAAGGAGTAGGAAGAAGGAAGTAGGCTACTATATTATCACCTTAAAGGGATGATGCTTCTAGTTGATACCTTTCATGAGACAAACTGTCAGTTCCCAATACCTCAAGGTCATTCTTTGTTTACTTTATCTCAGTCTAGGTACATAGTACTTACCCTCTAATAATGGATCAGTTTCTCCTATATATGATTTATAACTCCCTATACAAACTTCTGGATGGGCTGCCTATGTAGATTTCTGACTTTCTGTTTTGCTGTGAGACAGCAAACACTTTAGCTCCACTTGGGCTAAACCCTATCTCTTCTACGGGTTCAGTTCTCCCACCTCACAGAGAATTTTTCTCTACTTTTGGGTCTATTAATTTAATTTTCTCTACTCTCCGTTTTCGCTTCCCTCATTAAAAGCAGTCCACCCCCTTTCCCTAAGCTATAGGACTCATTGCATACAACGATATGCACACAATCTCTGCCTTCAAAAAGTAGGATTTGTCTTGGACATTTGGTGTCCTTTCAAGCTGCTTTTGGTTATTCTATCCCAATATCTAGTGCCTTCAGGCTGTCCCTTGGCTTCTGTGCTTCATAATATCGCTTTCGACTGGGTTGTCCTGTCCTTGACAGAGTGTTTCATGCATTGCTGCCTTCCTTCTCCAAAATTCATTAAATAATGCCTGTCCTGCATTTAGTTTCCTCAAGACCCTATTAGATGAATCTGATCAACTAATTCAGGTTAAAGTTTTTATGGCTGATAGCATTTAGATTTAAAAAGGGGCTTTCAATTCCTTACCCTAATGGAATGGAAATAGAAATATTTTAAGTAACCAATTAATCTCCCATTTTACTGAAAAGATTGAAGTCATATGTCATGAGCTACTTCATTTACCGTCTTCTGCACACCAAAATTTGCCTTTGTCTTCACCTATCATTGCCTTTTTTCCTCCAATTTCAGGATGAGGGAACGCCTCTTTTCCAAGTTCAAATGCATTACTTACTCTTTTGATCCCATTCCCCTCCCAACATGGTACAGTGAAAGAATAAGTTCAAGACTCCTACTCTGTTAAGTCGTTTCTCTTTCTGATACTTAGTTTACTATATATAAAATGAGAGTAATGGTACTATCTATATCTATTTTACAGGATTACAAGAAAAGTGTTTTGTGAGCCTTAAAGAATTATAGAAATGTATGCTATTCTTATTAGGTCCTCTGGGATCTTGGTCCAGTAATCCCTTCCTTCCTTCCTTCCTTCCTTCCTTCCTTCCTTCCTTCCTTCCTTCCTTCCTTCCTTCCTTCCTTCCTTCTTTCTTTCTTTCCTTCCTTCCTTTCCTCCTTCCTTCCTTCTTTCCTTCCTTCCTTCCTTCCTTCCTTCCTTCCTTCCTTCCTTCCTTCCTTCCTTCCTTCTTTCCTTCCTTCTCTCTCTCTCTCTCTCTCTCTCTCTCTCTCTCTCTCTCTCTCTCTCTCTCTCTTCTCTCTTTCCTCTTCCTCCTCTTTCCTCTCTCCCTTTTCCTCCCCCTCTTCTCTCCTCTTACCCATTCTCTTCTTTCCTCTTGCCCCCTTTCTTTCTCTCATTTTTACTCATATTTAATAATCTTCCTCTCTATTTAAATCTTTTCCTATTGTTTATACATATGCTCAAGCATTGATCTCTCCCAACAGCCAGTCTCCCATTTGCAACTATTTCATAAACCAACAACTCAACATATCCAAAGCTGAACACATTCATCTACAATCTGACTATCCTTCCAACTTCCTTGTTTCTGTTCATGTGTAGAAGGAAAAGATGGAATTTTAAGTTTAGGAAACAACTAGTAGTCCAGCATGGATGGAGTGTAAAGCATGTGGGAATACTGTGAAATGAGGGTGAGATAAGTTGGTCCCATAGTGTTGAGAGCCCTAAATGCCAGGCTAAGAAGGCTATATTTTACCCAAAGGACAATGAGTAAACACTGAAGATTTTTGAGCAGGCAAAATACATGGTCAAACTTCTGTTTTAGGAAAATTATTTTGGCAGCTGTGTGGAGACTGCATTGGTGAAGTGAGAGACTGGGCTCAGTGAGACAAATTAAGAAACTGTTTTGATGGTCTAGCTAGCTCATAGGTGATGAAGACTTGAACTGAGATGGAGACAAATGATTGGATAGGAAAAATGAATGTGAGAAATCTTGTAGAGTTAGAATAAACTGAGTTTGCCAATTGATTAGATATTGAAAGTGGGAGAGAGAAAAAAAGGCAAACATAATCCTCCCTTCAAATTTATGAATCTGAGTGATGGGAAGGTTGGTTTGGTAGTATTCTCAAGAAAAAGGGAAGTTTAGAAGATGTTTGAATTTAGAGAATAAGGTGATAAATGCAGACTCAGGAATAGAGTTGTTTAATGGTCATCTGTCAGTATCAAGTACAATTCAGTGAGACATATGTTTACCAAAGGCACTTGTTGTCATATAGTCTGTCCTGGTTAAAGTCCAAATGCAAAAGGAATTTCTCCATAAGATAGTGATGTCTTCCAAATGTTCCCATTTGATTACATCAAGTCCTAGAATACTTTTTCACAGAGCCTCTTCATTAAAATCCTCCTCCACTCAGGAAAGATGATATAATACTTTACACAAGAAAAACAAACCAATGACAAGTACATGAAAAATGCCCCTTTACCCCAGGTTTTGACATATAGTTAGATATACAGCTCATTGAGCAGGTCTATCAGAGAAGCGATGAACATGGCTCTGACTTGGAAGACTAAGAGATGAGGCTAGATTTCCTTTGGGGAAATGTACAGCCCTTTTCCATATCTCCAGATACTTCTAGATACAAAATTTCTTCTTTTAAACACCAACATTCCTCCAGTAATGCTATTTATCTCTAAATCGTAGAACAATCCATTCTTCAAATTGCAGGTAACTCAAAAGATAATGAAGAAACACACAGTGAGAATAAGTTATAGCACTTTAGCAATCAGCCTTTGAACATAATAAGAATCACAAGTTACCATCAAGAAAGTATAACACGGAAAAGGAGGTAAGGTGGGTCGGGATCAAGGAACAGCACATGGATAACCAGAGTCATTAGCTGGTATTTTTGAAATGTCAAAGGATCAACTGTAAGATCTTTAGTGAATTGGGTAGATTATACAGAGAGACGGGATGGATAGAGACAGAGAGATAGAAACAGACACAGAGAGGAAGAAGACATGGTAAAAAATCATGAGGTTGAGAAGAAATCATGAGATCATGAGAAATGAGAAGGCATAAATTGGTAGCAATCCACACTTTTGGAGGGAGCATCCACATCAATGAATCACAACTCAATTGAAGCATTTAAACATTAGTAATAAATAATGGGGGAATGATAATTAAGGATAAGTTTAATATATTTACTAAAAATTATAATTTCAATAAACTCAAATAGGCAAGCAGAGTGGTCTGCCATTTGAATTGAGAGTATTTCATGTGAAATTACCTGGAGAACTCCCTATTTGATGAGAAATTCTGAGAAGAGTAGGAAGCAATTTGGCAGAAATTTGGTTTAGAATCTAAAGTTTAGAACAACATCTTATACTACATAGTACGATAAATTCAAATGGACACGTGATCTGTATGTAAAAGAACTCACCACAAAAATCAGAAGATAATCACAAGCACATATGTTTCATGGCTATGGATAGGGGTATGATTCATAACCAAACAAGGGACAGAGGTGATCATAAAAATAAACTATGTAATTTTGTTTACATGAAGTTGAAAAGCTGTCACACAAACAAAATCGATTCTGCTAGGTTAAAAAGTCAAGTGGTTAGGGAAAAAATCTTTTCATCAAATATAAGGGTATGATGTTTCATATATACGTATATACACACATTTATTTGTATACACACAAATACACACATGCATATATAAATATATGTACGTAACACAAATGTATAAAACTAAGATATACTCTCCAAGAACTAATCAAGGGTCACAAATGAATAAAAAAATATTTGTTAAGCATTTACTATGTGTGACACTGTGTTAAGTGCTGGGGATACAAAAAAAAATAAGACAGTCTCTGCTCTAAAGGAGTTCACATTCCAATAAGGGAGACAATGCATAGTAAAGGTTTTATCTAAAAGCCAGATGGGAGAGTCCCATGGTCCTTCAGATGCAGCAGTAAAACAAATACTAATTCCTCTTATTTATTGTTATTTCCACTGATAAAGTCATGTCAGTTTATGAAGTTGAATCATTTGAAAGTGCCAAGAACATTGGTGGTAAGAACTTTCTCTTTTGAGTCTTTAGTAGTGATGGCCATAGCACTAAGCTGCAGCTGTACAGAGGTGGCTATCCAGGATGATGGCTGAGGACACTGAGATGGAAAGATTACCCTTCTCAGAAGAGTTGGGTTCAGAGTTCTGTGCTATCTCCATGAGAATCTGAGGCATGTTGGTTAAGTGGTGGTGGTTTGACCTGGCTGACATATGCTGCCTGCTTTCTCTCCTCTAGGAGTCCTTCCTTCTTCAACCAGTTGACTTGTCTGCACTATGTATTGCAGTTAGTTGGTATTCGGTGGTGATGACTGGCCCCTTCTCCATGGGAGAGGTTCTCAAAAGAAGAATTGCTGACTATGAATAATCATATGAAAGAATGCTCTGAATCACTAATGATAAGAGAAATGCAAATGCAAACCATGCTAAGGCTTCACTTCATACCCAACAAATTGGTAAATATGACAAAAGATGAAAATAGTCAATTTTAGAGATGCTCTTGAAAGATGGGCATACTACAACGCTATTGGTAGATCTGTGAGTTGGTCCAGTGGTTCTGGAAAGCAGTTTTGAATTTCTGATGAAAGCAGATAAAATATACATATTTATTGATCCGGAAGTCTCATTGCTTGGCAGATACGCAAAGGAAGTCAAAGAGAAAACTAAAGATTCCATGTAAGCCATAATATTTATAAGATTATTTTTTGTGGTAGCAAAGAACTAGAGCAAAGTAAATATTTATCAATTGGAGAATGGCTAAACAAAATACATTACATGAATAGAATGTAATTCTATTGCTCTGTTAAAAATGATGAATTTAAGAATGTATGAAAGCATAAGAAGATTTATATGCATGATACAAAGTTGAATAAATGGAACCAAGAAAACAACATATACAATAATTACAATAATGAAAATTGAAAGAGCAACGGCAGGGGGCAGAGCCAAGATGGTAGCTGAAAAGCAGGGACTTGCTTAAGCTCTCCCTCAGGTCCCTCCAAACACCTACAAAAATGACTCTGAACAAATTCTAGAGCTGCGGAACCCATGAAATAGCAGAGGGAAGAGGGATCCAGCCCAGGACAGCCTGGATGGTTGCTGGGAAGGGTGTATCACACAGAGCTGGGAGCAGAGTGGAGCAGAGCCCAGTGTGGAGTATGCCAGGACCAACTAGACCAGGAGCCTGGCAGAACAGGACATAGGGTACTGAATCATTGAGCTGTGGCAGTTACCAGACTTCTCAACCCACAAATGCCGAAGACAACAGAGAAGGTTACTGGGGAAAAACTTCTGGAACAGAGCCAAAGGTGTGTGCAGTTGGCCACTGCCCGGGGGCAGTGGAGGTGATGCTGCTCTGAGGCTGTTTCAAGAGCTCCAGCTGCAGTTGCTTCTGGCCCCAGGGCTACCTGGTGGGAGGAATTAAGCTGCAGATTAGAGCAGGAGTGCAAAGCCTGCTTTGTCTTGCCTGAATCTGGGCTGCAATCCTGGTCAGTGGTTCTTGGGGGAGAAGGAGCTGAAAACAGCAGCACAGCCCCTCAAGCTTGGGACAAAGTACTCTCTACTCTACAAGCAGTCATACCCTGATGAAAAGCTCAAGAGTCAAGTAGTTGGCTGGGAACATGAACAGACAGTGAAAATGGACTTAGATTCAGACTCAGACTTTGGAACCATTTTTTGTTGACAAAGAAGACCAAAACATACAGCCAGAAGAAATCAACAAAGTCAAAGAGCCTAAACCAAAAGCCTCTAAGAAAAATATGAGTCTCAGGCCATGGAAGACCTCAAAAAGGATTTGGAAAAGCAAGTAAGAGAAGTAGAGGAAAAATTGGAAAGGGAAATGAGAGTGATGTGAGAAAGCCATGAAAACAAGTCAATGACTTTCTAAAGGAGACCCAAAAATACTGAAGAAAATAACACCTTAAAAAAATAGACTAACCCAAATAGCAAAAGAGCTCTGAAAAGCCAATGAAGAGAAGAATTCCTCGAAAGGCAGAATTAGCCAAATGGGAAAGGAGGTCCAAAAGACCACTGAAGAAAATACTACCTTAAAAATTAGATTGGAGCAAGTGGAAGCTAGTGACTTTATGAGAAATCAAGACATTCTAAAACAGAAACAAAAGAATGAAAAAATGGAAGACAATGTGAAATATCTCATTGGAAAAACCACTGACGTGGAGAAGAGATCCAGAAGAGATAATTTAAAAATTATTGGACTACCTGAAAGCCATGATCAAAAAAAAGCCTAGATATCATCTCTAGAAATTATCAAGGAAAACTGCCCTGATATTCTAGAGCCAGAGGATAAAATAGAAACCGAAAAAATCCACTGAATGCCTCCTGAAAAAGATCCCAAAAGAAAACTCCTAGGAATATTGTCACCAAATTCCATAGCTCCCAGATCAAGGAGAAAATACTGCAAGGGGCCAGAAAAAGCAATTTCAGTATTGTGGAAACACAACCAGGATAACACAAGATCTAGCAGCTTCTACATTAAGGGATTGAAGGGCTTGGAATATGATATTCTGGAGGTCAATGGAGCTAGGATTAAAACCAAGAATTGCCTACCCAGCAAAACTGAGTATCATGCTCCAAGGCAAAATATGGATTTTCAATAAAATAGAGGACTTTCAAGCTTTCTCAGTGGAAAGACCAGAGCTGAATAGAAAATTTGACTTTCAAATACAGGAATCAAGAGAAGCATGAAAAGGTAAACAAGAAAGATAAATCATAAGGGACTTACTAAAGTTGAAGTATTTTGTTTACATTCCTACATGGAAAGATGATGTGTGTAATTCATGAGACCTCAGTATTAGGGTAGCTGAAGGGAATATACGTACATATATGTATATGTGAGTGTGCGTGTGTGTGTGTCTGTATTTATGTATGTATATGTATATATATATATACATATATATATATTTAGAGAGATAGAGATAGAGAGAGAGAGAGAGAGAGAGAGAGAGAGAGAGAGAGAGAGAGAGAGAGAGAGAGCACAGGGTGAGTTGAATATGAAGGGATGATATCTAAAAAAATAAAATCAAATTTAGGGATGAGAGAAGAATATATTGAGAGAGGGAGAAAGGGAGAGATAGAATGGGGTAAATTATCTCACATAAAAGTAGCAAGAAAAAACCAGTTCATTGGAAGGGAAGAGGGGACAGGTGAAGGGGAATGAGTGAATCTTACTCTCATCGGATTTGACCCGAGGAGGGAATAACATACACATTCAATTGGGTATCTTACCCCACAGGAAAGAAGGAGGAAGGGGATAAAAAAGGGGGGACGATAGAAAGGAGGGTAGATAGGGGGAGGAGGTAATCAAAAGCAAACACTTTAGAAAAGGGACAGGGTCAAGAGAGAAAATTGAATAAAGGCAGACAGGATAGGAGGGAGCAAAATATAGTTAGTCTTTTACAATATGAGTATTGTGGAAGTGTTTTGCGTAATGATTCACATGTGGCCTGTGTTGAATTGCTTGCCTTCTTAGGGAGGGTGGGTGGGGAGGGAAGAGGGGAGAGAATTTGGAAGTCAAAGTTTTAAAAGGAGATGTTCAAAAAAACAGTTGTTTTTGCATGCAACTGGCAAATAAGATATACAGGCAATGGGGCATAGAAATCTATCTTGCCCTATAAGAAAGTAAGGGAAAAGAAGATGGGGGGGAGTGGGGTGACAGAAGGGAGGGCTGACTGGGGAATGGGGCAATCAGAATATATGCCATCTTGTAGTGGGGGGGAGGGTAGAAATAGGGAGAAAATTTGTAATTCAAAATCTTGTGGAAATCAATGCTGAAAACTAAAAATATTAAATAAATAAATAAAATTTTAAAAAAAGAAAGGGCAACAGCAAAAAATTGAAACTGAATGCTGCATAATTATAATCACCAACCTTAATCCAAGGAAAGACATTTGAGAATGTACCTCATACCCATCAGATTGGCTAAATTGACAAGAAAGAAAGACAGAAAGACAGAAAGGACGGAAGGAAGGAAGGAAAGAAGGAAGGAAGAGAGAAAGAAAAAAATGACAAATTTAGCTTGGAATGTGAATGAGATGTATTTACCCTTAAAATGGAAATGGACAGCAGATTAAAAATTTGAATTCAATAATATGTTTCTTTCAGGAAACTCCTTTCTATTTAGGAAGCTCCTTTCTATTTTTCCTCACTATCCTTCTCACCCTATTTACCCTATCTCTTCTCACTCCTCTGCTTTACTTCTACCCACTACCTTGCCTCTTATTCCTTCCCACCCCTCTAAAAGTCCCTTCCTTATCGTCTCTCTCTATCATATCCCCTTACCCTCTTATTTTTTTCTGAATTTGAAGGCTTTTATAAATACATATATATACATATATACACATACATACACACACATACATATATACATACACACATAAATATATACATACACACATACATATATACATACACACATCAATATATGCATAGACACACACATATATATGTGTGTATATATATATGTATATATATATATGTAGTTCACTTTTTAACCCATTCATCATGAGAGTGAGGTTCTAGCATTACCTGCCCCTGCCTGCCTCACTCGCTTCTTCTATATCAATTCTTCCTTTTATGCCCCATTTGTTTGAGATAATCACTCCTTTTTATCTCTCCCTAGAGTTTTATTCTTTTTAGAATCACCCCATCATACATTGCTCAGCCCAAGTCTTTCTTTCACACTACCCAAATAATGATGACAATCATAAGAGTACCGCTAATATTTTCACATATATGAAGAAAACAATTTCACATTATTGAATTCCTTATAATTGGTCTTTAATGTTTACCTTAATATTTCTCCTAGATCTTATATGTCAAATTTTCCATTAAGTTCTGCCATTTTTGTCACAAAAACCTAAAAGTCTTTCAGTTTGTTAAATGTCCATTTTTTTTATTCAGTATTATACTTAACTTTTCTGGGTAAGTTACCCTTGGTCATAACCCTAGCTTTTTTTGCTCTATGAAATATTGTATTCCCAGACCTAAAGTCCTTCAATGTAATAGCTGTTAGGTCTTGTGTAATACTCATTGTAGTTCCATGATATTTAAATTGTTTTTTTTCTTATTGCTTTCAACATTTTTTCCCTTAACCTGGGAGCTTTTAAACTTGTCTATGATATTCCTGTAAATTTTCTTCCTGGCATCTCTTTCAGCTGATGATCAGTAGATTTTTTTTTTTCAATTTCTGCTTTGCCTTCTTGTTCTAGAACAGGGCTAGGAAACCTGCAACCTCGAGGCCACATGTGGCTGTCTAGGTCTTCAAGTGCGGCTCTTTGACTGAATCCAAACTTCACAGAACAAATCCCTTTAAAGGACTTAGAAGGCCACATGTGGCCTTGAGGTCGCAGTTTCCCCGCCCCTGTTCTAGAACTTCAGGGCAATTTTCCTTGATAATTTCTTGTAATATTGTATCAAGATTCTTTTTTTTAAATCAAAATTGTATCAAGATTCTTTTTTTTTAATCAAAATTGTCAGGTGGTCTTGTATTATTTCTCCTTGATCTGTTCTCCAGATCAGTTGTTTTCCTGATGAGATGTTTCACTTTCTCTTCTATTTTTTCATTCTTTTGATTTTGTTTAACTGATGTTTTTGATTGACTGGTGTTTCAGAACATCATTAGCTTCCCCTTACCTGATTCTGGTTTTCAAGGAATTATTGTCTTCCTTAAGTTTTTGATTCTCAATTTCAAGTTGGTTGACTTCCTTTTTATAATTTTCTTGATATTCTTGGATTGTTCTTATGTTTTTTCTAATTTTTTCTCAGTTTCTCTTATTTGATTTTCAAAGTCCTTTTTAATTTCTTCTAAGAACTCTTCTTGTGCTTGGGACCATTTGACATTTTTCATTGAGAAAGGAGTAGCTTTTTTTAGCTCCATTATCTTCTGAATATGAACCTAGATCTTCTCTATCCCCATAGTAACTATCTATGGTTAGGTTCTTTCTCCTTTGCTTACTCATCTTTATTTATTTATTTTTTAGTGGCTATTAGTGTAATCATGTTGTGGTACCGAGGTATAGGGAATAATGCCCCATCTTCGCATCCTTCTTACTGTTATTTTCTGAAATTTGTCTCAGAGTCCAATCTTGGGCTATCCTCTCCACTCCTAAGACATGGCTACGGATCCCAGCCACACTCTCCCACAAATGATCTTGTTCCCCGTGGTCCCTCTAGTGGTTGCAAACTACAGCTGTCCTCTCTGCCCTGGAACTGAAACCAGAGACTTTGTTCTCCTGCAAGTGCCCACAGCCAGCAGGGCCCCCACCCTTTCTACTGTGTGCCTCTCTACTCCTTTTCACTGCAGCCACAGCTTGAGACATGTCTAGTCAACACAGCGGTGCTTGATGGCTCTCAACAGTCTTCCACAATCTTCTACTCAGTCATCAGACCTCCACACTGTCTGAAAAATGAAAGTTTCTAAGACTGAGGCAGCCTCTAAACCCAGCTGCCCCCAGGGCTTGTTGTTTGTTGATTCTGCAGTCAGCCTGGAAGTGTTTGCGCTTCACTCAGGCTGAACCTCTGCCCCTGGAGGTCAGATTTTTCTTGGGGTCTTCTCAAATGGTTTTTGGAGGACAATTGCTTTAGTCTTTGTTTATTTCTGCTGCTCTAAGGTGATGTTATGTCTTTTTGTGTGGAGAAAATTTGGAGAACCAAAAGTTTTCTGACCTACTCCACCATCTTCCCAGAATCCTCTCCCCTCATGTCTTTCAGGAAAAAAAAATGAGGCCATTTACATGAACTCCTCCTCTCTTCCTCATCTCCTATGACTTAGGTGGCTTTTGTCGCTTTCTCCTCCTTTCCTGTTTCACATGATGAAGTGGACTTATTCCTTGCCAAGGCCAACCCCTACACTTGTTGAAGTAATCCCATTCCATCTCATCTTCTCCAACACATTACCCTCTCTGTTATCTTCATTCTTTCCCTTACTTTCAATCTTTCCCTCTCCATTGGCTCCTTTTCTACTTTCTACAGATATGCCTTTTTCTCCCTTATCTTGAAAAAAAAACCCTCATTTGATCCTTCCTTCCCTGCTATCATTCAATATCTTTTCTGCCCATTGTAGCTAACCTCCTTGATAAGGCTATCTATAATAGGTGCCTCCACTTTCTTTCCTCTAATTCTCTTCTAAACCCCTTACCCTCTGGTTTCTAACATTATCATTCCACAGAAACTGCTCTCTCCAAAGTTACTAATGATTTCTTAGTTGCCCAACCGAATGGCCTCTTCTCAATCCTCATTCTACTTGACTTCTCTGCAGCCTTTGGCACTATTGATCACTCTTCTCTCCTTGATATTCTCTTCTCTCTAGGTTTTTTTGGAAACTATTCACTCTTGATTTTCCTTTTATCTAACTGATTGCTCCTTCTCTTTCTCTTTTGCTGTATTCTCCTCCAGATCGCATTCTCTAACCAAAGGTGTATCTCATGGTTCTGTCCTGGGCCCTCTTTTTTTCTTCCTTCTATACTACCTCACTTGGTGATCCCATCAGATCCCAAGGGTTTAATTACCATCTTTGCTAATGATTCTTAAATCTACCTTTCCTTTCCCAATGGCTCCATTGACCTTTAATCTTCCATCTCCAACTGCTTTTCAGACATCTGAAACTGAATGTTCAATAGACATCTTAAATTCATTACATCTGAAACAGAACTCATTATCTTTCTCCCTAAACCTTCCCCACCCTCGTATCTTCAGTATCACTGTAGAGGGCAACATCATCTTCCCAGACACTCAGGCTCACAGACTAGGAATCATCCTAGATTCATCACTATCTCTCACCCCCCCCAACCCATATTCAAGTTGTTGCCGAGACCTGCTGAGTTCCCCTTAGCAATGTTTCTTGAATACTCTCCCTTCTCTCCTCTGGCACTGTCACCATCTAGTGCTAGCCCTTATCACTTCATACCTTTATTATTTCAATAGCCTTCTGGTGGGTCTGCTTGCCTCATCTCCCCTTGATCTGATCCATCCTTTATTCAGCCACTAAAGTCATTTTCCTGTTCACGTGGACTACCCAACATGTGGTAGAGCATTCTGAGCTCCTATTGGTCTGACTAACCAGTCAGACACATTGAAACTTGACTAGCACAGTGATGTCATTTTGGTCCTCTTCGAGAACAAAGAACAACAACTAACCAACCAGAATGATTTTCCTAAAGTGCAGGTCTAATCATTTTACCCTCCTACTCAAGAAATTCCAGTGGCTTACTATTGCCTCTAAGATCAAATGCAAAGTGTTCTGTTTGGTATTCAAAGACCTTCAAACCTAGCCCCCTCCTTCCTTTCCAATCTTCTTATACCTCACTCTCCAACACACTGATTCAGTGACACCGGCCTTCTGGCTATTCCATGAAGATACTCACTCCATCCTTTAGTTCTGGGCATTTTCTAAGGCTGTCCCCAGCTGCTACAATGTTCTTCCTCCTTTTCTCTGACTACTGACTTCTCTGACTTCACTTAACTCTGAAGTAAAATCCCATTTTACACAGCAAGTTTAACCCAGAGGTCCTTGATCAGCCATTTTTCAGTCATGTCTGACTTGTTGTGACCCCCTTTGAGGTTTCCTTGACAAAGATGCTGGAGTGGTTTGCCATTTTCTTCTCCAGCTCATTGTACAGATGAGAAAACAGAAGCAAACAGGATTAAATAACTTACACAGGGTCATATAGCTAGTAGGTGTCTGAGGCCAGATTTTAATTCAAGGAGATGAGTCTGACACCAGACATAGCACTCTATTCACTGTTCCACCTAGCTGTCCCAAGGCTTCCCAATCCATCTTACTTCTAGTTCCTTCTCTCTTATTTTCTATTTATTCTATGTAGCTTGCTCTGTACATATTTGTTTGCATGTGGTCTCTTTTATTAGATTGTAAGCTCTTTAAAGGCAAGAAATATCTTTTCTCTCTTTCTGTATCCCCAGACCTTAGCACAGTGACTCAAAAGCACATAGTAGGTGCTAATAAATGTTGGCTGATTAATTGAATAGAGTAAATGGCCCGTCCATTGTCCTTCTAAGTCATAGCATGGTAGAGTTCCATCGAATTCAATGAAGAGCAGAAGGAATATTGATATGTAGCAGTGTCATACTATACAAGGTTTAGGAGGTCCTGACTTTGAACAATATCAGCACTGATGCTTGGGGAACAACTATCTTTTTTTTTTTACCTGTTTATCCATTTACCTATTTCCTAAGTGTTCTGTAGCTACTAATTTTCACTTTCTCTTCTAATGGAAAACTGTCATCTGTCAGATATCACACATTATAGATATATTTTAAATGGCTTTCATCTACCAACTATTGGTAAAAATGCTTTCTACATTTTAAATAATTTTCTATATTTTAAATAATTATTTTCATTTTTTCTTGCTCCTATCTCAAGATAACTTTGCAAATGGAAAAAAAATCTTTAAAATTTTACTTTAAAAATCCTATGAGAGAAAAAGTATAAAATTATCTTTTCTGAGTCGGATCTTTGGTGCCTTTCTTTAAAGGTAATTTCTTTTAGATTTGTTATTACTTCCACTCAGAACATACTCTGGAAAATTTTATTTTAAGCATGAGGAATATGAAGGAGTTTTCTTACATAGTGTCAGCCTTGAGAGTTGCCTTGACAGGAAACCAAAGTTAGAGAGTTCAGGGATCTGGACTTCCAGAGAGAACAGGTCATTCCTGAGCATCACATCCTTTGGAGAGAGGTGAGGATTAACCATATATGCCTAGCAGCTGGAAGGACAATAAGTGACCCAAACCTACTAATCTTTTACACTGCCTCAGAAATAAATTAGTAACAAACGCTTTTATATATCTGTTTGTGGCTAGTATAAAACTATTTCAAGGCTTTAGAGTAAATTGAGCTAGGAATTTGACTGAATTGACCTTAAAGTTCCTTTCCAATTTGTTTATTCTGTAATTCTGTAGGGAATTAAAATAGGGTAGCATTCTCTAATTTCTTTGATTATATTCATCCAACAAGCCCTTATTTGTTTTGGTTAGGGTTTTTGGAGGCAATTGGGATTAGATGACTTGCCTAGGGTCACACAGCTAATAAGTGCTTGAGGCTGGATTCAGGACCTCCTGACTCCAGAGCCAGTGCTCTATTCACTAGGCCACCTTTCTGCCCCCAAGCATTTAACAATCTGGAAGAAAAGAAGAAAAAAATAATATTAAAAGAAAATACACTCACTATGAAAGCAAAATATGCTGACCTCAAGGGTAGAATGTATAGAGACAACCTAGGGATCATAGGTCTCCTAGAGGAACATGACGATGCAGGAAATAATAAAAGAGAACTTCCTAGAACTTTTGAAAATGAAATAACAATTAAAAGAATCCATAAATCATGTCCAAGAGAAAATAATCTTGGGCTAAAAAAAATCCAAGACACAGAATACTTATATTTAACAATTTAATTCAGAAACAAAAAGTTCTGTGAGCAATCAGGGGAATGACCTTCAAATACAAAGGAAAGGAAATTCAAATTATTGAAGACTATTTGCACTCATCAGAAAATGCAGGAGAGAATGGAATTATGTGTTTCAAAGTGCAATGGAGTTCAGGATGGAGCCCAGTATTACCTACCACACAAATTTGAGCTTAACCATGCATGAAATAGATGGAGATTCACTAACACAGAGGCATGGTGGGGGGGGGGGGGTGTGGAGCCAAGACAGCAGCTAGAAAACAGGGACTTGCTTAAGCTTTCCCCCAAATCCCACTAAACACTTGCAAAAAATGGCTCTGAACAAATTCTAGAGTTACAGAACCCACGGAATAACAAAGGGAAACAGGTCTCCAGCCAAAGATGGCCCAGAAGTTTACTGGGAAGGGTCTATCACACCATGCTGGGAGCAGAGTGTAGCCCAGAATGGTGGACTGAGCCAGGGCAGACCAGACGCAGACTGGAATTCCGGCGGAGCAGGCCTTAGACCATGAATCATTGAATTGTAGCAGTTACCAGACTTCTCAACCTACAAATGCAAAGACAATGGAGCAGGTCAGTGGGAAAACTGCTGGATCTGGGTGAAGGAAGCGCATGGTCAGGCCCCAGCCCCTGCGCTGCGGAGGTGGTGTGGCAGCAGCAGGAGGAAGCCCCTGCAGCTGCTTCCAGAGCTCCAGCGTCAGCTGCTTCCAGAGTCCCTGGCTCACAAAGTGGGAGGAATCAAGTGGGGGATCAGAGCAGGAGTGCAGGGAGCACTTTGCTGGTGCAGAGGTAGGGTTCTCTTGCTTTGCTCTGCTAGGATCTGGGTTGCCGTCCTGCTTGGAAGTTCTTGGGGGAAGAGGAACACCGGTGTGGTAGAGGTTGTGGTGAGTGGGGAGTAGAAGTAGCTCGGAAAACAGCAGCACAGCCCCAAAGCAGTGATACCCTAATAAAAAGCTCAAGGACCAAATAGTTGGCTGGGAACATGCGCAGACAGCGCAGAAGGACTCAGACTCAGACTATCAAATCATTTTTTGGTGACAAAGAAAATCAAAACATACAGTCAGAAGAAGTCAACACAGTCAAAGAGCCCACATCAAAAGCCTCCAAGAAAAATATGAATTGGTCTCATGCCATGGAACAGCTCAAATAGGATTTGGAAAATCAAGTAAGAGAAATAGAGGAAAAATTGGGAAGAGAAATGAGAGTGATTCAAGAAAATCATGAAAAACAAGTCAATGACTTGCTAAAGGAGACCCCTCAAAATAACTGAAGAAAATAAAACCTTAAAAAATAGACTAACCCAAATGGCAAAATAGCTCTGAAAAGCCAATGAAGAGAAGAATGCTTTAAAAGGCAGAATTAGCCAAATGGAAAAGGAGGTCCAAAAGACCACTGAACAAAATACTGCCTTAAAAATTAGATTAGAGTAAACGGAAGCTAGTGACTTTATGGGAAATCAAGAAATTATAAAACAGAAACAAAAGAATGAAAAATGGAAGACGATGTGAAATATCTCATTGGAAAAACCAATGACCTGGACAGCAGATCCAGGAGAGATAATTTAAAAATTATTGGACTACCTGAAAGCCATGATCAAAAAAAAAAAAAAAGAGAGAAACCGTAGACATCATCTTACAAGAAATTATCAAGGAAAACTTCCCTGATATTCTAGAATCAGAGGGTAAAACAGAAATTGGAAGTATCCCCAAATGCTTCTTGAAAAAGATCCCAAAAAAGAAAACTCCTAGGAATATTGTCGCCAAATTCCAGAGTTCCCAGGTCAAGAAGAAAATATTGCAAGCAGCCAGAAAGAAACAATTTGAGTACTGTGGAAACACAATCAGGATAACACAAGATCTAGCAGCTTCTACATTAAGGGATGGAAGGGCATGGGATATGAAATTCCAGAGGTCAAAGGAGCTAGGATTAAAACCAAGAATCACCTACCCAGCAAAACTGAGCATAATAATCCAAGGCAAAATAGGGATTTTCAATAAAATAGAGGACTTTCAAGCTTTCTCAGTGAAAAGATCAGAGCTGAATAGAAAATTTGACTTTCAAATACAAGAATCGAGAGAAGCAGGAAAAGGTAAGCAGGGTAGAGAAATCATAAGGGATTTACTAAAGTGGAACCATTTTGTTTACATTCCTACATGGAAATATGATATTTATAACTCATGACACCTTTCTCAGTATTAGGGCAGTTGGAAGGAATATACATCTATAGACAGAAGGCACAGGGTGAGTTGAATGTGAAGGGATGATATCTAAAAAATAAAATAAAATCAAGAAGGGAGAGAGGAATATATTGGGAGAAAGAGAAAGAGGTAGATAGAATGGGGTAAATTATCTCACATAAAAGTGGCAAGAAAAAGCAATTCTATTGGAAGGGAAGAGGGGGCAGGTGAGGGGGAAAGAGTGAATCTTGCTCTCATACGATTTGACTTAAGGAGGGAATATCATACACTCTCAATTGGGTATCTTATCTCACAGGAAAGTAGGGGGGAAGGGCTTAAGAGAGGGGAGATGATAGAAGGGAGGGCAGATTATGGGAAGAGGTAATCAAAAGCAAACCCTTTTGAAAAGGGATAGGGTCAAGGGAGAAAATTGAATAAACAGGGACAGGATAGGATGGAGGGAAATATAGTTAGTCTTTCACAACATGACTATTATGGTTTTGTATAATGATACATGTGCGGCCTATGTTGAATTGCTTGCCTTCTCAAGGAGGGTGGGTGGGAAGGGAAGAAGATAGAGAATTTGGAGCTCAAAGTTCTTAAAACAAATGTTCAGAAAAAGTTGCTTTTTACATGCAACTGGGAAATAAGATATACAAGCAATGGAGTATAGACATCCATCTTGTCCTACAAGTAAGGGGAAAAGGGATAAGGTGGGGAGTCGGGGGACAGAAGGCAGGGCAGACTGGGGAAAGGAGAAATCAGAATATATGCCATCTTACGGTAAGGGCAGGGTAGAAATGGGGAGAAAATTTGTAACTCAAAATCTTGTGGAAATCAGTGTTGAAAACTAAAAATATTAAATAATAAATAATTTTTTAAAATAATAAAGAGGGATTTTAAGTATTTTAGAAACAAAACCAAATCTGAAGAAATTATTTGCTTCTAAAACATCCTAGAAATGCAGAGAGATGAATAAATACTACAGCTAAAAATAGCATCAGCATAATGCCAGCAGAGAGACCAGTAAATGATATCTTTTTAAATGTATACGAAGTGACTGGGGTGAAGAAAGAAGTCTGGTGCAGGTAACAGCGAAGAGGTAGATAGGGGGCATTATAGAAAGAACCTTGAAATACCCTGCCTATAGGTGAATGAATATTTCGTTTTGTGTTTGTTTGTTGGTTTTGAGTAGGACCACATTCCTACATGAAGTACATGAAAGGGGGGAGGAGAGTAGGGAGGCAGGAATATGTGATGTGCTGGGGTCAAATTAAGGGCTAGAAATGAGGGGTCTCACAAAGAGGAGAGCCTACAGGGGGATGAGTGAGGTGGAGGCAGGTAGGACTGAAAAAGACGGGAAAGGAAGGGGACTATGCTTTCGTGTTGGGAAGGAGATCCACTGATGAATGCTTCTGTAGGTGAAATGAATTGATCTGTGAAGAGAGAAGGGGACCTTGCTCTGGGTATGATCTGGGGGATTTGTTACTTGAAGAGTCTACTCATCTTAATTCTAGAGGGGGGTAGGCAGAGTTGGAACTCCTAGGGACAACTGCCACCTGGGGGAATGGGTTGTTGTTATTTGTCCTTTACTCTGAAGAGGGCTATGGCATCAGGGAGGTGATGCCACTACATGCAAGCGAATTGGATTTAAATGAAGGACACAAAGTCACCAGCCTCACTTTCTCATCTGGAGCCATCTGGCTCCAGTAGCAAGATATAGATCAGGACAATTGGAGATGGCCCTAGATGGAGTGGGAGGCCTTGACTTTTTTAAGGTAAGGTCTTTAACAGGTTTCAGTTCAAATGAGGCAGTACCCATTCAGTAATTAAGGCTAGATAAGAAAAAAGACAAAGAATGTCATCTTTTACCTAGCCAAAAAAAATCAGTCTGGGAGGGATTTGCTGATTAAAATAAAAGTATATTTTTTCTTAAAAAGAAAATAAATGCCAATGTCTCTTGAGGGGAGGTAGGAGATTACCATTTGTGGGGGACGGTTAAAATATTTGCAAAGGTACAGATTGTTTGAATCAATGAAATCACCCTATCCCACTTAAAGTAACTAGCAAGACTAAATCCTGATGTCTTTGTCAAACGAAACCACATCTCCATGGAATCAATTAGTCAGAAACGTGAACTAGGTATGAACAATTCGGTCAAGGCGTTTCCACTAGATCTGACAGGAATAGGGTCTGTTCTGATTAGTTGGGGGACTTGGTCATTCCCTGTGGGGCTTGTATAAAAC
Organism: Phalanger gymnotis; assembly: GCA_028646595.1. NCBI lineage: Eukaryota > Metazoa > Chordata > Mammalia > Diprotodontia > Phalangeridae > Phalanger > Phalanger gymnotis. Next base: position 211,681,584 of record CM053625.1, read on the forward strand.
CTGGGAGCAAATTTGTAATCAGAACTTATAGTTTCTGGCAGCTGAGAGGAGAGAGCCAAGTTCCAGAGAAGGAATCACTTGGGGGTGTGGGGAGGTGGCAGGCAAAGCAAGGAAGAACATCAACGTTAGCCCTAAGTTTTGGTCTCCTGATTCTTGGCTAGATGAGGCAGTGCCTGCAAGAGCCAAGGATTTATTGAACATGGTGAGAAAGGCAGATTCAATGGTGTAAAAAAAATTAGCCTTTCCATCCATCCAGATCAAAAAACAAAAACAGTTCAGTTCGTATGACATCAACAGAAACAATTACTTCCAGCACCAAAGGCTGGCAGAATAGTTTAAGTCAGCTGAGTGTGTGCCTGACAGCTCAACAGCTATATTTGTCACAACTCCACAATTGATTGATTTTTTTCTAATAAAGATTGGGCAATAATGTTAGACTGCTGTGAATTTTAAGAACACTTGCCCTGAGCAAAATGGAAGCAGCTTTATTTGATTTTGATAATAGATAGTTATGCCTGACCTACAGCTGGCCTTCCACCTCTCATGCTCTCTTGGAAAAGCATTGCTATTTGTTTCTTGTGGGAGTCTTGGTAGGGTATAATTCAGGATCTTGAGATCTTTTTCCCTCAGTTGGAAAGCCAAAAACCGTAGTATTTTCCTCACCTTGGTGAATAAGAAGATAGAGACAGAAAAGTAGGTGTTCTGTGACTTGGTGGGGCCTGTTTTGTGGTTTTCATGAGTAGACAGATGTTATCTCCATAATATGGGAGACTCTGCTAACATAGGCTTAAAGTGATTAAAGAAGAGGAAAAAGATAAGCCCAGAAATCTGTTCAAGTATTGGCTTTCCATCAAGCATATGCTAGTGAAAAAGTAGAATTGCTATCCTTATATCATTTTCAGGGCTAGAAGATTGGGGGTAAAATTAATGATATGTAGGAAAATGAAAATTCAATTCTGAATCTGAACCACAGGATGTGCATGTAGGAATTAGCAATTTGAGGAGATATGTGTATGTATACATACATACATATATATATATGTTTATATACATACATATATACCACCTCAAATATGTGTGTGTATATAGATTTCACATATACACACATCTTTAAATATTTGTAGAAGAATGGTTTTAAAGATTAAGATGAATGAGAACCATTAGAATGTTTTAAATGAGGAAAAAAACCTGCATTTGACATGATTGATTCTAAAAACATATAAGCAATACCATTTACTCAGTTAGCAAGTGAAATGATATTTTTATTTACACAGGGTGATATTTTCCATTTCTCATCTTAAAATTTAAATTTGAATACTCCAGTTGCTATGACAGCATAAAATATCACATGCTACTACCCTTCTCTCAGCACTTTTTCCCACATATAATTCTGGATACATATGTCTGCTTAATTTTTTTTTTTACACATTAAAAAGTAGAGTGGAATCTGAGATTTCCTTGAGGTCATATACTGCTTTTGAGAATACTGGTGTTTTATTTCTATATCTTCAGGAAGCAAGATTAAAAATGAAAAAGGAAGCCAAATAGATGTGCAAGGCAACATTCAGATAATTTAATTCAATTTAGTTACTGGGTTTTAAAAATTTGGCTTATGCAGGAAAAATGGTAATAACATGGAATAGACACAACCAAACCAAGAAAAATCCCTTGGAAGTATAATAGTATATAACTCTTGGATTTGAGAGCCTTAAAGAAAGTCTGTGCCTAATGTAATCAGGTGATAGGAAATAGACTCACCCTTCGTTTAAAAAAGGAAATTCTTACATTCATTTTATTAAAGTTCTACCTACTGAATTTTGTCTCTGTAACAACCCTTCTGACAAGGCAAGACTAGCTGCCTCTGAGCAGGCATAAGTCATACAGGACTCTGGGATTTGTGTTTCTTCTATGCGAAGATAAAAAGGACTCCTCTCAGGACAAGCAATGGGGACAAAGCTTCAGCCAGCACTGGAATTCGAAAAAGGTTTGGAGTGCTGCAGTAAGGGTAGCATTAGGAGCAGATGGCCGGACCCCCCCCCCCCCTCCCAGGAGACTTAGAAAGAGACTTAGTGACTGTGGTCTTTTCCTACCTCAGCTCCAGTTATTAAGAAAATCTATCAGAGAGTGACTGAGTTCTGACTTCTTGCAAAAATCATTGGAACCCTGGGAATCTACTCCATTTTGTTTTATTGCCTAGGCCTAGGGAAATAGGTGTCAAGATTAATTAGTAAAGATTGCTTGATAGTTAAATCCACTACTTATTTATTTTTAAAAGAATGGCCCAGTCAAGATAATTTTAGTGGTGTCTCAAGTTTGTTTCTTCGGTATAAAAAGTATGAGAGAAGGAAAAGCTGTGGATAGTTGATTGAACTAAATCTGAGAGATCACCATCCCAGTTGGGAAATCATGAAATTGCCTTGGGGCTTGAAGCATATTATAAATTCCTTTTGCAATTTGCATTGAAAAGTTTTTATTTTCAGGTTGTTGGTTTTTTGGAGGGGGGAGGTATGTACTTTCTTTTTCTTTTCTTTTCTTTTTTAAGTTTTGCAGAGAAAGGAAGTCTCTTGGAAACAGAATCTTCACCCCAGACTGACTAGGGGTATACTGATTTCCCTGCCTCCCTTTGAATACCAACTAAAATCTCATATTTTACAGGAACCCTTTCCCAACCCTCCTTCATTCTGGTGCTTTTCCTCTTTTAATTATTTCATATTTCTTCTGTATATAGCTTGGTTTGCATACTTTGGTTTGCATGTTGTCTCCCTCATTGGATTATAAACTCCTCGAGGGCAGGGGCCTCGAGCTGAGCACAGTGCCCAGCACACAGTAGGCACTTTAATAAATGTTGATTGATTGATAGACTAAAACCCTCATGAGCTGTTCTTATTACAACTAAGCTGACAAGTCAATTTGTGCCACTAGCCTTTGTTTTTGTTTTGTTTTGTTCTATTTTCTCCACTAGAGACAGGGAATATAAATCTTAAGAAATGATCACATCTTACTCGTGGTTAAGAGTTAACCACAGTGACTTCTGCTGGGCAACATCTTTTTATAATTTTTTTCTCCCAAGTAATTCTATGGAATTCTTTAATTAGGAGAATATCATAATTAGCCAGAATAAGGCTCTGGACTGGTCAGTTTCATGAGCTCTCTTTCAGAACCATGGAATCTTAGAATTGGAATGAATCTGAGCAGTCACCCAGTCCAACCTGAGTGGCAATCCCTGTGCAACATTCGAATTTACTGACCCCTCAGCCTCTGCTTGAAGGTTTTCAGTGAAATTGAAGTTCCTATCTTTTAAAAAATACCCTTTTACTTATATCTTTTCACATCTTCTATAGGTCTCACTGTTTCCTTCTCATCTCTCCCTTTCAGTCATCCTACCTATATCTGCAACTAATTTACATGTGCATATAAACACATATGTATGTGTATATATATTCATCACACATACTCATATTGTGTATACATACATATATATACCCACATATATGTGAACATAAAAGGGGGAAAATAGTATAACTATTGAAAATATCTAAAAAGTATCTGATGGTATGTGCTGAGTTCCACCATTATGGTCCCTCAATTCTGTAATGGTTTGGGGTTGAGAGATGCCTGCTCAGATTCAGTTATTTTACTGCTTTTTGTCTTTTTCCTTCACTTTGCACCAATTCATGTCTTTCCCTGCTTTAGATGTTCATCACATTTCTCGCTTCTCAAAGCACTGTAACATTCCACTCATTCATGTACCACAATGTGTTTCGCTAAACCATAACCAATAGGCATCAATTTTGTTTCCATTTTTTTTTGTCACTAAAACAAATGTTGCTATGAATATTTTGTCCTAAATGGGTCTTTTCATTTTGTCATTGATCTCCTTGGTGTACATGCCTAGTAGTAAAATTTCAGTGGCAAAGGGTATAGATATTTTAGTCACTCATTTTTCATGATTGCAGATAGCTGTCCATAATTAATGGACCAATTCACAGCTCTACCAACAATATATAAATGTGCCTGTATTTCCACCACCCTTCCAATAATGACTATTCAAATGAGATAACATATGTAAGGGGCTTTGCAAACCTTAAAGCAACGTAGCAATGTTAGCTATTCTTGATTTTTCTCATCTTTTGTCATCTTTGCTAATTTGCTAGATGTGAGGTAAGACCTTACCATTGTTTTTATTTGTATTTCTCTTATTGTTAATCTAGAATAATATTTCATATAGTTTTTCATAGTTGGTGATTATTTTAAGACTTGTTTTTTAGTTGGGAGATGGATGGCTTTCGGTCTTAGATATTTCTGTTATTTGTATAAATAAGTATACATATATGTTTATATACATGCATTATGTATAAACATATATATATACATATACATGCTTGCATGTATGTGTATATATATGTATGTATGCATATATACATATAGGATATCGGACCCTTCTCAGACGTAGTTGCTACAAATAAAAACACAAAGTTGTTTTCCTACCTTCCCCCCAAAGTTGACAGTTTATCTTATCTCAGTAGTATCAATTCGTTCATGTATGAATTTTTCCATTTCATGTAATTGAAATTATATACATATATATGTAGATGGATAGATAGATAGATAGATAGATAGATAGATAGATAGGTAGATAGATAGATAGATAGATAGATAGATAGATAGATAGATAGATAGATAGATAATGCTAGCCACACTGACCACTCTATGCCTTGAAGGGCATTTATGTTTTATTCTTCCCTGAGTATCCCCTATTACTTTTTTTTAAATTCAAATATAATTTATTTGTTGAATTTTCAAGGATATTTTTTCAAATTCATTAATTAATTTATTTTTAGTTTTCAACATTCACTTCCACAAGATTCTGAGTTCCAAATTTTCTCCCCATTTCTCCCCTCCCCTCACCCCAAGATGGTGTGCATTTTGATTACCCCTTCCTCCAATCTGCTCTCCCTTCTATCACCACCCCCCTTCTCTTATCCTCTTTCCCTCCTATTTTCCTGTAGGGAAAGATAAATTTCTATAACTCAATGCCTATATATCTTTTATTCCATTTGCATGTAAAGTGATTTTTAACATTAATTTTTAAAACCTTGAGTTCCAATTCTCTCCCTTCCTCCCTCCCCACCCACTCTGATTGAGAAGGCAAGCAATTCAATATAGGTTATACATGTGTAGTCATGCAAAACACTTTCATAATAGTCATGTTGTGAAAAACTAACTATATTTCCCTCCATCCTATCCCACCCCCATTTATTCTGTTCTCTCCTTTGACCCTTTCCTTCCTCAAAAGTATTAGCTTCTGATCATCTCCTCCCCCATTTGCCCTCCCTTTTATCATCCCCCCTCTATCCCCTTCCCCTCTACTTTCCCGTAGGGTAAGATAGATTTCCATACCCAACTTAGTGTATATGTCATTCCCTCCTTAAGCCAAATTTTATGAGAGTAAGGTTTACTCATTCCCTCTCACCTCCTCCCTCTTCCCCTCCATTCTAAAAGTTTTTCTTTGTCTCTTTTATGTGAAATGATTTACCCCATTCTATCTCTCCCTTTCTCCTTCTCCCTATACATTCCTTTCTCACTCCTTAATTTTATTTTTTAGATATCATCCCTTTGTAGTCAACTCACCCTGTGCCCTCTGTCTCTATCTCTCTGTCTCTGTGTCTCTGTCTGTCTCTGTCTGTCTCTGTCTGTGTCTCTCTCTTTATATATATAATATACACACATACACATACATATATGTGCATATGTATGTGTATATACATATATAAATACACACACATATTCCCTCCAACCACCTTAATACTGAGAAAGGTCTCATGAGTTACAAATACCATCTTTCCATATAGGAATGTAAAAAGTTCAACTTTAATAAGCCTCTTATTATTTCTCTTTCCTGTTTATCTTTTCATGTTTCTTTTGATTCTTATATTTGAAAGTCAAATTTTCTATTTAGCTCTGTAATGGTAATTTAAATTTTAAGATCTTTCCCACCAATTAATAGGCCTATGTGACCTGCTTATGTCACAGGAAGCCTAAGGGAGGAGCTTGCTGAACCAGAGGAACTGGAAGGGTGGAGTAAGAAATTCTCAGAGCAGTTAAAGTTGAGGGAGAGAGCAGATGTATGCTGGCTGTGCTGTGAGTGTTTGTTGGTGGCAAGGCCCCAGCAGGGGGCAGGAAGGTTATGATATGGCTTGGCTCCCTGCTGTGATGTTGTGTATTAATTTCTTTGTTGATGTGATAGATTAGACTTATTGGTTTGGGGATCTGGTACTCTGATGTCCAAATAAATGGTTTACTTCTTCTACCTTCTATATGTATAGTCTCTTATATTTTGTGATACAGAACTACATAGACCTAATTACAATTATCAGTTTTATTGTGATTATTGCCTTGCTAAATCAAGCTCTGGTCTTTTCATCAAGAATGCTTGAAAGTCCTCTACTTCATTGAATATCCATTTTTTTCCCTGAAGAATTATACTCAGTCTTGCTGGGAAGGCAATTCTTGGTTTTAATCCTACCTCCTTTGCCCTCCAAAATATTGTATTCCAAGCCCATTGATCTCTTAATATAGAAGCTGCTAAATCTTGTGTTATCCTGATTGTGTTTCCATATTACTTGAATTGTTTCTTTCTGGCTGCTTGCCACATTTTCTCCCTGACCTGGTAACTCTGGAATTTGACTACAATCTTCCAAGGAGTTTTCCTTTGGGGATCTTTTCCAAGAGGTGACCAGTGGATTCTTTTAATTTCTATTTTACCCTTTGGTTCTAGAATATCAGGGCGGTTTTCCTTGATAATTTCTTGAAAGATGATGTCTAGGCTCTTTTTTTGACCTTGACTTTCAGGTAGTCCAATAATTTTTAATTTCTCTCTCCTGGAGCTATTTTCCAGGTCAGTTGTTTTTCTAATGAGATGTTTCACATTGTCTTCTATTTTTCATTCTTTGGGTTTTGTTTTATAATTTCTTGATTTCTCATGGAGTCATTAGCTTCCGTTGGCTCCATTCTAATTTTTAAGGAATTATTTTCTTCAGTGAGCTTTTGGACCTGCTTCTTCATTGGGCCAATACTGCCACCCAGGTCCAACAGACCTTTCCTACTGACCTTCTAAGTTGTCTTAGCATTTGTGGGTTGAGAAGCCTGGAAACCACCACAGCTGCCAGTGATTCAGTCCCCTAAGGCCTGCTCTGGGTTTCCTGAGGCCCCTCTCTGTGCTGGTGCATTTTGCCCTGAACTGCACTCCTCACCCAGACTGGTCCAACAGACCTTTCCTGTTGACCTTCCAGGTTGTCTTGGTCTGGAATTGTGTTTCACTCAGTCATTTTATGGGTTATACTACTCTAAAATTTGTTTAGAGTCATTCTCACAGGTATTTGGAGGGATTTGGGGAAGAACTCAAGCAAGTCTCTGCTTTTACTCTGCACTCTTGGTTCCCTTGGTTCCCTCCCCCCATACTCTTAACAGAGTTGGGCGTATGGAGGCTCTCTGCTATTGGCTCTTGCTCCCACCAATGGTATTCCTTCAAGTGTAAAGTGGGGGATGTCTCTTCTATACCCCAGTTACATTTCACCATTAACAATATGATTAACTTTTAAAAAGGAATATTTAGTTCAAAATTATAATAACAAATAAACAGACATACTTTCCAGCATAATCCCCACTCAAGCTCAACTGCCAGGTACGCTGACTTCTCCTGGCTTCTATACCACATTGTCTGGCTGCATCATCCTGCAGGCAATACAGACTCCAACATCAATGACTTGAATATCTGGTCCCATAAGGATAACTCCCTGTACCTAAAACTGAAAAGGACAAATTACTTAGAACAGAAGCAAACACCTGCCAGGTACATTTCTGGGAGCCATAGGGTAAAAGAGGGAACAAAGGTAAGAACCCCTTCCCCTCCTTCTAGTCCAATTTGCAGGGCCCACACAGATCTTCTACTGGATGGAGCAGGAAGGAGTACATAGGAAAGAGCACAAACCACTGCTTTAGTCTCACCAGTTTCAAAAACAGATTTTATAGCTGTACAGCCAACCAACAGAGGCTACACCTGCCCCTCTGGTAGGAGGGAGGGGGATGCAGAGTGTCTCCATCTTAGGAAATATGGGTGCACTGAGGTAAGCTCTCTTGGGGGTACATCCATGTCAGGTGATCTGGGCACGCCCAGGCAATCCTGGGTTACATAGATTCCTATATCCCATATTTGTTTAAAATTTCACTTCCAAGTCATAACTAATAACAGCTGATAACATTTATATGGCATGTTAAGGTTTGCAAAGCATTTTATATTGATTACCTAATTTGAATCTAATAATAAATCAATAAATTAATAAACATTTATTTAGCACCTACTATGTGGCAGACACTAAGTACTGGGGGTACAGAAAGGGGCAAAAGACAATCCTTGCCCTCAAGGATCCTACAGTGTAATGGGAGAAGACACCATACAAACAAATACATACAAAGCAAGCTATATATAGAAAAAATAGGCAACACTTAAGAGTGGCAAGGCACTAGAATTAGAAGGGTTGGCTATATTTTCCTATAAAATGTAAGGCAAGGGTCTTAATTGAGAAAGTAGGGGAAGAAGGAGCCATAGAAGGTTTGGGGAGGGGTGAAGAGCTGCTGTGGAGAATGAGAGAGTTTAAAACAATCTTACTAGCTATGTGCTATTGTCATTCCAGTTTTATACCTTGGCCAAGGTCATACAACTAGTGTCTGGGGCCATATTTAACTTAGGTCTTCCTGACTCCAGGTTCAATGCTCTATTCATTGCACTACCAGTTTGATGAATTAAATTCTTTCTTCTCTATTCTGTTCCATTGATCTGTTTTTCTATTTTAAAGACGTATAAAATACATTTGATGATTACTGCTTTATAAATTTGAGGTCAGGAGATATTCTTCCCCTTTCGTTTCTACATTTTTCATTATTTCCCTTGACACTTTTTCCTTCCCCACATGAGTTGTGGTATTATTTTCTCTGACTTAATAATCTATTTCTTTGATCAGTTGATCGATCTACCATAGGTCTTAAATTAATTTTGGTAGTATTGTCATTTTATTACATTGGCATGGCACAGATAAAAGTAGTGAATACCCTTCCAAATATTTGTTTGCTTGTTTGTTTTTATGTAAGAAATATTTTGATTAGTAGATAAGTTCAGAGTCTTTTGATTACTAATTTATTTCTCTTCTAATTTTCAAGATTCCTTTTTTTTTTGCTTATTTGGGGTTTATATGTTGGTTTTCTATTATTAGTTACATATTTAGTTTATTAATCCTCTCTTTTCTGCTTTTCCTAATGTATATTTTTAGGGACAAATTCTTCTCTTTTGAGGACTAGTTTTGATACATCTAGATCAGGGGTGGGGAACCTGCAGCATCGAGGCCACATGTGGCCCTCTAGGTCCTCAAGTGTGTCCCTTTGACTGAATCCAAACTTCACAGAACAAATCCCCTTAATAAAGGGATTTGTCTGTAAAATTTGGACTCTGTCAAAAGGCTGAACCCAAGGACCTAGAAAGCCACATGTGGCCTTGAGGCCACAAGCTCCCCATTCCTAATCTAGATGCTTTAGAGGCAGCTAGGTGGTACAATGGATAGTGTGTTAGAGTAAAAATCAGAAAAAAAAATTAAATTCAAATTCTCCCTGAGAAACTAGCTGTCTGATCCTAGACAAGTCACTTAACTTTTCTTAGCCTCAATTTCCTCATCCGTAAAATGGGGATGATAATAATAGCACCCATACAAAAAGTTGATGTAAGGATCAAATGAGATAACACTTATATAGAATTTTGCAAATTTTAAAGCACTATATAAATACTAGTTATCATTTTTGATATCATGATTTTCTATGTGAGGGGTTAGCTCATTATGGCCAGCAGCCCAAATCTGGCCCATAGATGCTTTTGTATGGCCTACCAAGTTTAGAACTACTTTTACATTTTAAAATAGAGTTTTGTTGTATTTAAAAATATAAAACCATTTTTAGATTGTAGCAGTAGAAAATCAAGGAGGAGGCTGGATTTGGCCCTCACCTACAGTTTTGCTGATCCCTCTTCTATATGATTTACTCTTTGGCTCACCTATTAATTTGAAATTTCATTATTAAATCTCCATTTAGATCTATGTCCTTTCCTTGGGCTCCCATATATTCTTTAATGTTCCCATCCAGAAAAAGCCACAAATATTTTAGTTCTAAATTTTGTAGGTCTAAATTCTGTAGCTATTTGTTCACCTCTATGCTTTCTCTTTTTAAAATCTTTCTCTATATTTGCCTAGCTTTAAGAGTAGAACACTAAGGTTTCCCACTATTACCATGTTACTACCTATGTCATTTTTCAGTTTGTTGACTTTTATGAATTTCGATGCTAATTTGTGCATAGATGCTTAGTATTGAGACTGTTTCGTTGTCTGTGGTGCCTTTAAAAAAGTAATTTCCTTGTTTATTAATATTGTGTTTTTTTCATTTTTCTTTTATCTGATATCAGGATTGCAACTCTTGATTTCTTGATTCATATGATACACAGTAAATATTGTTACATCTCTCATTTTGATTATGTGTTTCTTTTATTTTTAGATATGTTTCTTGTAAATAATAGGTTTTGGAATTATTTTTGTATTCATTCTGCCACTCTATCATTCTACTAGATTTAGCCCACTCACAATTAAAGTCATAGGAGATAAGTTTATTATTCCTCATTGTTTCTTCAGCATTTTTTAAAAAAACCTTCCTTTCCTCTTTTAAGTCAATATTCTGTCCCTATGATTAGTTTTGCATGAGCTACTAAAGCGCGATTCTATTTTCACGGTAAATTTTTTCCTTCCATGCCCATCACTTCTTTTTGTCAACTTTCCCCCTAGTTTGGCAGTTTTACTTAAATTAAATCTATTTTTTCTTTCTTGTATATATTTGGTTATTTTTTTCTTCATTTGTCTCCTTTTGTTACCCTTCCAGTAACCTGGTTAATTCAAAATCTTTTCTCCAACTTCTCCTGCTTACAAAGTTTTGTTTGTTTGTTTTTGTATCTTAATCTAATAAATTTACCTTTGTTTTGTTCTATTCTTCACGTAGCCCTCTCTCTGAACTATTTCAATGTTTTGCACTTGAACTTTTAAGTTGGGGCATCAGATGTACTACTCCCAGCAGTTCTAAAGTACCCTGTACATCTATATTACTAAAACTACAATTGATAAGCCCCCATCAGTATGTTTTCTACTAATATTAGCCAGTAAACACAGTTATCTCTTAGCAAAGGTATAAAGTTGTCATGGTAAGAATAGCTACAAAACATTTCTCCCATAAACTGTGGCATACTTGCTGACAAATACACCCAGAATCTTTGGGAAAAGTGGGCACAAATTTAGGGTATAATAATAATGAGACGTAATGGACATAAATGGCTATATTAATTATATTCTTCTTATTATTAATTCTTATTAATCTGGTAAAACAAAACCTACAAATTCTTTCTTTTCTATTGGAATTCTTACAAAGTTCCCTCCTGAGAATATTGTCTATTCTGGGAATTTTGTTCAGTTAGGTACCCAGCTTCTGTTCTTCTCCATGGCTTAACTCTCAATTGCTAGGGCTAACTCTCTCTTGTATTCACAGAAATTTCTCTTCTCTGCAGTCAAAGGTCTGTCAACTGGACCAAACCTCTTGACTTGCAGGGGCCAGAGCTGAACAGATAGAGCAGACAAGAACAACTGTGCAGAGACTAAGACAGAAGTTTATTTTCTGTAGGAGGGAAACTAGACACATGTGCCGGGATCCCCCCTGGTGGGGGATCTGCTTTAGTGTGGCAGATCTCAATACATATACTAATGGCTACACAATGAACTGTAGTCCTGACAATGAGGGGCAACAGCAACAGTGAGACAAGTTTGATTCATAGCAGGGCTTCATGACCAGAACATGGGTCCTTCCAGAGAGTACCTGGTACTGGTCAAAGCTACACAATAATTACATGAAACAATTCTAGGATTTTGCTGTGGCTGAGTTCAATCAGAGGGTGAACGTAAAGGACTGTTGTTATGCCAAGCTCAGGGCACAGTCGGCTTGCTGGGCCTCAGCTCTGGAAAGCGGTGTCTCCTAAGAGTATCTTGACAGTCCTTATTCCTTAAAGCAGTGTTTCTCCCTAAGTGATTGACTTCTGTATCTGTGTTTATTTAGGGTGCTTGTCTCTGTTCTCTCAATTGTTCCTTGAAATTTCTCAAATTGATTCTCCAACTGATGATTGGGGTGGCTCCCTTTGGGTGAACAGTTCTACTGCTTAACTGCATTGCAGATGCGGGGAGGAGAGTAGACAACCCTGCATCTTCCATACAGGAGTCTCTTCCACAGGCAGCTTCTGGCTTGAAAACATCCAAACTGCTGAGGTCATTCAGACTTTAACAAAAGTCTTGGAAAGGCATATAATCTCTTCATACAGAAGGCACCTCTATATGGAGGATGGAGGGAATTCTGCTCCCTCCCACCCTCATCTGTAATGGAATTTAGCAGTAGATTTAATTACCCCTAAGGAGACATCCTAACTATTAGTTGGAGAATCAGTTTGAGAGACTTCACCAAACAGTGGAGAAAACAGATAAGCACTTCAGATAGACACACTTACAGAGAATCAGCCAGTTGAGGGAGGACACAGCCTCCAACAAGGTGAGATTTGTACTGTCTGTGAGAAAGCCAGGTGATGTCCAGCGGGGGAGAGATTGTGAGTCATCTGTGAAAAGGTATTAGAGCTAGAGGAGAAAGCTATCAAGCATACCCACACTAAGGGCCTGGGAGGAGGAGCTTCAAAGGGGACCATGAAGGAGCAGAGACAGACAGGAGGAGAAGTAGGAAAAAGAAGCATCATGGAAGACAAGAGAGCATCAGATAGTATCAATGTCAATGTCACATGTTGCACAAAGAGCAAGAATCAGGTGCTTAGGTTTCAAGGCTAGCCTACGTAACCCCATAATGTAGATGAAATTGGGATGAAAAATGGAGAAAATTATCCTGTTCTGGTAGAATTTCTAGTAGTTACAGAGAAGACACAAATGAATAAGCAACTATTTATCTATTGAATGCTGGTGCTTAATTAAGAGAAATTAGTTTAATTAAAGGCGCATAATGAGATAGAGTAAGATTTTTCTAAAACATTTTTTTCAACAGCTTTAAAAGGTTTGAACTCAAAAGTTTAGAGCTGGAATAGGCCTTAAAAATAAACTAATTTTATAGATAGGGAAAAATAATACTCAAAGAGGTTTAAGTCATGTGTCATTCAGCTAGTCAGAAGCAGGTCCAGTAATAGAACTCAGAATCCCATTAATTTCTATCCCTACTTAATTCAAGGTTTTTTAATCAGGATTGGGAAGAGGGATGATGTATGGTTGCTGGACACAAGGCCAGAGTCACAAAAATATTTAAAATAAATTTAGATCTTATTTTATCTTACCTTTATGAAAAAAATATTCACTACGATAATATCATATTAAGCTAAACTGAAAAAAACCAAAGTCGCAGCAGCTATTTGACCTAATCACTTAGTACAAAATAAAGGCACCCATTCATGCACTTCATTTAGCTTTTGCTGCCTCTTTCTGTATGTTTCTCTCTGGAAGGAGATAAATATCTATGAAGCTGATGAGGAAGAAGAATAAACTGTCAACATACCCACTCTAGAAATCTCCTTACTCTGAAGTCAAGTAAGAATAATAAGTAAAGAACAAAGTAGTTGAACAGTGTTCAATGGAGCTAGGATTAAAACCAAGAATCACCTACCCAGCAAAACTGAATATAATGCTCCAAGGCAAAATATGGATTTTCAATAAAATAGAGGACTTTCATGCTTTCTCAGTGAAAAGACCAGAGCTGAATAGAAAATTTGACTTTCAAACACAAGAACCAAGAGAAGCATGAAAAGGTAAACAAGAAAGATAAATCATAAGGGACTTACTAAAGTTGAACTGTTTTGTTTACATTTCTACATGGAAAGATGATGTGTATAAATCATGAGACCTCAGTACTAGGGTAGCTGAAGGGAATATATGTAGACAGAGGGCACAGGGTGAGTTGAATATGAAGGGATGTTATCTAAAAAAATCAAATTAAGGGCTGAGAGAGGAATATATTGAGAGAGGGATAAAGGGAGAGATAGACTGGGGTAAATTATCTCATATAAAAGTGGAAAGAAAAAGCAGTTCTGTAGGAAGGGAAGAGGGGGCAGGTGAGGGGGAATGAGTGAATCTTGTTCTCATCGGATTTGACCTGAGGAGGGAATAACATACACACTCAATTGGGCATCTTACCCCACAGGAAAGAAGAAGGAAGGAGATACAAAAGGGGGGACGATAGAAGGCAGGGCATTTAAGGGGAGGAGGTAATCAAAAGCATACACTTTCGAAAAGGGACAGGGTCAAGGGAGAAAATTGAATAAAGGCAGACAGGATAGGAGGGAGCAAAATATAGTTAGTCTTTCACAACATGAGTATTGTGGAAGAGTTTTGCATAATGATACACATGTGGCCTATGTTAAATTGCTTGCCCTCTTAGGGAGGATGGGAGGAGAGGGAAGAGGGGGGAGAATTTAGAACTCAAAGTTTTAAAAGCAGATGTTCAGAAAAGAAGTTTTTATATGCAACTAGGAAATAAGATATACAGGCAATGGGAGATAGAAATCTATCTTGCCCTACAAGAAAGTAAGGGAAAAGGGGATTGGTGGGGGGAGTGGGGTGACAGAAGGGAGGGCTGACTGGGGAATGGGGCAATCAGAATATATGCCTTCTTGGGGTGGGGGGGAAGGTAGAAATGGGGAAAAATATGTAATTCAAACTCTTGTGGAAATCAATGTGGAAAACTAAAAATATTAAATAAATAAATAATAATTTAAAAAAAAATATGCCACAGTTGTCTACTATGGATTGATGGCCGGGACATTTCTCCTTTCTTTGAAAAATATTAAGCAAACTCGTGGAGATGCCATGATATCAGATGACAAAAAGAAATCATTGAAGTGTGGTGATAGTTAAAAAGTCTTTCTCATGGGACAATGCAGCTTAAGAGGATGGCTAACTTAGAGCATAGTCCAACAGAGTCCCATCCATGCCCAAATTGTTAAGGAAGAAGGCCATACTGGGAGAGTGACAACAGTAATGGAGTCCTAGGAATGGCAGCCTAGACCGAGCAAGAGAAGGAGACTGCACCATCTCAGGACATTCATAAGGCACTGAAGGATGGTAAATGGAAAGAGAAAAAGTGCCTAGAGCACAAGGCAGGCTCTAGCTGTTTTCAGACTAGTTCTCTCCCAGGACCAAATCTCTGGACTGTGATAAAGAGCAAGCATGTACTGCCATGTCTGTTCTTCCAAAGCCCTAGTCAGCCTCTAGCCATTTTAATTTTATGGCCTTCATGAAGCTGCATTAATAAAGTTTGCAATTTTAAAAAATTTTATTTATTCGCTGTTACCTATTTGTGAAAGGAAAACCAGGAAAGGCAATTGGATTTTCTTTTCAAATGGGATGCAGTATTTATGACCCTTCTATAGAACAGTGCCCAGGAGGCCACTGCCTACAAAGGAATACGAACTTTGGACTCACTTGAATGAGCCTTCTGTGAGGATTCTGGCTCCTGAGAGAGTGCTGAACTGCTAAGAGAGAGAATCAATTCTCCCAGTCCCTGCTCTCTGGCCCCACAGTGGATCCCCAGAGAAAAATCTCTTAAATGAAGCTGAGGGTTGACTTATGTGTATGCTCTCTCCTAAAGGAATTTGCAAAGTCCTAGAAAAATTGCTATATGTACAAAGTAGTAGATACCTAGTGTAGGATAGCTAGTTATTTGTTCTACTATAAAAGAAATTCTTAGAAGATTCGTCAGCGTGCACTGGCAATATTTAAACATGAAACTCTAACCCATTACTCCTATTATGCTTTTCTGGGAGGTTAATAATTAAAACAAGAAATGCTTTGTTGGTCCAAGGGGTATTTTGCTTTCAGCTAGGAGCTACATTGTATGTATAACTCACTCAAACTTCATATCATATGAACATCTGTTAGTTCTTGGTCAAAATTCCTAGAAGTGATGGTCTCCTCTGATAAGGGTGAAGCTGGGCAACCATCATATGGGTCTCCCAGTGATGTCAAGGAAAAGACAGGCTTTTCTTTTGCCGAACAGGTCTGATTATATAAGCCATTTCCAATTAGTAGAGAAAGTATAATACGCAGGATGGGGTAGAGGACAGAGAGAGAGCCTGTCCTTGGACTTAAAAGGACCCGTGTTTACAACTCATCTCTGACATACTGGCAATGCCACGCTGGCCTGGATTTCAGTGCCCCAGGCAATTCTTTGTGTTTGTGAGTTATTGAGTGGTTGTTGAATGGCTGACTGTCTAATGGAACAGGCAGTTCCTCCCTGGGAGTTCCCTATGCCATTGAAATCACAGGCCTGGTTAAAAAACACAAGCACATATGTGCACATGTATACACAGAGGAGGTCAAAGGTCATCTAGTCCAACCTCCTTATTATTTTATAGATGAGGAAACTATATAGCCTGGAGAAGTTTCATGATTTGTTAGTGAAAGGCAGAGTTGGGATCTGAGCCCAGGTCCTTGACTCTAAATCCAGCACAATCTCAAGGATCTTCCAAGATACGTTAAAAGCTTTAGCTAAATGCAAACAGTCCTTGAATGGAGGAATATGGACAGAATGGACAGAGTATGCAATTATCAGACAATGGCTTTATAACAAATTACAACACTATCACAGTGATAAGAATTCATTATGAAAACTGGGGTCAGTGGTTTGCTTTTACAGGGCAATGGACAGAGTATGGGCCTCAGAATCAGCAAGATCTGAGCTCAAATCCAGCCTCAAACACTTACTAGCTGTGCAAGTCACTTAACCCTGTTTGCCTCAGTTTCCTCATCCGTAAAATGAGCTGGAGAAGGAAATGGCAAACTGCTCCAGCATCTTTGCCAAGAAAACCCCAAATGGGGTCACAAAGAGTTGGAAACCACTGTACAATAACATGAGGAAGTCATTCATCTTATATGTATGCTCATAAGAATAAACTTTGAGAGAAAGAGCATGACATAAGGCCTTAGGCTCACAAAGTCTTGAGTTCAAGTCTAGCTTCTGTTGCTCACTAGATTTGTGACACTAGGCAAGTCAGCGTCCCAGAGCACTCTCCAAGACTATGTGTTGGAGAGTAGGTGCTGATGTCTTCCAGAAGATGTAATTCCCCCAAAATAGCTCCCTATGCCAGTGAGGGTCCAGTTAAAAAAAGTCATTTTTAGCATCGATCTTTTAGAGGGTCCGTTAGGTCTTTAGGCCTTCATAACAGAATTCTGACTAGTAAGCACAGGCGTGGCTGTGGAGTT
Source organism: Phalanger gymnotis (assembly GCA_028646595.1). Taxonomy (NCBI): domain Eukaryota; kingdom Metazoa; phylum Chordata; class Mammalia; order Diprotodontia; family Phalangeridae; genus Phalanger; species Phalanger gymnotis. The sequence continues at coordinate 211,698,953 of CM053625.1, forward strand.
GAGTGACCCAGAACCAATTACTTCCCCCACAATAAAATGAGGATCAGTAGTAAAAGGCAGCAGGAGATAGCATACTCCCATACTCCCACATTTCCTCCTAGGCCTGCCAATTAGATGTGAATTCTAGATTAGAATTCAGTCCATCTGAACTAAGTAGCCTCTGACCCCATAATAAATGTCTGTTGTGGGGGGCGGAGCCAAGATGGCGACTGGAAAGCAGTAACTGGCCTGAGCTCCCCACCAAGTCCCTCCAAAAACCTATAAAAAAATGGCTCTGAACCAATTCTAGAACTGCAGAACCCACAAAGTGGCAGAGGGAAGCAGGGCTCC
>CM053625.1:211699782-211736785 GCA_028646595.1 Phalanger gymnotis
GGCAATGGGGCATAGAGATTTATCTTGCCCTACAAGAAAGGAAGGGATAGGGGGATGGGAGGGGAATGGGGGGACGGAGGGGAGGGCAGACTGGGGAACAGGGCAACCAGAGTGTACGCCATCTTGGAGTGGGGGGGGTGGAAATGGGGAGAAAATCTGTAATTCAAACGCATGTGAAAATCAATGCTGAAAACTAAACATATTAAAAATAAATTTAAAAAATAAATAAATAATAAAAATAAAAATAAATAAATGTCTGTTGTGGTTGTTCATTCAGTCCTTTCCAGCTCTATGTGACCATGTGTACTTTGTCTGTGAGGTTTTCTTGGTAAAGATGCTGGAGTGACTTGCCATTTCTGTGTCCTGTGTCTCCTCGTTTTACATATGAAGAACGGAGGCAGATGGGGTTAAATGACTTGTGCAGGGTTACATGGGTAGTAAGTGTCTGAGGCCAGATTTAAACTCAGATCTTCCTGATGCCAGGACTGGTGCTCTAGCCACTACACCACCTAGCTTCCCATCAGAGTAAATGTAGAAAATGGTTAAAATGCAATGCAGAGGAGCAGTTCCTAAGGAAAAATAAATAAATCAGCAGTGTTGTATACGAGAGGAGTATTTTAGGACACGTCTCTACCTGAAAAAAGGCTCCAAACATGATGTTATCCCACTACAAATTTTAGGATGGTATAATGGAAACATCATGGGGCTATAAGTGAAAAGGTTTAGGTTTTAGCCCCAGTTCTGACCCTTACTTGATCTGACAATTGAGAGAGAGAGAGAGAGAGAGAGAGAGAGAGAGAGAGAGAGAGAGACAGAGAGAGAGACAGAGACAAAGGGTGACAGAGAAATAGAGAAACAGACACAGACATAGATACAGAGACAGAAACAGAGAGAGATTTTGGAAGGCAGATATATGTAGATATATAGATATATGGGAAAGTTGGTTCCTCAACACATCCCTGCTTTCAAAGCTATCAATAATCATATGAAAAAATGCTCTAAATCACTATTGATTAGAGAAATGCAAATTAAAACAACTCTGAGGTACCACCTCATACCTATCAGATTGACTAACATAACCAAAAAGCAAAAGATAAATGCTGGAGGGGATGCGGGAAACAGGGGCTCTAATGCAGTGCTGGTGGAGTTGTGAACTGCTCCAACCACTCTGGAGAACAATTTGGAACTAAGCCCAAAGGGCTATAAAACCATGCATACACCCCTTGACCCAGCAATATTACTACTGGGTCTGTATTTCCAGGAGATCAAAGAAAAAGGCAGGGGACTTATGCATACAAAAGTATTTATAGCATCTCTTTCTGTGGTGACAAAGAATTGGAAAGCAAGAGGATGTCTAACGGTTGGAGAATGATTGAATAAGTTGTGGTATGTGATTATGATGGAATACTATCGTGCTATAAGAAATAATGAGAGGGATGGTTTCCAAAAACCTGGGAAGATTTATATGAACTGAGGCAAAGTGAAGGGAACAGAACCAGGAGAAGATTGTCCACAGTGACAACAATGCCATAATGATGATCAACTGTGAACAAAAATTCCAGAAGACTCAAGATGAAAAATACTATCCACATCTAGAGAGAGAACTGATGAATTCTTAGAGCAGATCGAAGCATAGTTTTTCACTTAATTTGTTTTTCTTGCTTTTTTTACAACATGGCTAACATGGAAATAATTTTAATATAGCTTCACATGAATAATTGACATCCTATTATTTACTTTCTCAATAGGTGGCAGAGGGGCTAGAAGGAGGGAGAGAACTTGGAACTCAAAAATTTTTAAATGAATGCTCAAATAAAACATATGTATATAAATACATATGTGTATATATATTTATGTACATATGCATGTCTGTACAGACTACTCTTTATCTTTCTATCTTTTTTTTTGTTTTTTGTTACTAACATTAGATGGGAAGGAGTCAAATCTTCAGACACAAGTTTGAGGATAGCGGCCAAGAAAGTATCTTGAACCTAAGAAAAAATTATTCCTTTAGACTAGAAATATTAAAAGGGGAAATAGAAAAATATAATTCTAATCTGATCCCCCCTCTCTGAATAGAGCAAGGAAGCCATTCCTCTCTAGACAGGAGTCAAATTCTCTCTTGAAGATGGGTGGACAAGATTCATGAGATATTTATCAAAGCTTCACTGTGAACTACATTTAGTCAGCCCATGTGGACATTCATATAACCAACATTAGCAACACACACACACCCAACATATAGGTGATTTATCTTGAGAGAAGGTATTCTGTTCATTAACATATGTGTTTTACAATTCTATTTATGTTGAGTAATAAGGCTGTAGTAAAGACAGTCTGTCAGGTATAATTCTCTTGAACCTAATGTGAAGACAGAACTAAACAAGTTTTTTTTTTTAACTATCCCACATAGAAATGAAGAATCTAGCAAGTTTTAATACACCTGAAAAATGTCTTGGTAATTAATTTAGCCTTGAAAAACCCGTGTGTGTGTGTGTGTGTGTGTGTGTGTGTGTTTGTATGTATATCCACTAATGGGTTAAAGAAAGATCCTATTAAATTATTCACCATTTATTTCCTCTATCACTTTCTAATGTCATATTATCATAATGTCAAAATTCCATGGAATTATTTTACAAATGGAGTAAGACTTTAGGTGTTGGTAAATGGACTGAGTTTAACCTCTTGTGGGAGGGAAGTATTATTTAATTTTATAGATTTAAATTTGGAAGAGGTCTTAGACCTCTTCCTGGCTGCTCTCCCCAAACCCCTCATGTGGGGGAGGGGAGGATGGAGCCAAGATGGCAGCTTGAAAACAGGGACTCGCTTAAGCTCTACCCCAAATCCCTCCAAACACTTGTAAAAAATGACTGTAAACAAATTCTAGAGCTACAGAACTCAAGAAATAACAGAGGGAAACAAGTCTCCAGCCCAAGACAGCCTGGATTGTCACTGGGAGGAGTCTATCACACCATGCTGGGAGTGGAGCACAGCCCAATGTGGGCCACACCAGGACAGACCAGGCCAGAGTAGACCAGGCAGAGCAGGCCTCAGGGCCCTGAATCACTGAGCTGTAGCAGTTACCAGAATTCTCAACCCACAAATGTCAAAGACAACGCACCAGGTCAGTGGGAAAACTGATGGATCTGGGTGAGGGAAAAGCATGGTTTGCTCTCAGCGCCGGGGCATTGGAGGTGGTTGCAGTGGCTGTGGTGGTGGCAGTGGCAGCAGCAGCAGCATGCTTCTGGAGCCACTGGTCCACACAGTTGGGGGAATCAAGCAGCTAATCAAAGTGGGAGTGCAGAGATGGCCTTGCTGGCAATGAGGCAAGGTTCTCTTGCTTTGCCCTGTTTGGATCTGATGTGGCTGATGGTAAGAACTTCCTCCTGAAGAATCTGCCTCAAAAGGGTAAAGTATTTTCCTTCATTTAGAGCAGACTCCCAGTTATTCCATGCCCCAGGATACCCTGAAAGCTGACACAAAGTGCGTACTAGCTCTGCACCCAGGCAGGGTCTGCTATAGGTAAGAGCGAAGACTAACGTCTGGATCCCAGGCTTCAGGGATAAAGGAGCAGTTTCTAACACTGCAACCTAGTCTCATCACAGTCCACTGGTATTTCTTCCCATCTAAAGTTCTGTTACACCCTATCCCTGGGGAAAAAAGAGTGGTGGAATATGCTAGAAATTTTCTTTTCTTCCCTGAGCCTCCTTCATGCCAGGTCTCTTTCATTCCTCTTAAATCTTCTCTGCAGAAGAGGGATAGTTTCGTTTTTTTTGGTACTTATATCCCCAGTGCCTATCATAGTGTCTGACACACTAAGCATCTAATGTTTGTTGATTGTTGTCTTTTTCTAATAACTCACCTACAGTATTTTTCTTACAACAATCTTGTAAGGAACTGAACTTTTCCAGAACTAGTTTTGAGTAAAAGAGTTGGGTATGACTGAAATGACTGAACAACACGAAGTATCTATTCCCTCTGCTCCTTTTGGATGGTCTCTTCTTTTTTTTTAATCTATAATTAGGCTACTTCCTATTATGTGGACTTGTAGATTGTAGATTTATAACCTTGTAGATTTATAACCTTGTAGACTGCTTCAAATCCCCTTGGAAGTCAACAAAGCAAACAATAAATAAATTATTTAACAGGTTATTTTATGTGAAACTATCCAAATGTAATGTGAAATCCAAATATAACTTATTATCCTCAGCCAAGCCATAAGCAATTTGTCACCTTTGACTTTTCTAGTAAAATCATTTGTGTTAACAGAACCATTCAAATATATATATGTATATATATATATTTTTTTTCTTTATTTTGCTCCTGTCTCCAAATCCAATGAGCACTTTAATTAATGCGACTAGGAATAAATATTGAAAAAAAATGCCAGAATGGACATCCCCTTTCCTAGAATTTCTTTGTTGGAAGGACTCTAATATTTTAGTCTTGAACACAGCAGCATAGAAAGAATTTGAGTATACTTTTATAGCACCCCAACTATAAGTATCCTTAAAACTCCCTGTGACCTATTCCATTTGATTTTGCTACTGCCAGCCAGTCCACAAAATGTCAGCTTGGACCAGCATAGTCTAGGAGAATACATACAGGTACCCTCACCTACATCATCTTCTCTAAGTAACAAAGGTTCAAATACGATGTTATGATACAGTTCTTACAAGGAATCCCTACATAGTAGATTTCTCATAGTGTAGTGCATAACTCATAAATATCAATTGAATATATGAACAATTTTCTGCACCCAGATAAAATGAATTGGCCCTGAGTCCCAAGATTGGCTGATCATTGGAGATACAGTGATAGAAAAACAAGGAAGGATATTTGTCTGTCTTAAACTTTTTTACCCTTATATACCTTTCTAAATTATTCTCTACTTGAGTCATACATATATGTATCTTTTGTTTATCCGATAAAAGATATAAAATAATTTTTACTAATAATCTTGTTAAGCTTCTGAATATAAGCTTCTGAAGGGCTGGTACATATTGTATATCTCTTTTAAGTTCTTCACAATGAGCAATGTAGTGTCCTGCCCATAATAAGCACTTGGTAAGTTTGTTGATTTAATTATAATAGATGTGATCTTTTTTCTTTTAGAATGTTTAGTCTTCATGTCTAGTATAAGTGTATTTCTAGGATTAGGAAGTACCTCCTATTCTTTATCAAAAATTGCGTTGGAAAAATGTGATGATATCTTAAGGTTTGAACTAAAGAAATTCATAGTTAAGGTAAGTTATTTTATGAATTTTTCTACCCATCAAAATAATTCCACAATTAAAATGATGATTCTCCAATATGCCTGAATACCACTACTTCAGAAATGGACAGCTTTTCTATTTAAAATTAGTCTGGAATATAAACTAGAGAGAGGAAGCAACTGGATGTTGCCCCCCTAAGGTTTCAGTGTCCTACATCAAGGGGTTTGGGTCTATGCATGTGAAACATTTCACCCTACCAATCATGAACCCACATTGGCTCATAGAACTGACACCTCTCTGACTCAATACTTCTTCAGGTGGCTGATTCTATGGAATTCTCTAGGAAGGAACACAATTAAACCTTGGGTAATGATGAAAAATCTTTCAATCAGTTCTTGCTATTCAGTGCTTCAGAAGTATCCTCTGAGATGCAAAAATAATACATTAATGCCCTTCTTGATTATCACCAATAAAGAGAGTCATAAAGGAGTATTTTCTATTCTTATAACTCAAAATTAACCTAATCAACTTATGTCTTGTAAGTTAATATTAAATGTTAACATTAATAATTATGCTCTGCATTAATTCCTAGTTGGATATTTCTGGCATGGAAGATATAATCCATAAATGATACAAATGTTAAAGAAAAGATATGAATACACAAGTCTGCCAGAAACACTTTGATTAACTTAACATCATTCTAACTCTAAGCATCTCTAATTGAGAGAAAGATATTCAAATTGGCATAGTACACCAATGTCCTCCAACATCTCGCACAAACCCAATACCATTTCATTTATAGCCATCTTGAAAAAGAGAAGAAGGTCACAATATGTTAAATTATAAATTAGGGTTTAACATTCTATTTCAACAAATAGAAAAATAATTACATAATAATTATTTAATTCCTTCTTTGATCACTCACCTCAATCATACTCCTAGAATAATCAAATGGGATCTTCTTGTGGTCAATATTCTAATCCTTTTTGATTTCTATTACCAATTGAAAGTCTATTTATCTATCTTCCCTCTGAAAAAATTTAAATGTGAGTGTGGTATAAGCTATGCCCATTCTGATCCACCATTTTTTCCTTCACTGTGAAAGTTTTTCCTTGTGGACCCTTGTTATATGAGGCAAATTTTTCCATTCTTCATCCCTTCCCTCCCTTTCCTAGGGATCTCTCTTTCTTGCTTATCCATTTCTTTATATTACCCAACATAGTCTAGTCACTCCCACACCTTCTTCCTATGTAGAATCCTTCTAATTGCCCTAGTAATGATAAAGTTTTTTAGGCATCTGAGTGATATGAGATGAGGAAGAGGGGAGAAGAGGGAGCTTATGGTGAATGACTTCATTGTTTTTTCTTTAAAATAGGTAAACTTCTCAGCTGAGAAGGTAGGGAGAGAGGAGTCTTGGAAGGGCTTGAGGAAGAAATGGCTTGGAAGAGCTGCTATGTAGAGTGGGATGATAAGGTGATAAGGGAAGTGTAGAAGTGTTACCTAGCAGCAGTGAGTACCCAATAGGTTGGGTAGCATAATTTTGCAGTGAACTCAAAATGGTTGATTTGTTCCACCTTTATTCAGCTGCCCATATGTAGTAATTAAAGGCAATGTAAACGATGGGAGTGATCTAAGACTAAGCCTTGGCAGAGCACGATTGGTGATATGATAAGAGGGCAAGGATCTAATGAGAAAAGGAGAGTGTCGAGTTCACATATGAAGCAAGAATTTATATAAAGTGTACTTTAAAATAGTATGTATTAAATTTAATAAAGCATTAACAAAATTCTTTTATTTTTTCCATTCTGTACTTGTATTTGCTTTCTTGTCTGTATTTTAAAGTGTTTCATAGATGATGCTCTTTTTCTCTTCTGTTTTGCATCTCCATCAAATTAACTAATAAGTATCTAAGTACTTATAATGTATTATTACTACCCTTGTGTAACAACAATGTTGCTAGTAGCTGCTGGGAAAGTGAAAGACCAATAATGAGACCAGCAAGAATACATAGGAGGTCTGCTAGCACAGCTTCTTTGATCAGATTTTCTAAGGAAAGCAACTTTAAGGGGTTAACAGTCTTACTTTAACTAAACACACGTACATCATTCACTTAGTTTAGGGGGAAAAGGCAGCACCCCTAACTTTAGAGCAAATACAAACAGAAATCACAAGCAGAAATTATAAACAGAGCAAAATAACACAAATCAACAGACAGGCTTCTATCTGTCTGGCCATAGATATTACATACATAGTTACCAGGGAGAGAAGCACCAACATCTGGGTTTTCAAAACCACAGGGGCTCTAACAGCTACCCAGAGTCTCATCTGGCCAAATCACCAACACTCTTCCAATGAGTGTGCCCCCAAAACAAAATGCCAACTTTGGAGTACATAAACCCTATTTGGGGACCTGAGGGCTCAGTGCCCACTTAGCAAAAGGGTGTGGGAAAGATCTTTAATCACTAGCACCACATCATATACATTGTTTCCAATCCATGACTCTTGATTCAAACAAAGGCAAGACTCAAAGACACCTGATTGCCTCAGTGCTGAGAAGCATCCAAAACAAAAGACGACAAAAGGTCCCACTTTACCTGCTTGATTCAAACAAAGGCAAGACTCTAAAGGCACTTGATCGCCTTAGCATTCTAAACCATTTATTTAGTCTATTCTAGCTTTCAAAGAGTCCACTATTTGGCTAAAGTCTACCTCTTTTTCTTCTATTTATTCTTCTATCAATCCTATCCTGCAGAGATCTTATTCCTTTTTTTCAGCACTTGCTTTATATCATCTAAGTATCCATGTAGTCCTTGTGACAACCTAGAGACAGTCAAGTTTCTTCTTGTATTTGTTTTGAAATTACATTCTTTTGAGAATGTCTCTAGATCTACAGTATTTTTGCTACTAGTTTGTGTCTTCTTTGGTTTACTTATCTCTCCATCTTTAGTTCCTGAACTGGGGCTTTGTGATAAGCCAGAATACATCTCCTGTTATTATTTCAAGTGATTGCTATGTCCTTGTTTGGCCATGCCCAGGGGTGCCTTGGCTGCTGCACTAATCTCTTCTTCCCATAATTATACCACACTTGAATTTTTGAGGTTCATAGTACTATATTGTCATGGTCTACTTTGGCATATTAAGACAGAATACAAGGGGCTTTGATGCCCCTTGTCTGAGATGCTCAAATCTGAGCATGGGCATACCACACTGATTGCTACTGCTTCCCAAGACTTGCAATGTCCCTATTTTGAGCTTCTGAATATGTTGGGGCTGTGTGATCACACTGGGCTTTCTTAAAGGTAGCCTGTCCTCTTGATGCCTCTGGACACAATTTTGAGGCTATACAAGTCTCTCATCCTTCTCTATTCACTTTGGGAGTCTGCCAACTTGATTGTTTTCACTGGTATTGGCTTTGCTGTCATCTCCCTTTCCTGTTGGCCATGGTCTTCAGGCTGGCTTTAAAGTTTTGTATGTTTTTTTTTTTTAAAGAAGATTACATATGTATTTTTTTTCTCCCTTACCAAGTCCCCCACTGGAAAAAATGAAAACACAATCATTTCAACAAATACATGTATAGTCAAGCAAATCAAATATTCATATTGATCATGTCAAAAACATCTCATTCTGTGTGTTTTGGCAGCTAGGTGGCACAGTGGACAGAGTGCCAGGCCTGGAATCAGGAGGACCTGAGTTCAAATCCAGCCTCACACACTTATTAGCTTTGTGACCCAAGCAAGTCACCTAACCCTGTTTGCCTCAGTTTCCTCATCTGAAAAAATGAGCTGGAGAAAGGAATGGCAAACTTCTCCAGCATCTTTACCAAGAAAACCCCAAATTGGATCACAAGTCAGATATGACTAAAAAACAACTGAACAAAATCTACATATTTAGTCCATTCTGTTAGGAAGTGGGTCATATACTTTATCAGAGGTCCTATGGAATCATGGTTGATGATGATTAAGATCAGAAATCTTAAGTCTCCTAAAATTATTCAATTTTATAATTGAATGTAATTATATATAATATAATTTTTATGATTTTTGTAATACAAAATATTCTGGTTCTGGGAGGCTTTTGTGCAGTTATGAGTTGGAAGAAGTCACTTACTATAGCTTCTCATTGAATTTCTTGATAACTATTTCATCTGGTGTGAATTTCAAGTTTTGGATAGAGTAGATAAATTGAAGTTGGCTGCGGTGGGGGGGGGTCTTCTTCCATTAAAGCAGCCATCTTGGCCAGATATTTGAAAATGTAGTCTTTAGAAAAGTCCAATAATTACCTCTATGGGGTCACTTTTCCAATCTTTTTCATTGTTCCTATGTGTTTGCTTCAAACAGATTAAATATTTGAAACCATTATCATAGTTTAGCATAACGTTCATTTGAACATTGCCCAGTAATGTATGAAAAAAATGGTATCATAAAGTAGAATCTATTGTATTGAGAAAAGCAGCAAACTCGTTTATTCTCATAAGAGCCCAATCCATTCGTATAGAGGGGACGATATGGATGAACGATTTGGGGTTTGATTAACTTCACAAAATCTAAATGTCCTAATTTTATCTTTCAGTTTTCTCTTGTTGAACCAGGAAACTATTCTCCTGCCATTAATATTTTGAAATTACATAGTGTGGAAAAATACTGGAAAAAATTTGATGAAGAAACTAAAGCAAGCTATAGCAAGTATACCTACAATTCTTTGCTAACAAAGTGAGTAAAATATTAAAAGAGGGAAAGCATGATTCAAAAGAAATTACTGATGCTATAATTGGTGCTTTACTGAGTGAACAGTCAAAAAGAAGATATTTGGTTGCTACTTTTTAAGGAAAAAGATTTGGTCTATGCTTTTTTACTATTTACCTGATAGATTTTTACTATTTACCTAATAGATTAATTTCTTCCTTCATATTGATTCTTTCAAGAGTCTTAAAGAATAAGAAAAATTAAAAATATCACAGCAATTTTATGGTTCACTTATCAAAAATAGAAAAACACTAAAAAATCATACTGTATAGAATCTAACAGCAAAGATGCCTGAAAATATATTTTTAAATTGTTAAAGTCACTAACATGAAAATACAATTTATTTAGAGCTGAACAGTTTTGAAATATGAACAAATTTATGACCACGCATTTAATTAAAATAAATGAATTTTCAATGTGCTAACTAGTCATGTGATCCTCTTTTTATCCAAGCTAAACTTGCCAAGTAACTTCAGTCAATTTATGGCATGGATTATTACTGTCCCTCCACTATTCTGGTTGCTCTTCTCTCAAATTTGTCTAGCTTATCAATATCTCTCTTAAAACATGTGCTCAGAACCAAACACAGGACTTCAGATTTGGTCGGACTTGGACAGAAGACAATGGTATATTATCACCTGGAATATTTCTGGAAGGCATGCTTTTCTCAGTGTGGCCAAAGATTGCATTAGCTTTTGGGGCCTCTATACGGACTCACGTGGAACTGGTTGTCCACAAAAATTCCCAGATCTTTTCTATACAACTGCTAACTCTACTGCTCTTTCCCCCAGCTCATCCAAGGACTTGTGGAATTGTTTTGTTGAACTCAAGTACAAGGTTTGACGTTTTTATCCCTATTGAACTTCGCATTTTATTTAGCATAGTTTTCTAGACTCTTACCATCATGTGATCATAGACTTAAAACTGGAAAGGACCTCGGTCCTTCTAGTCTACACCATTAACAGATGAGGAAACTGCGACTGAAAGATGTTAAGTGACTTGTTCATTTTTACTTGAGCTTACTAGGTCTTTTTTTTTTAACCACAGTGTAGACCTCAGGAGTTCTTAACATTTTTTGTACTTTGTGCTCCTTTGGAAGTCTTGTGAAGCCACACTTGTTTGAAATTTGGAAATGCTCATTTTCAGTTAGAGCAGTGGTTCTTAACCTAGGGGCTGCGAACTTGGTTTTAGTGTGGGATGGGGGAGGGTATTTGGTAATATTTTATTTTTCCAAGTGCATATAAAAACAATTTTTAACATTCATCATTTTAAAATTTTGAGTACAAAGTTTTCTCCCTCTTTCCCCTCTTTCCTCACCCTTCCTGATATGGTAAACAATTTGATATGGGTTATACATTTGTAATCATGCAAAACATGTTGTGAAATTGCTTTTAAAAGTTAAAAGATATTTTGATATCTATATTTTAATATAATTGGTTTCCTTTGTAATCCTAGGTATTTTATTTTATGCATTTAAAAATACTGTTCTTAGAAAGGATCTACAGGTTTCAACACTAGACTGTCAAAGACATCCTATATATAGTAAAGGTTAAGAATCTCTGAGTTAATTGTCAATGAAAATGAAGATGTAATTTCTATTTTCCCATCCAAAAGCATGGACCTCCTGGAATTTATCCACAGACCCCCTAGAGGCCCACTGAGCTCAGTTTAAGAATCCTTGCCATAAACCTATGATTTCTGTGGTGTAGGAAATTTCCTTATGTGGACATTTCCCTCATAATGCAGATAAGCTTATGCCTTGAGAGAGACAGTGTGTATAGAAATAACAGAGGCAGCTTGGTGGCTCAGTGGATAGAATGTTGGGCCTGAAGTCAGGAAGACCTGAATTCAAATCCAGCTTCAAGACACTTACTAGCTGTGTGACCTTGGGCAAGTCATTAAACGTCTGTTTGCCCTAGTTTCCTCAACTATAAAATGGGGATAATAACAGCAGGATGGCTGTGATAATCAAATGAGATAATACTTGTAAAGTGCTTAACACAGTGCCAGGTACATAGTAGGCATTATATAAATGCTAGCTACTCTATTATTACTATGTGTGTCGATCAGGAGAATGCATAGTCAGTCTTCTGCTTTAGGAAATGAATTTACATGCAGCAAGTTAAATGGAAGATGGATTGCCTGCTTGCAACACACACACACACACACACACACACACACACACACACACACACACTTCTATCTGCTATCTCAATGCCTTTACACAGACAGGTCCCCATGACTGTAGTACTTGCCTTTCTCACTTCTAATTCTTAGAACTCTTAACTCTCTTCAAGGCTCAGCTCAAGTATTATCTCCTACAAAAAGGCTTTCTTGATTTCTCCAGGTATTACTGCTTTCTTCCTTCCCCCAGATTACTTTATATTGATTTCATATGAAGCAAGACTCTGGACTCCCTCTTCTCAGTTATATCACCCACTTAGAATTCTTGGGGAACCCCTGAGGAAGCAGGAATAACTTTGTCTAACACTACTGGCTTAAGTTCTCATTCTGGTGCATTCTTACTATTAACATCTAGTGATTAGCACCTCAGTTCCATTCTCAATTAATACCAATTAGTTTTTTAAAGGGATATTTACTGCAAACACATAGCAAGAACAGAAATGCAAATATTTCTCTTCCTCCTACCCTCCAACCCTTGATCCCACCCCACCCCACATACACACACACACACACACACACACACACACACACCTGCAGGCACATTCTCTGCTGTGTTGTGCTGTTCATCCTTAGTTTTTCTGAAGGACCAATGCTATATCATTGACTTGCTTGCAAATTGGACTGAAGTGAGGCAGAGTTGCACAAAGTCATGAGCCTCATTTTCTCTCAGAATCGTCAAAATCCAGTGGCAGCTTGGGATGCAGCGGATAATCTCTGACCAGGAAAAACTGGGCTCAGACTTCATGCAATTTCTTCATAATACTTCCCTCACCAAGTTCACTTCCGAATGTGCTATGACCTACGGATTGCTGAGTCCTCCTCTTTGCTACTGCTGAGATGAGTCAAGGAGGTCACTCGTAAATTCACTCCTCACCATTTACCTCTCAGAAAATCTTGCTATGGATTTTATCTCCTGGACTTCTAGTGGCTCACTCTCATGACCTTTTGAAACTCACAAGATTGTAGCCATCTCCACTCTCTTTCACTTAACAACAGGAAAAACCCAACACAATATAAACAGAGGCAATAGGAAGTTTTTTTTAATTGCCTTTCGAGGGTTTTCTAAGTATACCATCACATCATCTGCAAAACAGTTTTGTTCTTTCTTTGCCTATGCTAATTCCATAAATATTTTTTTTCTTGCCTTAATGCAATAACTAGAATTTCTAGTACTGGTGATAATGGACATCTACTCTTCACAATGATCTTATTAGAAATGCTTCCAGCTTGTCTCCATTAGAGACAAAGCTGGTTTTTGGTTTTAGGTAGATAATTATTTATCTTTAAAGGGAAGCTCTGTTTATTCCTGCACTTTCTAGTGCTTTTAACAGGAATGAGTGTTGTAGTATTTTGTCAAAAGCTTTTTTTTCTGTATCTATTGAAGTAATCACACAATTTTTGTTATTGTTGTTATTAATATGGTCAATTATGCTTATAGTGTTCCTAATATTGAAGCAGCCCCACATTCTTGATATAAAGCCAGCCTAGTCATTGTGTATGAGAAGAATAAAAAGAGGAGGGAAACCAGTTCAGCAAAATTAGTCAACAAACCTGAAGATATGGGATTGTATATGTTATTCTGTACCCATTTTCTTCTGCCTTTAAAAAGAATTCATGTGTAGGGGGGAGGACAAGGGAGGTGTACAAGTCTCTTTTTAGATGCTAAATAGAAGTTTCTAATTTCTTCATGTTCTCAGCAGCTACAAACAGATGTCTTTCTGGCGTCATCAGTCTTTGTAGGCATATGCAGGCTTACCAGCCTTCTTTCTTTCATGGCCATTTGGGGCCATGGAGGAAACCTAAGTGTATTTAAATCTCTTCTTGTGCCCCTCATAATTATGACTAGCAGCTATGGAGAATTAAACTTGTGGTACAAAACAACTCAAGTTCCAAGTTCGTCCATGAATTTGAACTTACATTCAGGAAGACACTTCTTTTTCCTCTCATTCCTATAACATTGGCACATGTTTTATCTGCCTTCTACCCCAAATATTTAGACATAACTCTGAATGCACTGTCTTCATTGTTTTTAACCTCAAACTAATCCCACTGGCAGAGATAAATGCAGGCCTGCAAAAGCCTGGCCCAAGACCTGGGGAGTAAATGCTGTCATTCTGGCAATGTTTTTACTGCATCCATGCATTGGTACCACAGATTATTAGATCATTCCCTTATTACCTTGACCTTTTCTCTGTTAGCCTGGCATTCCTATGGACTCTTAAGGGATAGACCCTCTTCCTCTGATTGATATCTAATGAATTCCACTGAGATTTTACCATTTCTTTATCACTTTGTATTTGTTGAGATAAAATGGTTGCAAAAATGAGGTCAGGTATTTTTGAAGATAAAATAAAGTTTTCTAAATATCTTGGGAGGTTTAGGAAGAACTGAGACCTGTCTTTGGATGTAAGTAACTTGCTATTCAAAGCTCTTCTGCCTTTAACTCTTTAGGCACAGCAACTTCCACATTCTTTTATCTTTTATTCAATATAATAAGAGAGACCTAAAAGGAAACTAAATTAATGAAAATTAGCAAATCAAAGTAGAAATTATATAAAACAATGAAAAATTACATTAACTATAATGATAATAACAAGATAAAATGACAAAACTTATGGGAAAAAGTGAAAGCAGTACTTGAAGGAAAAGTGATATTTCTGAAAACATTGACAAAATAGAAGAAGACAATAAGCTAAGCATTCAATTTAAAAGATTAAAAAATCAAATTATCAACCTTAAACCAAGTACAAAAATAATCTTAAGAGTAAGAAGTAAAATTATATAACTTAAAAAGCAAAAATCCTTTAGAAAGGATGACACTGAGTTGTTTCTTTTAAAAAAACTAACAAAATGAACAAGAAAGAAAAAATGGACAGAGTAAATTCACAAAAAGACAGGGAGGAAATAAAGAAAATTATCAGAAACTACTAAATGCAATTATATATGGCAGTAGAACTGAGTTTTAAAAGTAAAATTATAACTACAAAATTAAACTAATAAAATAAGAGACATTTTCAACATTTCAGTCTCAGAAAAGAAATCAAGAAAGTCATAAGTAAACTATCAAAGGCAGGGAATGTCTTGAGTCAATTGGACTATATGAGAATTCTATCAAGCATTTAAAAAGTAATTAATACTAAGCCCTATATTAGTAAGGCAAGATTTATGACCTTGAAGAGGACCATGGACATGCCTGAATGGTTTGGAATCTCGAAGTATAAGAATTTCTCTAGATAGAAGGCAGAGGAAGTATAACATTTGTTTAGACATGAGAAAATCCAATCCCAGGACCAATAGTTCCAATTCCATATAGTAGCAATTACATTCCAAAACTGATAAGCCCACATCAATGTAGTAATAAGGAAATTATAACAAAGTATTATAGCAAGGAGCCAAGCCATACTGTAATTCCCCCCATGTCCCCTCTGCCCCCCCACCGCTAGGGCCTTCCTGTAAAAAGTCACTCATGAATCCTAACTCTCCACTCAGCACTCTCTCCTGAAGCTCTGCTGACTCCAACTTCCTTGATTTCCACAACTCTCTCTTGTTCAGCACTCTCTGCTCTGCAGTCTCTCTCGATGCTGGCTCTCCCTTTGTGTCTGCTGCCTCAATGTCTTCTTGATGTCTGCTTCTGAATCTTGCTGCTCTCTCCTCCACTGCTCCTAGGTCTGGGCTCTTTTTTATAAAGTCCCAGCAGTCATCTGATTGACTAGAACTCAGTGTACATACCAATGGCTCTGGTCTTAGCAACTCCTCTCAGGGCCCTAAGGGCTCCAGGCCTCTCACAAACTAGTTTGCTAACTAGTTTCAGGCCTCATACCTAGTTAGTGAAAGGGTGTGGGACTGTCTCTAATCAGGCCTCTCTTTGTTGGCCCTACCCGAGGCCTATTCAATGGGAAGGAAAGATCTTTCACTTACTGATTGTCTTTACAAGCACCCCCAAGTAGAAGGGTATTGTTTTGGCCCAGGTAGATTATGTATGTCTACATGGGTGTGTTTAGATATGGCTTGCAGGCAGGCAAAAATAGATATCTCCAGCATCAACTTCCCCCAGTCTTTTGATTTCTGCCAGGAAGGGAAGCAGGAGTTAGGGGCTAGAGGCTGGCCCCTCTGTTTTTCTCAGAGAGAGGGGATTCTGCATTAAAATTATATCTCTTTACTCCCTTAAATTATCGGTCCAGAGAAAGCAGGTTTTAGGTTCAAGCCAAGCTCCTGATTGTACTTTTTAATGGGAAAGCAATGTCTCAAGCTTTATATCCAGGACATGACCCCCTTCCCACCAGAGGCCAGTTCCACAATGAACACACATAGAGAATAACAAATGAACAAAATAGCATATAAAAATACAAGTCAATAGCCAAACAGATATCAGAGGAAAATATACATGTGGAATATATGCCAGACAATACAGATTGAATGAGCTTTCCCCTTGGAAATGAGGCAACACAGTTCAACCAAGAGAGAGAGGGAGTTTCAGATCTCACTCAAGAAGAAATTCCCCAGTCTCTGTCATAACAAGCTAGGGATAGGACAGGATAGGTTTTCTGCTTCTCTATATGCCCTCTTCCCAGAGTCTGCCTGTCATCAGTGAATTTGAAGAAAGGTTGGAATGGTACATCATCTTCACTTTCAAAGCTGGAAGCCAGGAGAGCCAGAAGGATATCTCTCCTCTCGTACTTGCATCAACTCTGTCTTCACCTCATGCAGGCATGTGGCATTGATCTCTGTAAATGAAAAGAGAGTCCCATTCAATGTGCCTTTTGAACCAAAGGTTACATTTATGCCATGAAAATTATTCTCCATAATAGAAACAGAATTCCTTTTATGAGATATGTAAGGTGCTGACATCTAGACCAAAGAAAGACAAAGTAAAGAAATACAATTATAGACCAATTTCACTAATGAATATCTATGTAAAATTTAACATAGTATCTTCCCAGTGAAATCACAGTGAAATATCCAGAAAATAATCAAGTTGGATTTGTACAAGGAATGAAAGTATGGTTTACCATTAGGAAAACAATTAGCATAATAATATGAACAACAAAAAAACAAAACAAAACTCATGATCATTTCAATGGGTGAAGAAAAGCCTTTGACAAAATCTGATTGGTTTATGTTTAAGAAAAAACTTAAAAAGCAAAGACATTGAAGAGCTCTTATGTAGTATTTAAAACCAAGAGCTAGTACAATAGAGAAATACTAGAAACATTCCCAATTAATGTAAAGTATAAAGAAGACATGCCTTCTCTTACAACTGTTATTTTATGTAGTTCTATACATGCCAGCTATATTAATAAGACTACAGAACAAAATAAAAATATAAATATAAACAAAGATGAAACAAAAAAAAACTCTATTTGAAAATGACCTGAGGATATGCTAAGAAAACTATAGAGAATCTGTGAAGAAACTAATCAAGATTATGAATAGCTTCTATAAAGTAGTAGGATACAAAATGAATCCATAAAATTAATTTTTCTAAATAGTACCAAAAATAATAGGAAAAAAGAGAAATTCCATTCAAAATAACTACAAAATATATTAAAACATTTGTAAGTTAACCCACCAAGAGAACCACAAGATTTATAGAAATGCAACTAAAAATATTCTTGAAAAAAGACTTTCATAAGTTGAAAGATAAACTACTCATAGTTTGGCCATGTCAATATTATAAAGTTGAACATGCTAACTAAATCAATGTAAAGATATGGTGTTATACCAAGCAATGGATAATTTATAGAGGTAAAGAAAGCAATAACAAAACTAATTTGAAGGAACAAAAGTTCTAGAATCTCACAGAAAATAATGAGGAAAAGTATGAATGTAAGGGACATAGTATTACCACATCTAAAATTTTATTATAAAGCAGTAGTCATGAAAAGTGTTTCATTTGGTTGAAAAGTAGATCAGTAGAAGTGATTACATAACAAGAAAAAGAAGCAAATATTTTTTCCCCACATAGAAGGGATGGGTAGGAAAAATGAATGCTTATTAAAATATATATAAATATACATATATAAAATATATACACATACATGTATACATATAATGCAATTTTAACACATAGTCAAATATTTAATAAAAACAAAAACAAATTTAGGGGAAATGTCAAAGGAGACTCTCTTTTTGAGAACTGCAAGAAGAGACATTAGAATAAGAAAATGTTTGCATCAGATATCACTAATATCTGCTATTTTAATATCCAGGCTACATAAGGAATTGACACAACTATATAATACATCCATTCCTCAATATTCAAGTGGCTGAAGGATATTTACAAAGAGTTTTCAAAGATTTACAAATTATTAATGTCCTTATGAAAACATGCTTCAAATAACTAACAGTAAGAGAAATGCAAATTAAAACAACTCGAATGCTTCATTTCTGCAATCTGCAAAGATGCCTATAGAGTGGCAAAGAAGATAAAAATAACAGAAGTGTCACTGGAAGACAAGCAAAGTAATACATAGTTGTTATAGTATGTTTATGCCCAGCTGTTCTTCTGAATTATGATTTGGAGCTATACATGAAAAGTGACTAAACTGTCTATTCCCCTTTGAACTGACAATCCAACTACTGGGCATATATTCTGAAAAGATCAAAGACAGAAACAAAGTTACAATGTATACAAAAATGTTAGTAGTAGCATTTGGTGCTACTAAAGTAGTAAGTACAAAATGGGTGTCATAAAATCCGGAATAATGTTTTAAAAACAAAAATATTGTTTATGAATGTAATAGAATATTATTATACAATCAAGAAATCATAAGGATGAGGAAACTCAGAGAAACATGGAAAGATGCTTTGTACTGATGCAATGAAATAAAAAAAAGAAAAGAACAAAATATATAATGACCATAGCAATGTAAATAAAAAGATTTTTAAAAGAAAGTAGAATTCTGAGCTACTAAAAACAAATAAATGGTGGTCTTATCAATGGTAGAAAGAAGGGAGATTTCTAGAACAAAATGTATACAGTATCAAAATCTTTCCCTGTGTGGGATGTTTGAGTTTTGTTGTTGTTCCTTATCAGAGTAAGGTTCAATCTGGACCTTTGGGTGGGAGGAGCATGGATTATTTTCCTACAGAATTTACTCTGATACAAAGACAAAAGACATCAAATAAATATATTTAAAGCAAATACAATAACATACAAAAGCTGGCATTATCTTCAATGACAAAACACCAGAAAGCCTTCCAATACGCAAAGGGCTAAACCATGGGTACTTCTTTACCACCATTACTTGATTTAGTCCTAGAAATGTTGGCTATAGCAATATGATAAGAGAGAAATAAAGATCTAAACATTGGAAGAGACAAAAAATATTATCCTATACAGAAGACATTATATTTTACCTAGAAACCCTATCCCCCAGAAGGAATCAAGCTAATTGAAACACATGGGTTTAGTAAATAGAATGGTACAAAATAAATGTAGAAAATCACCAGCATTTCTATGCAATACTAACAAAAACCAGGAATAAATTATCAAAATGAAACTTGCATTCTAAGTAATTACAATATGCATAAAATATCTGGATATTAACTTACCAAAACACTCAAGACTTACATAAACTAGAAATAATCATTACGATAATAGTAGAAAATCTATATAATTGGAAAAACATTCCTTTGTTGTGATCAGTAGCCAGAAATATAATAAAAATGATAATTTTGACAAAATAACAATAATCATTTTGAGTAAAAGTAGTCTAGAATCTTTTGGGAAATGATAAAGAAAGAAGAAATTAGGGGAACATAACTCTAGCTATTCTCATTCTGTATTACATAAAACATTAATCCTCAAAACTATTACTAGTTAAAATATAAAAATACAATAAAGTATTCTGATGTTAAG
Organism: Phalanger gymnotis; assembly: GCA_028646595.1. Classification (NCBI taxonomy): domain Eukaryota; kingdom Metazoa; phylum Chordata; class Mammalia; order Diprotodontia; family Phalangeridae; genus Phalanger; species Phalanger gymnotis. Next base: position 211,719,786 of record CM053625.1, read on the forward strand.
AATACAAATTACTCAGGAAAGATATCTATTCACCAAGAACTGCTAGGGAAATGTTAATGCCATTTGGAAGAAATAAAGATTAGGTCGTTATCCACTGCTCCACCTTTTACTAGCTTCTCAATGCCTTGTAATCTGACTTCTAATTTTATCACTAAAACTGCTCTCTGCAAGGTTACCAACAGTTTCTCAGTTACTCAACTTTGCCTTCCATGCCTGGACTATTCTCCCTATTCACCATTGCCTCCCAGATTCAGACCAAGTGCTTCCTCCTACACAAGGCCTGGTTTTTTTCCCCCTATATGCAAGTGTCTTCCCCTGGGACGTTAGTTTGTGTTTACTTTACATCTATTTTATATTTAGCTGTGCTCACATAGCATCTCCCTCCCCCAATGGAATTTAAGCTCCTCAAGGGAAAGGATGGTTTTATCCTTGTCTTCATGTGCCAAATACCTAGCTAAGGGTTTGGTACGTTGAGGTGGTTAATAAATGCTCATAGCTTGAATGAATGATCATATATGTTGAGTGTTTTACAAGCTTTAAAACAGCATATAAATGTCAGTTATCATCATCATCGTAGGTCCTATCTAAAAAGCACAAGTCCCATTGCAACCATCTATGCAAATGTAATTGTTGTAGTGAAATTTCATAGTAATAAATATTATCCTCTGTTGTGAAAAACCCTTCATACCCTGTCCTCCTTCCCCCTCTGTATCTTTCCATTCTTCTTATATCTTACACTCCCACCCAGGTACTCAGCCATCTGGTGATGTTGGCCTCCTTACTGTTCTTCAAACAAGACTCTCCATCTGTCAGCTATGGGCATTTACTCTGGTTGTCTTCCATGCTTGGAATTCTCTCCTTCCCCATCTCCACCTCCTGCCTTCCCTGGCTTCCATCAAGTGTCAGTCAAAATTTCACCTTTTACAGGAAGCCTTTCTTGATTTTTAATGCTAGTACCCTCCCTCTCTTGATTATTTCCAGTTTATCCTGAATAAATTTTGTCATTTCCCCTTGAGAGCAAGGTCTATCTTTTCTATATCCCTAGCACTCAGTACAGTGCCTGACACATAGTAGGAACTTAATCCATATTTATCGACTGATTGACTTGCTAGTATTGTACCATGTACCTGGTGAAATTTCCCCAAGTGAGCTTTTGGGGAAGCATCTAAATGTAATGGTATTCAATAGACTTACGATCTTTGAAAATTTATGTGTAATAGCTAACAACAACATAACATTACCATGGTTTAGCCACACTGTCATTATAAAGCATTTTTGTTTTAATGGGTATCTGATTAAACTAGCTAACCTATATTCCTACATAAAAGAAACAATCCATAATTTTCCATTAAGAAAATCTTACATACTATAAATACGTGAATTTATAGCTGTTAATTAAGTATATTAATCTTTGATCCATAGATCAACTGAATATAAGTTCATCAGCTATCCAGTGTACATCCCTCACAAATGCCTTAGGACCCAACAGCATTGTCTTCCGGGTATTCCTACATACCACCTCTAGATGGTGCCAGACGCCTCCACTCTGATCCCAGAATGTTCTGAGTTGATCAGTCACTTCCTACAAGTCAAGTTCTTCTGCTGTAATTCCGGAAGGTAACTAAGTAAACTGGGATCTATCTATGTAGTGGGATCAAGGGTTTTGCTTAGAAAGCAGAAATTCCAGTGGGAGAATCCCTGCTTGTACCCCTACTTCCATTAATACTTTGGCACTTCCTTGAGACTTACCCAACCTTTAGCGTGCATAGAAATTAAAGGATGGAAAACGAGGAATGCAGAAGTTTATCTATAGCCTCATGAAAATGCAGTGGGTGACTCATACGACGTGGGGATGCTCACTGCTGGGCCCTGAGGCAGAAACGATCTAGAAGAATATAATATTTGTGAGCTGTAAGAAATGATGAACATTAGTACCAAGAAGCATGGAAAGACTTACCTGAACTGGTACGATGGGAAACAAGCAGAACCAGGACAACATGTACACAAAGATCTCATCGGTGTAAATAAATGGAGAACAACTACAAATTGAACAACATCAAATGTTGGGAAATTATAAAAAACAAGTTTGATTCCAAAGAAGAGATATGAGAGATACCTTTCCCTGCTCCTTTGCGGAACTCAGAGTCCACTGGTATTAACACCACATATAGCATTTTTTTAATGTGTTGATGGATTGTTATTAATTTTTTTCTCTTCTTTCTCATTTTATTTAAAGTTCTCTGCTAAAAGGGATAGCTCTGGGGGAGCTGTAATGGGGAGGCATACAAGGGAAAATCTAAGTGATAGAAAAACAAAAGCTATTAATAAAATATTTTTTTAAAAGAATATATAGGAGAAAATCATTTACCCCAACTGAAATATTGGTCGGGGCTGGAAATCTCTGTAAAGGAGAGTGGCATTACCTAGAGGGCCATTAGAATCCTAGCCTGGTAGAGCTGAGAAGTAAGTGAAAAATACAGATCAAAACATGTGATGAGGAGTTCCCAGGCATAGGATGTCTGAAATAAGCCTATTAAACAGTTGCCCCTAATGATTCAGCCTAGCAAGTTGAACCCCAAAGAGGCCTTACGTGGAATAGTAACAAAACTTCACCAGCAAAAACAAAAAGCAAAACCAAACATGTAATTTTCAGCTTCAGAGGTATGGAGTGGAGGTGGCTTTGGAATGCAAAGATGACTGGGGAATTTCAGTGACATAGAACTGAAGAAATGGACAGTTAAAAACAAGAGCTACCTATAGTTTAAAGCTACAAAGGCAGACCTCTAGCAAATGACAGTACTGGAATCAAAGAGCTATTGGGGGAGCTATGTTCCCCTCTCCAGTATCTTCAGAGCACAATTTTCTCTCTCTTGAACCGTGTTCCTTTTTTCTTCACTGTAGGGAGAGGGGAATCATTGTTGGTTGGTTTGTGAGGGGCCTAAGAATTATTTTATTGCATAGGTCTTTTCATTATGATTTCTGGAAATGGTTCAATTAAATGTTTTATTAATAACCAGTGCTGAGCTGTAGTCATAAGAACAGAAATAATCAGGTAAGAAATGAAATAGTTCACAATCCTATTCTATTTCAAAATAAACAAACAAAAAATCCCCTACTTTTATTTATTAATTCAGTGGTTTCTTTTTGTAATTTCAATTTTGATTTTCTTTTTTGACTTTCAGGATTTCTATTTTTTTTATGTTTAATTGGGAATTTTTAATTTATTGGTTTTCCATGGTCTTTTAAAAGCTGTATGACCAATTCATCAATCTACTGTTTCTTTTTTCTTTTGCTGATGAAAGTGTTTAGAGAAATAAAATTTCCCCTAAGTTCTGCTTTTGGCTGCATCCCAGAAATGTTGGTCTGTTGTCTCCTTGATATCATTCTCTTTAATGAAATTATATCCTATTATATTATATCCTATCATTCTTTAGGATTATTTACTTAGTTTCCAATTAATTTTAATCTTTGCTTAAGGCCCCTTTTGAATGTGATTTTTATTGCATTATGACTGGTAAACTCTTTATATGGTATTTCTGTTTTTCTGCATTTGTTTGTGAGGTTTTATGCCCTAATACATGGTGAAATATTTTATGAAGCTGTCCTGAAGAGCTGAGAAAAACATATTATCTGTAAAGAGAATAAACTAGAAGCCTTACTAATTAGATTGGTCTTTAAAAAATGTCCATTATCACCATTGTTATTCAATGTTATGCTAGAATGCTAGCTGTACCAATAAGACAAGAAAAAAATTCAAAGAATAAGCTTAGGAAAAGTGGAAACAAATCTATCACATTTCTTCAGGTGATCTGATGGAACTCTGTTAAATAATTAATTGAAACAATGACCATTTCAGTAAAATGGCAGTATGTAAAATAAGCCCACACAAATGATCAGTGTGTCCATATATAAGCTACAAACCCCAACAGGAATCGATGGAAAGAGAAATTCCATCTAAAATAACTACAGACAATATAAAATACTAGGGAATCTATGTGCCAAAACACATATAAGAACTATATAAACACAATTTCAAAACAGTCTTTGCACAAATAAAGACAGATCTAAATAATTGGAGAAATAGTAATACTCATGGGTAAGCTGAGCCAACATATTAAGAATGACAAAACTATCTAAACCAACTTATTTATTAAATGATATACCAATCAAACTACCAGAGGGTTATTTTATAGAGCTAGAAAAAATAATAACAAAATTCATTTAGAGGAACAAAAGGTCAAGAATATAAACAAGTGAAGTAACCTAGTATCTGATAAATCCAAAGATCCCAGCTGCCTGTGCAAGAACTCATTATTATGCAAAAACTTCTGGGAAAACTAGAAAATAGTCTAGCAGAAATTAGACATAGACCAACATCTCTCACAGTATATGAAGATAAGCTCAAATGGGTACATGATTTAGACATAAAGGTTGACTTCATAAACAAATGAGGAATTTCATAAACAAATTACCTGTCAGATCTATAGATAAGGAAAGATATCATGATCAAACAGGAGATATTGAGGTTTACAGAAGGTAAAATCGATGATTTTGATTTGTTATTGTTCAGTCGTTTCAGTTGTGCCCAACCCTTTGTGACTCCAATTGGGGGTTTCTTGGCAAAGATATTAGAGTGGTTTGCCATTTCCTTCTCCAGCTCATTTTGCAGATAAGGAGATTGAGGCAAACAAGATGAAGTGACTTGTCCGGGGTCACACAGCTAGCAAGCATTTGAGGCAAGATTTGAATTCAGATCTTCCTGACTCCAGGCCTGTCACTCTTTCCACTGTGCCACCTAGCTGCTGACAATTTTGGTTATGTAAAATAGTTTTTGCACAAACAAAATCAATGCAGGTAACATTAGACTCAAAACAAGAAACTGAGAAAAATTGCAACAAGTTTCTCTAATAAAGGTTTCATTTCTAAGATAATAGCCAACAGTCATATTATAAGACTAAGAACCATTCTCCATTGGATAAATGGTCAAATGGGTAGTTTTCAGCAAAAGAAAGGCAATTTATCGGTAAGCCATGTGAAAAAATCTTTAAATCTTTAATAATTAGAGAAATGCACATTAAAACAACTCCGATGTAGGGATATTCAGGAAGTTCTTCTTTTACACGACCTTCAATCTGTCTTCTCTGTGTATACACACACATGCACACATGTATAAATATACATGCATATGTAGACATATATACATCTAAGTCAGTCAACAAGCATGTATTAAGCACTTCCTATGTGCCAGGACTATGCTAAGCACTGAGGACACAAGTAAAGGCAAACCAGTCCTTATTCTCAATAAGCTGACAGTTGAATGAGGAGAAAACATGCGAATGACTGTGTACAACAAAGATACAGACAGGATGGATTGGAGATAAGCAACAGAAGGAAGTCACTAGCATTTAAGGGGATCCAGCTTGAACTTGGGTAGCTGAGAGAATGGAAGTACCATCCACAGTAATTGAGCAGTTAGGAAACTGGGAGAATTCAGGGTGAAGCAGAAGATAATGAGTTCAATTTTGGACGTGTTAAGTTTAAGATGTCTACGACACCATGAAAAAATGATCTAAATAACTATTGATTAGAGAAATACAAATTAAAACAACTCTGAAGTGCCATCTCAGACCCATCAGATTGGCTAATATGACAGAAAAGGAAAATGGTAAATGTTGGAGGGGATGTGGGAAAACTGGGACACTGGTGCACTGTTGAGGGGGGGTTGTGAACTTATCCAACCATTCTGGAGAGCAATTAGGAATTATGTCCAAAGGGCTATCAAACCATACATACCCTTTGATCCAGCAATACCACTACTAGGTCTGTATCCCAAAGAGATTAAAAAAGGGAGGGAGAGGGGAGAGGGAAAGAACCAAGTTACAAAAAAAAAATTGATGGCAGCTTTTTTTGTGGTGGCTAAGAATTGAAAACTGAGAGGCTAGCAATCAATTGGGCAATGGCTGAACAGGTTGTGGCATATGATTGTACTAGAACATTATTGTGCTATAAGAAATGGACAATTTCAGAAAAACTTGGGAAGACTTACATGAACTGATATAGAGTGAAGTGAGCAGAGCCAGGAGAACATTGTATACAGTAACAGCAATACAGTATGATGAACAACTATGAGTGACTTAGCTATTCTCAGCAATACAAAAACTCAAGACAATTCCAAAGGACTTAAGATGAAAACTTTGCATTATTTGCCTCCAGAGAAAGTATTGATGGCATCTAAATAAAGACTGAAGCATACTATTTCCTCTTTCTTTCTTTCTTTCTTTTTGAGTTTTCTTCCACAAGATGGCTAATATGGAAATGTTTTTTGTGATTGTACATGTATAATCTATATCATATTGCTTATCTTCTCAGGGATGAGGGAAAGGAGAGAGGAAGGGATAGAACTTGGAGCCCACACCCAAAATGTTAAAAATTGTTTTTACATGTAATTGTAGAAAAATAAAATATTTAAAAATATCTATGAGGTATCTAATTGGAAACATGTAATAGGCAGCTGGACATGTGAGTCTGGAGGTCAGGAGAGCAATTAGGGTTGGACAAATAAATATGAGAATCATCTTCATTGAGTTTATAATGAATCAATGAGATTCATTCAAGAGGAGATCTGATGGATCTTGAAAATTGAATTCAGGAACTTCATAAAAACTATATGAGAAAAGCTAAAGGCCACACCCTAAAATTCATGTAGCCCATACCAGGATTGAGAAGGCTGCCTGTCATTTGTCATCATCCTAGATCCAGTTTAGAGTTTATGCTCCCAAGAAATGCAGTCCCCTGTAAGTTAGTATAGCTGATAATCTATTAAGTCAAGGGAACAACAGTCCTGGCAGGTGATGGTTCCGGGTTCAGCAATTGAAAAGCCATACTAGTTGTCTAAAAGGAGAGATGGAGGTCCAAACGAAGTTCTATTGTCTTTTTCAGAGATTCCTGCAGAACTGCAGTCACTGGCCTGGTTGATAGGTAGATCTATGCCCTTAGAGTCAGAGCTCCTTAGAACAACAGGGCAGAATTGTATGATCTACTGGGAAGTAACTTCTTGGTCCCCAGTGTTCTCAAAACATCTCTTAAGTTTTGGTGCTCACATAGGAAGGATTTCTAGCTTGTGATCCAGCAAGAGGGGTATAGCAGAAGGTGGTATACATCTCTTCCAGTTAACGCTGTGTACAACTTCTTACTCTACTATACAATATTGAGCTACACAATGCATTCCTAGCCAGTGGACCTTCAAAACAACTGGGAAAATGGGTAAGCAAGTTGGTAATTAGGCCAAGTGTGTCACAATGCCTTCTCACTTGGGTGTTCAGGGTCTCCTAGGTCACAGATCTGGATTTAAGTGTGTGTCTATCTAATGTTTCTACAATTACTGAATTGGTGAGGGAAGGGGGTTGTGGGTGGGTGGGTGGGTTATGGGGAACTTCTTGCTGGACAAGGATTGAGTTCATAAAGTTTCCAGAGAAGTTTTATTTCAGGGTCAGAAACAGATGGGCTGTTGAGAAAACTATAGATTTTGGCTACAGGTCTGGGAAGCAGGAGTGGCCAGATCCAGTATTTCCCAAATTACATGTCTTCTTCCTCCAAAACCCATCCCTTTCTGGCACTTTAACTGGCAAGCAGATCAAGCAAGAAACTATTGGAAAGATTGCCACAGCTGTGATTAAAGGTGGGACTATATATGAGCTATCATTACCCCCATTTTATAGAGGAAAAACTGAAGCATACAGAGGTTAAATGACTTGCCTAAGAAAGTCACATAGATTGTAAATGTCTAAAGCTGGATTTTAACTCTGACCTATCAGAATTCTAGTAAAGCACTAATTCATTAACTTTGGTTCTTTGAGCAGATTTCTACAAAAATAGCTCCCTATCAGAAACTACTTTTTGATTTCACATTTAACTTAGTTTTAATTAAGAATGCTTTTGTCCTCTGTGGAAATTCTTTTCACGTTTAATAGTAAAATGAATCTTTTACTGTTTGTTTTAGCTATTGAAAAATACAACAGGAAAAAAGGGGATTTTTTTTTTCATCCCAAGGGGTATATTCCTAATGATTAAGAGTGACAAAGTCACATATAAATATTGGTTAAGTGGGCGTAGCAATTCTCTTTCAAAAACAACAAAGTGCTTCTACAAATAGATGACATTTATATGTGGTTAGGAAGTTTGCAAAATACTTTATATAATTATCTTATTTGGTCTTTACAACAACCCAGGGAGGAGAACTATTATCTTCCTGATCTTGCCAGGAAAACTATGGCTTAGGGAGTTAAGTAACTTGTCTCAGGTCATACAGCTAATAATGTTGGAAGGGAGAGTTTGAACTGCGAGCCCGGCAATTTGTCCACTGGACTGTTTCCTCGAATAATTAACAACAGCAGCTTTTTCTCGTAAACAAGTCAACTGGACATTGACACTGGTATCACTCCATCCCCTCCTAGAGTTAGTCCACTCGATCTAAATTCCTCAAGTCTCTCACCACTCCAGTACTTCTTACACATTGATGCCAAAGTAATTTTTCTTAAATGCAGATCTAACCATGTGACTCCCCTACTTAATCAACTATTGACTCTAGGATAAAATATTAACATCTCCATTTAGTTTTTAAAGTCCTACACAACCTGGCTTCAAACTATCTTCTCAGCTTCCCTGGATATCACTTCCCTTTCTGAGTTCTGTGATACAACCAAACCGACTTTTCCTCAGGATACTTCTCACTCAGAATACTTCATCTCCAGCCTCCTTTTTTGCTGACCTTCCCACATTTCCGGAATGTACCTCACCTCCATCACATATAATCCATCTTTTCCTTTAAGATAAAACTCAGGCACCATCTTCCGCACCATATTGATCACCCAACTGCTAGTGCCCTCCCTCCTAAACTACTCTGTATGAAAAACTTCGTATATATTTGTATTTATTCGCTTTATGTTCTCTTCCCAATTATGCATGTGTGTATACAGCATCTATGTATATATGTGTGTATCTCTATATCTAGCAAATCTTCTTGTCTCTCAGAATATAAATTCGTGAGTAGGGATTGTGTCATTCTTGGTATTTACTTCCCGTATCTAGCACCATGCCTGGCATACAGTAGGAGCTTAATAAATATTTGTGATTATAGACCCTCCAAAGCGAAGATGATCGATGTCAAAGCCCATGCAGGTCCACTAGTTCTAGAAGAAAAGCAGAATACCAATCCTCTCCCTTGGCGATAAGCCCCTTCTAGGAAATGGACAATAGCAAGCAGGATGGTGCTCACCACTAGATAGTACGAGCCCCTGTGCCCCCACGCAATGAATGGGTTGGCCTCCAGGAGATTTAGGGCCCAGAGCAGATACATGCAGCGGGACACCAGCTTGTCCCTCTTCTTCACTGGGCAATTCCAATGATTGGGGGTTGGGGGGGGTAGGACTCGAGTGTAGAGAGTATAGAGTGAGGGGGCTATGGGATTATAGAGAACTGGAAGGGACCTTAGAGGTCTTTTAAGTCCCACCCTTTCCATTTAACTAATGAGGAAACTGAGGCCCAAAGTGTTTCATTGATTCGCTCAAAGTCTCACGCAAAAATAAACGTCAGAGGTGGACCTCAAACCCCGGACCTCTGACTACAAATGCAATACTTTGCTGCGGGAAGTAGGGAACGACACAAGAGATTGAGGCAGCATCATTTAGCAGCAGTAGCCCTGCAGCCTCAGAGAACACCTGTACGCTCCACCCCGTACGCTCCAGTCAATCCACGCCAGATGGTGCGGACGCACGCCCGCGTTTTTCTTTCCCTGGAGTGGGCGGAGAGAGGGTGGTCCTCCACGCACATGCGCAAGTCGACCCCGCACCCCGAGTTCGCGTTCCACAAAGGAGGGGCGTGTAAGGAAAGTGTGAGTGGTTGGCTGCATGCGTTTGAGATTGGGCGTGCATGGCTCCGTGGCCACGCACCCTGGGTTTGGTTGCTATGGTAGTCAGAGGCGTGGCCAAGGCGAACAATTGTACCCTGTCCCTCGTCCCCATCCCCACCCCCTTCCCCCAACAGGCCCCCTTTTCCTGCCTCCCAGAAACCTGCCCCCTAAGGATAGAGACCTCATTTCTTACCCGCGACTCCAGACCTCCAGCCCTGTCATCGGTGGCATCATTAGCAACGAGGTCTCCAGCCCTGCTTTAAAGACTGAAGCTGGTGCAGGGAAAATTAGAGAGGCGGGAGGGAAGGCACAGGGACAGCCACCTGAGAGGGTAAGGCAGCCCTGCTGGCAGCTATCCCCATAGCCCTGCGCTTTCTGCTGTAGAGCTAGACAGAACTGGAGAGGTAAGTGCCACACAGCTTTTCTGTTGTTCTTTTGCAAAACTCTCCCCTTGAGATCTTTATCCCCTTTTCCACAGTTCCCCCACTCCCTTACACACAAGCTTTTTGTTTGTTTTTAATTCAGCTTTCACCCTTGAAACTAGGATTTCAGGTTGGAGTAGGGAAGTTTAAAGGACCTTGCTACACTGAATCCCTATGTCAATTGGTTGTGAAATGAGACTGCATGGGACATCCTTCAACTTCCTGGCGGGGGTGGGGGTTGGGGTGGGGTACGACGACGACACACTCTAGTAGAAAAATACTTCTTTGTAAAGTTTGAGCGATGTGGAATTATGGATGCAGTGCTTTAAGGTGAATCTTAAGGCGACCCCTGCCCAAAGAGCTTTGCCTCCCCACCCCTTTCAAATTGGCCAAGCAAGAGATGGAGCCCTACTCAAGTTTAGTAGTATTTGAAAAGCTGAAGATACCATTGCAGTTAGTTCTAACATTTATAGCATGATAATAGCTATATAATAGATGTCTCTGGAAAATTTCACGACCCATCTTCCAGTAAGAACAGCTCTAACTCCTCTATCTAGTGTGATGGTAATCCTGTGTTTTTGAAGGTTATGCAAACTTTGCATAAGCCCTGAGAGAGAAGGGGTGTGTGTGTGTGTGTGTGTGTGTGTGTGTGTGTGTGTGTGTGTGTGTGTGTGTGTGTGTGTGTGTGTGTGTGTGTGTGTGTGTGTGTGTGTGTGTGTGTCTGAATGAATACTGGGGGGAGGAGTGAGGGTGCTACCAAGCTGGAAAGACTTTGAATATGAGCCTGGTGATCAACTGACTCTATATAAAATTGCCTTATAAGCATCATCCCCTTTAGGTTTGGAAAGGCTGATCACCAAGTTGTCTATAAGATGATGATTTTTTTTGGTTACAAAAACCACTACTGTGATTTTATCAGTGGAGGACATGCCTATATTGATGAAATCCTAGAAGTCTTTATACAGCACGTCCAGGGTTCCCAGAGTGCTTTGTTCACAACTCTGGGAGATAGGTAAGGAAATATTATCCCTATTTTACAGATGAGAAAACTGACTCAGAGAGGTAAAGAAACCTTACCACCGATGTAGCAATGGCGCAGTGGGCTTTCAATCAGGAAGACTCATCCGAGTTCAAATTCAGCCTCAGATACTTAGTCATGTGAACCTGGGCAAGTCACTTAATGCTGTTTGCCGCTGTTTCCTCATGTGTAAAATGAGTTGGAGAAGAAAATGGCAAACCACTCCAGTATCTGGGGTCACAGAGTTGGACATGACTCAACAACAACAAATAGCCATAATTGGCAGAACTGGGGTTCAGAACTAAACTTTGCCTGAATCCAAATCTGTCCCTCTTTCCACCGTACCTTACTCCTTTTCCTCCCTGACATGTCCAAGTGCTTCTGTTCCATATTAAAAGTCATAGGGGGAGGGGTAGGAAGGACCACCTTAGTCACCCTCAGAGTAAGAATTTCAACAAAATTCACAAGCAGTTTAAAATACCTCACAGTGCTCTGTGTATATAGTAAAAATCTCATATATACACCTATCCAGCAGAAGGACCCACTTGTACAAAAATATTTACAGCAGCTCTTTTTTGTGGTGGCAGCGAATTGGAAATTGAAGGGATGCCCATCAACTGGGGAATGACTGAACAAGTTGTGGTATGTAAATGTACCAGAATACTATTGTTCCATAAAAAATGGTGAGCAGGCAGATTTCGGAAGAACATGAAAAGGCTTGCATGAACTGATGGTGAGTGAAGTGGGCAAAACCAGGAGAACATTGTACACAGTGACAACACCATTGTGCGATGACTGACTTTGTCAGACTTACATCTTCTCAGCAATGCAGTGATCTAACACAACTCCAAAAACCTCATGATGGAAAATGCTATCCATATCCAGAGAAAGAACTATAGAGTCTGAATGCAGATTGAAGCAGACTATTTTCTCTTTTTCTTTGTTTTGTCTTTCTAGTGTTTTTTCCCTTTTGTTCTAATTCTTCTTTCACAACATGAGTAATGTGGAAATATGTTTAACATGATTTTATATGTATAGACTATATATGATTGCATACCATCTTGTGGAGGGCAGAGGCGAAGGAGGAGGGAAATTTAGAACTTAAAATCTTATAAAAGTGAATATTGAAAACTAAAAATAAACAAATTAATTAATTAAAAAAAAAGTTACACCTGAGCTGCACCTTGAAGGATGGTTAGTACTCTGAAAGATGGAGATGGGGAGGGTGTACATTCTAGGCATGCATGTAGATGAGAGATGTCATGTTGAGTTTGGTAAATAGTCAGGAGATCAGTGTGGCTACAACAGAGAGCACTTGAAGAAATAAAGATGGGAAGTTAGTTTGGAGCCATATTGTGTACAGTCTTAAAGGCTAATGAGTTTATGTTTTATCTGAGAGGAATTGTTGGCCACTGAAGGTTTTTTTCAGCAGGGTAGTGACCTGGTCAGCCCTGTGCCTTAAGAAAATTATTTTGGCAATAGTATGAAGGATGGATTTGAAAAGGCGAGACCAGAACGATGAAGACCAGTTAACAAACTGTTATAATAATCTAAGTGAGAAGTAATGAGGGCCAGAATTAGGGGGGTAGCACACTATCTACTATGACAGGCTGCCTACAAACATAAATTGAAATGAGGATAATAAAGGAACCTCTCTATTGGTGGGGAGGAACAATTCTGAATCAAATATTTCTGAGAAAAATCCAAGATTTATAGACATAATTAACATAAATATATGACATTGCAAGAGCCATTTTTCAAAGAACAAGGGGTCAACAGATACCAAAAAATCTCAAAAGAAGAATTGAAACTATAAACAACAGTGATAGGGATATGTTCCTATCACTGATATGGCACCATATCCGGGGGTATTTTCTCAACCTGCACTTGGCCTTTCTAATTTGGGGTCCCCAAAGAGTGACTATGATTCAGGATTCTAGGAATAAATAACTTTGTGCTCAACTGTTTTTAATAATTGTTTCTGAATCCTCTCCAGTGTGCTCACCCTTAACAATCAGCCAGTAGCTTCAATTTAAAGCTTCAATTGGAAGTGCTTTTCTTCCTTCATAGAGTTCTTTTTAGGTGTATCTCTCTACCGGGTTTGTTTTTCAGCTAGACTCCCAGGATTCATGTCTTTCTTGAATCCATAAGAAAGCATTTCTCTCCACTATGGTGGAGCACATTTCTTGAAGCTTCCACCATCCTCAGGTTACTGTCTTTCTACATCCTTTGCAGGCATTTCCACACCATTGGCCGCTACTGCGTCAATGGCTACGGCCATTCAGTTCAGATTGCTGATGAGACCCCTGTATTTTTCAACTTTACAAAGTTGATTGGACATTTCTATTTCAGAATACTCATTCTCCTAAGATCAGGAAAGAACAAACAGTAATAGAGACAGCCATTTGCTCACAGCCAACATGACTCGTTGGGAAACAGGGCACCAACTCTTCTTCCCACTCTTAGGTAGGCAGTTCAAAGTAATCCTGCTTCACTTGGAGCTGCAAAGGAAGTATAGAACAATGGAAGGCAAGTTGCCCTTCATCTATTCTGACTGAGTTCCAGCTCAACAATCTCCAAGTCATTCATTTTTCTGACTCTATGGCCATTTAGAACAGTGTCGTCATATAGCACCAGTCTCTCATTTAAGCATTCCCTCAAGTTTCCATGTAGTCAATTGAATTCAGAACAGGCAGGGGATATCTATCCATGCTCTTGAGGACTGGCCCTCACTGGCCAAGCCGCATATGCTATATTAATATTAAAAGAAATGTAAATTAAAAGAAAACTGAGGTTTCACCTAATATCATTCCCTAATACCTCAGCTGCCCAAACCCCATCTGGGATGGCCAGGAAGAAAGAGCAAAATGGCCAATCACACCGCTTAGGTGAGTTAAGTGCCAAGTCACAAACTGCAGTCCCAAGATGAGATAGAGAATCACTGTGACTCAAAATTTCTGCCACTATATCCTAAGATCCAGAGGACCTTATTGCTGATAAGACCCCAGGTGCAACCTTTTGACTGAGTTCAAGTTTCAGAGAACAAATCCTTTTATTAAAGGATTTAAGGATTCAGTCAAAGGGCTGTACTTGAGGACCTAGAGAGCTCACATGTGGCCTCAAGGCCACAGGTTCCCCACCTCTTCCCCAGGGCATTGCTATCTAACCTGCTGATGTACCCAAGGATGCTTGGGTTTTGCTATCTAAACCTCTATTACATCCTTAGGACATATAGGTCTTTTCATTGGCCCTGCAGCTGAATTTTCTTATATGAATGTCTTCTCCAATTAAAGTGTGAACTCCTTGAAAGCAGGGACTGTCTCTCTCTGTTTTTTTTTTTCTATTTGTTTTCCCAGCACACTTAGCATAATGCTTGGGACATAGTGATTAACAATACTTTTTCATTCATTGTTGTCTTCAACAAATTATCTTTGTAAATAATTTTAAGGCCTATTCATTTTTAAGTATTTTTAGTGAGAAAATAATTTGTACTTGAGGAATTTTTTTTCTTTTGAAAAAATGTTGGAGAGCAGAGAGATGATGGATGTCAAAAATGTGGAAGAAGAGTCAATAGGTTTTGGCAACTAATTGAAGATATGGGGGTGAGGAAGAGGAAAAAGACCTATGAACTTAAATTGTGTTACCCTCAAAAATAATAATGAATATGTGTGCATATGTTCATATATATTTACATACAAATATTAATATATGTGCATGCACATATATAGTCATTATTGTTGCTGAGGGAAACACAACTCGGGTCCATAGCTTCTTCCATCTTCCTCTCCCTCTCCATAAGCCAATCTCCACAATTAGTTGCCAAAACTTGCTAACTCTTCCTCTCCATCTCTGGCAATCTGCATAATTCATACATACACATACATAAATGTCTATACGTTTATACACACATATAAGGGGAGGCTGGTTTATGGGAAAATAGGTTGCCTTTAGGCATTCGATTTGGGATATGTTAAATTTAAAGCTCCGGTGGGATACCAGGGCAGAGAGATCTAGAAAACAATTAGAAATAATGGGTTTTGTATTTAGGAGAGAGATCTGGGAGAGTGTCCCAAAAGTTTTAGTGCCATTTTAAGCTTTAATCAGGGCATTGCCATCTAACTTGTGGATGTAAGCTTTGTTGTTGTTGCTCAGTTGCTTTTTAATCATGTCCAACTCTTCATGACCCTTTTTTGGGTTTTCTTGGCAAAGGTATACTGGAGTGGTTTGCCATTTCCTTCACTGGCTCATTTTACAGATGAGGAAACTGAGGCAAGCAGGGTTAAGTGACTTGCCTGGGGTCACACAGCTTGTAAGTGTCTGAAGCCAGATTTGAACTCAAGAAGATGAGTCATCTTGACTCCAGGGCTGGCATGCTACCCAGTGAATCACCTAGCCACTCGGTATAAGCTTTAATAAGCTTAAAATGGCACTAAGATACCCAGTATATAGATTTGGAGTTACATGAATAGATATTATACTATAAACCTTGGGAACAGATGACATCACTGCAGGAGAAACTATACCAAGAAGATCTGAGCAGATATCCAATGTTGGCAAAAGATAGATGATTCTGCAAAAGGGCCTGAAAGGGAGTGGTCAGGAAACTAGAGGAAAAATTTGGTTATTTATGTACCAGGCACTGTGCTAAGTACTGAGGATAGAAAGAAAAGCCAAAAAAAGTTTTGAAAATTAAAATTCACTTAAAATAATTTGTCTATTTGCTTTGAACACTTATTTATTGGACAATGGCTCTTGGTCTTATTCATGTGTGCTAATTATATATCTTAATATTTTTATCAGAGATATTTGAGGTAGACTTTTCCTTGTTTGAAAATTTCCTTTGTTATCCTAGCTTTAACTTACATTTATTGACAGTATGGAGTGGTTGGTTGAAGGAGGCCTGGTCTTGGAGTCAGGAAGAGTTGGGTTCAAATACTACCTATGACACACAGGATTTATGGGCTAGATTTCTTTCTTAAGAACCCTGCCTTAAACCCAGCTCTCATTGATTGACCAACATGTTATAGGTCCCAGTCCAAGCCTCATTTGGTCACTGTTTGGCTCAGAGTGAGTGTAAATAGAAGTTGTTTCTGTTTTGGTCACAAACCCTGTGAGGATCTTCCCCTTCCAGATTGATTTTTTTTGACTAGGTGTTTCAACAGTCTGGCTAGCAGCTGTTGTGGGGGTAAAAGACCAACACAAGCCCAACAACAAGCATGCTACCAGCTCGCTTCAAAAGCCCGGCTTCTTTTTTTTTTTTATATTCAGTATCTTTTCCCTTTTATTATTTCTTCCAATTTGGTATTGAGTTTGATCTTTGTTCTAATAAGTTGACAGTTGACTGCACACAAACAATTGATTTGAAAATGATCCACATTAGTAAACATTTATTTCTTTCCTTTAATACAGAATCAATGTTGTTTTTGTGCTCACTGTATCTAACACCTTTGAACTTTTTTTTTTAAAACTTTCCTGGTATATGGGCATGAAACTCTTCTATAATCCACAAATTTCTGTCCACTTTCATTTCTTAATCCTGAACCATATTGTATAAAATACATTTTGCTGTGTTCTCCCATGTGCATATCTTCACTGCAGTCACATATTAAGAAATTAAGTTCATTGATTTGCCCAGGGTGATGCAAGCAGGTAG